>OU015491.1:228162692-228275192 GCA_907164885.2 Dolomedes plantarius
TTCAAACCGGAGCCTTTTATAGAAATGCTTGTTGCACCAACTTCGCTTGTTGAACCATTGAAAAAAGAAAATTTCCAATTCCTCAAACGGTGACGATTTCAAATTTTTTTCTCTTTAAAGTGTGTTTTCCAGTCTTTTTCAAAATTTTGCTCCATTAAACCTGCTTGATTTAAAATTGTTTACAAAGATGAATGTGGAATTCCAATTAATTTAGCAGAATCACCTTTATCGCCAATGTAATCTTTGGCTTTCCCGGTGATTTCTGCCTTTTCCAGCAAAGAAAATCTCTTTCTTTTTGACGCCTTATATTTACCGTGAAACTACCGCTAACAAAAAGTGTCTAACGGTCTAACGAATGCTATCAGCTCCGTACTAGTACAGAAAGCTTAAAAAGATATAACGTCCACTCAGATAAAAAGGGTATTGGTCAGCAGAATTTTACGAATCTGACTTTTGTTTTGTGGTGGTCTTCCTTCTTTTTACACAGAGAGGAGGGATTTCGAATATTGCACCTGTAGTTGGTAAGAAAGGACAAAGAAAGTGGAGATTCCGAGTATTGCGCTTATCGAAAATATAGATATTTTTTTCATCACATTTTCTGACTATTTGGGGGGAAATTTCATTGATCAAAAAACGTTAAATGCGGGATATATTTCAAAATGATAACGTTGAATCTGAGATTTTTTAACACTACAATATAGGAGATTTATTAGCACTAATGAAAAATGACGTTATACGCGGGAAATCGTTAAATACGGGTTACGTGAAATCGGGGTTTCACTGTATATATATATATATATATATATATATATATATATATATATATATTTATATATACACTCAAGAACCAAAACATTATGAACACCCCTACATTTTGCAATGAATTCGCCTGGAGGACGTAGAAGGCTCGTGATCAGGTGGAAGTGGTATTTAACTGCTGCTGGAGAGTCTGAAGAATCATTCTTTCACTTACTTCTGTGTGTGATGGGAAAGGCTGCGGATCTAAGCGACTTTCATAGAGGGCAGATTGTAATGGCTCGAAGGCTCGGAACAAGTATTTCCGAAACTGCACGACTCGTGGGTTGTTCGCGACCTACAGTTGTTAGTACTTATGCAAAGTGGATGAATGACGGTGAAACCAGCAGTAGACGACATGATGTTGGACGTCCACACGCTATCAAAGAAAAAGGTCGTCGGAGACTGTCTCGCATGGTGAAGCAAAACCGGAGCCAGACAGTGGCTCAGCTGACAGCCCAATACAATGCAGGGCCAAGTAGAATAGTATCGCAGCACACTGTTCAGCGGACACTGTTAGATATGGGACTACGCAGCAAACGTCCCACTCGTGTGCCTTTGCTGACCAGGCGTCATCGCCAACTACGCCTGCGCTGGGCCCGGGAACATCGCGACTGGTCCATGGATCAGTGGGAGAGAGTTGCCTGGTCAGATGAATTACGGTTTGTCATTCATCACGCCAATGGCCGTGTCAGGATACGCCGTCTTCCAGGCGAATTTTTGCTCCCTCAATGTACAGTAGGTCATACACAGGCCGGTGGTGGCGGTATTATGCTTTGGGGGACGTTCTCTTGGGCGTCTCTGGGACGCGTGGTTGTGGTAGAGCAGACCATGAATGCTACAGGGTATCTGAACATCATTGCGGACCAGTTGCACCCTTACATGGCCTCTGTTTTTCCAGCTGGAAATGGAATGTTCCAACAGGACAACGCCCCGTGTCACAAGGCTAAAATTGTGTCGGAGTGGTTCCAGGAACATGATGCTGAATTCCAATTAATGTCCTGGCCGCCTAACTCACCGGATCTCAATCCGATAGAACACATTTGGGATGTCATGGGACGGCAACTCAGAGTTCAAAGACCACCAATTCGCAATATCTTGGATTTGCGTGACCGCTGCTTAAACATCTGGTACAATCTGTCTCCGCCCATCCACAAAGGACTTGTGGCATCCATGCCAAGGCGGGTTGAAGCTGTGTTGCGCGCCAAAGGTGGGCCAACTCGTTATTGACAGGTGGTCATAATGTTTTGGCTCTTGAGTAAATATATATATATATATATATATATATATACACTAGCTGAAAACCCGCACTTCGCTACAGAGTACATTCAAATTAAATACAACGGTCAATGTATGCATTTAATGCAAAAAAAAATTTGTATATATATATATATATATATATATATATATATATATATTTATAATAAATGCGACGATCAAAGTATACAATTGATGTAAAAAAAAAAATATATATATATATATATTTATAAAAAAATCGTAGGGGATATTTATTTTTTTTTGATAATATCCAATCGTCTGCTGCATTAGAAAGAAAAAAAATATATTTTTTGTCTATTCAGTTGTTATGCACGTGACGATAAATTTATTTAAAGTACCAGAAAAAGAAATCACGTGATCAGCATTTAATAAGTTAAATTCTAAAAATAAATCTTTAAAAATTCACCAAAAATCAGAAAATCGAGGTAAAGATTTGAAAAAGAATTCACTTTAAAAGAATTTTTATGATCTGTCTCTCGATAAAAATTTTATAACCCTCAAATTATTATTTTAAATGCAAACTTAAATAAAGTTACAAAAACAGGTTAAAAATTTAATTTAAAAAAATCTAAGAATTTTTCAAAAATCTTTCTTAGTGCATCTCTACACCATAAGAAGAATCGCCATGCAAAATTTAAGCTCTTTAGGTCCAGCGGTTTGGTTTGTGCGTTGTATGTCATTGAGTCAGTCAGTCAGTGAGTCAGTTAAGGAACTGTTTTAAATATATATATATATATATATATATATATATATATATATATATATATATATTTATATTTATATTTATATTTATATATGGATGTGTATGGGTGTGTGTGTGTAGTGTTTCTAATGCCCCCTGGTGGGAAGTCTTCCACACCAGGGGATTGGTTCGTCTCGGGTGGAAATACGCCTAGCACAAAGCATGTCGCATGAGGCTATTCCTACACACACACACACACACACATGCATATATATATATATATATATATATATATATATATATATATATATATATATATATATATATATATATATATACATATATATATATATGTGCTAATAAATGGATTACGGATTTATTCATAATCGTGTGTGAGAAAAGAATGAACAGACGTTTGAATGTGTAATGCCCCGAAACGACCGAAATTTAGAATAAAATATTCAATAAAATTATGGGGAATATGAAAGACGATCGCCGAGTTTCGGCGCAAAAGAATTGGAATATAGATTAACTGATTAGAGAAACAATAAGCAGGAAGGAACAAAATGGAATATTTGATAATACAATTAGCGTGCGAGGAAGATATGGAGACTTGCAGATATTCTATTTTTTTTTGTTTAAAAATAATATTACCACGTTCATTAATAAAAGAATCATTAAGTAGTTAAGTCAATTTTCCCAGGGAAATAAATGTCTTTGTATATTTGTCATTGGGAATGCTAAAAGGAGCACGCCTTGCTTTTTCTGCGCGAGAAAAAGCATATTATAATTTGAAGAAAGTAGTAGTCATCGGAATTATTTCGTCTCCTTCTCCGGCGAGTCTGTATTGGGCTCAAATTAAATTAATTATCGGATTATCGATTTCAGACTTTCTCTCCAGTCTCTTAAGTGTACTCGTAAACAATAGAAATTGATTTACTTTTTATGTCTTTGGGATTGGATATACGGGTGAAAAGCCCAGAAAAAAGAAAAACAAATTTTGTTTTGGAAGTGAATCTTCGGTCACATACATTCCGTAGAGGGCCGAAAGCCTAAACTCACACCACATGCTACAACCGTACATTTGAAAAATTTTAATGTATATAATATTTCATTTCGGTACTGCAATCCGTTTCTAAAATTATATTGCAACTAATATAATTTTATGCGTAAATATACGTAATAGACGAAACTTACATTACCTTCAGCGGGCGCGCCAATTTTTGGAACACAAGCAGGCGCGCGTGGCACAAAGTGCAACATTGCTTTCAATCTTGATTATTATTCCTATTGTAATAAACTTTTTCTTTCAAATTGAAAATAATAATTCTGCATTTTTTGACAAGATATAAAATGTTGATAGTACTGAGATATATTTATAATTAAAGGCCGAAGAATGCAGATACAATCGCCTTATTTCAAAACTGTCCGGTTTGTTGGATCTCAGGACAACTTGTGGTTGGATTCCTATTATGTCCAAAAACTTTAAAAAAATCTATGAGATAGTCCATCTTCGTGATATGCGGGATACCGTGTAATAGCTGCACATTGGATAGACTCCATCAACTCTTGCTTTTGTCGTATTCTAATACAGTATAATCGCCGGTTTACCACGGCTAACAATGAAGGGAAAGGAATACAAGGGTCAGAAAATCGGACCTGCATTAGAATGGGTGTAGCTATAAATAGAAACTGCTTAGAACATTCAATCCTTACATGTAAAAACAAACCATTCAAAATTTCGAAAATGTTGCACTCTGTACACGGGCACGCTGGCTGAAGGGTTAATCATTTTAGTTTTAATTGACTATTTCTCTTATATGTAGTTTAATGTATATATATATATATATATATATATATATATATATGTAGTTTTTAAACAACTTGAACCTGAATGGGAAAGATTTATTTGCCCATAATCTCTCGCCCAGAGTACTGAATGTGCTCTGACTATTTATCTTTAGCCTACGGGGCCCAATTTTCTGATTTCCTGTTTAGAACGGGAAATTTCATACCCCTTTTATAAGAACGGTCATTAAGGGGTTATATATATATATATATATATATATATATATATATATATATATACATACATACATACATACATACATACATACATATATATATATATATATATATATATATATATATATATATATATATATATATATATATATACATATATACATACATATATATACATACGTACATATATATGCATACATACATATATATACATACATATATATATATATATATACATACATATATATATATATATATACATACATATATATATATACATACATACATATATATATATACATACATACATATATATATATATATCTATATATATATATATATATATATATATATATATATATATATATATATATATATACACACATTCTTGGGCCCGTATTCTTGGGATACATGCTATCCCACTCCTTAAGGAAAAGGTTAACGTGGCATTTTCAAGCATCGCACATGTGAATATGTAATCAAGGACCTCATAGACGACTCACTTCCCGCATACTTGAGACTGAGCCGGAAGAGAATGAAGCCTCAATATCTCCTTCATCGCCCTTCCATGAGTTCTTAGGGTGACTCCTTACACATCCTGGCGCCTTTATTGATATTTCACTCTTCATAATCTCAAATGCACGTACCCTGCGTCTAATCAAGTTTCCAGCAAGAAAATTCCCGCACTCGAAACCCTTGTCGATTTTGCTGAGCGACAACAAGAATCTGATCACTGAGGAGGATACGCAGATTAGACGATGAAATGGTGAAAATATATGCGGTTTATACGGTACGAATTCCAGGACAGTTGAATTCTGTCAGAATTCTGGAACACCAGAAGGGATGTCCTTGTATTGTAATAAACTGTATGTTCGGCCCACAGAGAGGCTGAATTCAAGCCCTCCACTGGTTTGTCATTTTAAGAGTTCAGATAGAAGAAAGCATAGACGAATTAATTAGGGTGGCGCCCGCAGGAATCCCCGGTCTCTCTAAAGTGGGGAAAGAGTATAAGAACGTTCGGGAACCTGAATGGGAAATAAGTGCAAGCATGCCTAAGACTCGGACAAGGTAGCTGTTTAAAGAGCATAGAGAAATTATGCCTATGGGGAAAATAGTTTGCTATTAATTTTTTAATATACAGAGTCCCGATAATCCGAAATGATTGGGACCAGACCCTTTTCGGATTAACGAATTTTTCAGATTAAGCAAAACCATTCTTAAAATACACTTAAATTACATAATAACGTGTGATTACATAAACATTACATATTACGTGTGATTTCACAGTTTATTTTATAAGGTAAACATAACCAAATCTCGGGACGAAATGGCTGATAAGTCGGCGGAACGCTGACTAGTACAGAATAGCAGAGTGTAATATGTTCTAACAATACGTCACAGTGCTCGACAATTGGAGAGGTGAGCCGTTACTGTTAATGTCAGTTTAGCATTAGCATAAACACGTGTTGTTTATTCTATTGTGTCCTACTTTATTATACTATTGTTGTCTAACTTTGCATTTCTTGTAATTTTCAGAAATGTACTTTATATTACTTAGTATCATTGTAGTTTTATTGTAACCTTAGTTCTTTTTGACTTTTGGTTTCAGATTAAGGGGGTCCGGGACACAATTTTAAAAAACTTTTATTTTTTGAGTTAAAATTTTGAATTTTTTTGTGATGGTCAACCATATAATTTGTAAACAAAATCAAATCATAAAATTTCTCAAAACGCTTTTAAAAAAATTTTAAATTTAAAATTTTTAATAAAAGTGGGTAATTTAAAATCTTTATAACTCGAAATATTATTTGTAAAATTTTAAAATTTTAAAATTTAATTAAACAGAAATATATAAGTTTTAATTTTGATTGAGAATTTTTTGAAATATTAATTTTTAAAGACATTGAAAATATTTAGTGAAAAAATTACAAAAAAAAATATGTAACTTATTTTTAAAAAATCATATTTTCAAAAGTAAATATTTTTTTTTAATTTTCTGAATTAAAATTAAAGTAAAATAGTTGAAAAAGATATGTTCCAAGTTTCAACCATTTATCTTTAACGGTTCTTGACTTTAAAGTCTAACAATTTAAAGACGAGAAATGGGGAAAAAACCCATCATGTAGAAAAACGCACAGGTTTAAACCACGATTGGCTACTATTAGAATGATACAAAAAAAAAATAATTTATCCTGCTCTAATTAAGATAGAAACATGATTTAAACGTCATTTTAATCGTAAAAGAACAAAAAAAATTTTAATGCAATAAAATTTTTTTCGAAAATTCGAACAATTTTGTGTCCTGGACCCCCTTAAGCGGACTTTCGGATTATCGGGACTCGACTGTACCTCAATGATGCGGGTAAAACCTGCAAAGGAGATGCACGAATCTATTATTCATCGCAGTCTATTGCACGAATCTATTATTCATCGACATTTAAGTCCCTATCCTATAAATGTCGGGGGAAATAAACATTTGAAGAAATGCCCCTGAGATATTTTCTCCCTAACACGACAAGAGTAATTTAAAGCAAAATCAGTAAAAACCTACAACTTCGTGGATCTTAAGGATGAAGTTCTGTATCGATGCTATCGGTTCACGAAAAGTTACCTCCCTTTATTAATAGGACCCAATAGTGTAACGCGACTTCTTTTATGTTTCATATATAAATTTTGACTCTTTCACCGTAATTGCAGCGAAACGCGTCCATCTACCCCCCCCCCCCTCTCGTCTCCAGCTTCTAAGATATTCCCGACTCTCGAGTTTTGGAAGATTGGATTAATCCGGAACGACTCGCTTGACAGGCTGACACGAGTGTCGGGGATCTCTCTCTCTCCTCCACTCGAGTTTGTACAGAGTGAAGTGCTGTCAAGACGAGTGAGGCCCTAAAGTGGAAATCGAACAAGCAGCAACGACAGTCATTGGTTAGGAATGCACGCCGCGAGTCCGGGAAAATTTATCCGCTCCACTTCGAGATGCAAAATGTACTCCACAAAATCTGAAAAGCGGTCTGCCGAAATTTTAAACCGGGTGTAATCAATGCTCGTCTCGCGCTGAACTTTATGCATTATAAAACCTCACTTTGAAAAATGTCAGCGCATTTACAAAAGTATTTCTTAAATCGAACTCACTACAATAAATGTGCAAATAACCCTTTTTTGTAGCTTTCACTGCTTTTATATCAAATTTAAATTTTTCTAAAAAAGTAGAATTTTATCGATGAAAAATCAATGACATACATATCAGCTTAGCATTTTTCAGTGGAGATCACGATTTGGTTTAAAATTTTTAATGTTCCCGCAACTGGATTACCATTTAGAAGTTTGTCGTGCTACAAAAGGTGCACACATCGAAATCTATGATACTATGATCGAAATCTATGATTGATATTAAAACTTGGGAAGATATTCTTTCTATTTAAATGAATTTTTTTTAATTCTAACGGGTAGTTCCTGTAAAATTTAGTCATGTTTTTTGGATACTTTTAGCCCGTGCACCCTGTATTTTCTGTGACGCAGAGTCACACGTCACAGCCCTTTCACAAGTAGTAAAGCATATGCAAGTCAACAATTAAAAATCTAGGTCTTCTATTAAGTTATACTTTTACGTTAATTTTTTTATTATTATCAATTTTACTTGTAATTTTTTATGAAAGGGAGAGATCACCTTAAAACCTTCAAAAACTCAATTTTTTATTATTATTTAATTTTGAAGAATGGAATGTGAGAAATCTATATATATATATAAAACGCGTAGGTATGCGGCACAAAAATCGACGCTATTTCTACACTTCGAATGGCAACGGCTGCAACTACCGGATGTAAACATTAGCGGCAATCCGCAATTTGCAACCGCGTGTCAACATGGATTTACGCACTGAAATCAGCAATGATCGATAGCGAGCTGCACGATCAAGTGAAAATTCGGAACAGTCTCAAGAAGGAAATCAAAGAAATAATTCATTAAGATAGAGTCGTGAAAAAGAGAGCATAATTGATCGCGAGGTTAGGCTCATTGCCGGCTCAGCAACAGCCAGTAATAGTTCATTTTCTACACTTTTTTCAGTATTTGCTGAATTTTTACTCCCTTTTATGAGCGGTGAAATTTTCCCAACATTTTATTATTTGATATGATTAAGTGTAGATATATGAATTGTGAACAATAGTACGTGCAGAGAGTGATGTAATCCACACTATATTTTGGTACTTGCTGAATTTTTACTCCATTTTTAAAGTGAAAACATTTTCCCAAACAATTTCTTATTTGATGTAAAGATGAACTGTAGATATCTTAATTTTGAAATATAGTACATACAGAGAGGGATATAATTTTTAAAATCATTGGTGTTGGGTTTCTCAGTCTTATCTTTAACTCTGTTCTGAAGTAATGGAAATTCACATTTTTTAATCACGATGATTTATAATCAGCCTTATAGAGAATACCCCTTAACAACATATATTTATGATGACAGGTAATGGTAACATTCCTTACATATGTTACTTTCAGTTGAGCTGTTTTTCAAAAGAAAATATAAAACTAAAAGTGCCTAGGCTGGTCGCGCAGCGGCTAGTCTTTTTTAAAAAAATGAAGTAGATACTACAGTTAGAACCGATTTTATGGCAAAATTTATAAAGCCAATAGCAAAGTAATTTATAGAAACTTTAAAGTTTAAATGGCTTTTCCTAAAATCTGTTATTTTCAAACTTGTGCGCACTGTTTCTTCAAATCTAAGGTTCACTATTTGCTAAAATTTTGTACACACATATATCTAGAATGTTTACACAATTTCTACCTAAATTAAGGTAAGTACATATCACAAATTTTTGACAGCAATTTTTTGTGATAAAATTTTATATTTCTTGTACATTACAATACGTTGGTCTGAAAAAAATATTTTTATGTGAAATAAGGTAATTAATTTAGGTGTAGAATAAGTATAACGTATGAATAGAATATTTAAAAATAGTTTAATATATATCTCTTATAGTTTTTTAAAAAATTCTGCGCGCAATGCATTGACCTAAGATTCCTTATTCATAAAACGTTCATTTTTTACATAAAATAATTTCTAATAATCGCCCAACAATGCTGCTTTTGTTTTCTAATGGAAAAAGCTTTGTGCAATTTACCCTAAAAATTGGTTAAAATTAAGTACAAATTAACGGTTTGATAACACATTAAGATTGGTAGTAAAATCCGTGTATTTTTGCGAGCGCAAAGGTTTATCACAAATAGTTTGCTTACAGGGGTTGGGGAATGTTCCGAGACGATTTTTTTTTGACAAGTGGTCCCTAATTAACAAAAGTTTAAGAACCTCTGGTATAGTAGATCATGTTGTTGTTGCTTATGCCACTTGACCGACAGCAACATCAGATCAAGTCCTGAAGGCTATGGGCGATGAAGGTGCGGCTCCTGTTTTGAATTAGCTCCACAAGGGTCGGAGTCCGACTTGGCCAAATGACCGATCCCGTCATTTTGTCAAGTCACGAGACCGGAACACTTGACCTCGCACCTCCAGAGGTAAATTTGAGAACTTGGAGGCCATTGCAGCCACGTCCTATTTTACGTGCCCCGGCCACCATTAGTGAATACGGCGGTGGATTTGCTGCGACGAACATCGAACCAGAGACTTTCAGATCACTGGCCCGCTGCTCTTGCCAACTGGGCCACCGCACCCTATAGTAGATCAATAACTTTATTCGTCGGGATTTGAAGACTATCCTAAAAATATTTCAGCATTTTTCTTTTACAGCTTCTTTTAAGAGAGTATATTTCACGCATAATTCCTACTCAACAATAAAAACGCTCTATCGCGGACCCCAACTCTATTTTACCCCGAAAGAGCGTTGGCAGGATTCAAAAGCCTCCGAGAATTTCGCCGGAACGGCCTTATTTTTAAACAACAAACGTATCATTGCCCGGAACAACGGCCGGTGTGAAATCAACACCTGCTAAAGCTTTCCCTGATAGTTTAAAATATTCTAACAGACTATCAATCAATGCGCACCACAGGTAAAAGAAGATATGAAAAAAAAAATTCCACATAACTTTCCTGTTTCGCGGTTCTCATCGCCAGATAACAAGTTTCGAGAAAAAGCGTTTAAATAAATTTGTTCTTTTCATCGACGTCTTTTCAATCCCCCGTCGATATAAAGCACCGTCCATTTATATAAGCGCTCTAAAACGCAGATATAGAAAATTCTATGGGATAAAATATGATGCTTTCCTCAAAAAATAAAATCTCCTGTTTTGAGGCGAGGAGGAAAAAAAGGGGGTAAATGGCTAAAAAGGGGGAAAATATAGGGAGATTTATTCTCCGGGAATTTTTATTATCTTTACATATAAAGGATGATAAATATGGCGGTTGATAAAACATTCCGCTTTTAACAGAAATACCATACAAGTTTGATGGTTATGGAGAAAAATGGCCACGTAAACATGCTACCAATGAATTGATTTTTATTTATTTATTTATTTTTTTTTTGGGGGGGGGAGGATGTTCATACTAGCCACAACCCGTATTCGTGCGTCCACCCTTTCAGCCCCAAAATACGGGTTAATAAAAATGACTCGTCATAGGTGGATCATTAGTTGTTATTCATATCCAAACACTTTTTTGCCAAAAGGCGTCATTAGATAGGTCTTCATGTGTTTATCAATCCCCTACTAGACCGCAGAAATCAACGCAACACAAACAGAGCAGCTCGGTACTGACCACTAGCATGATTCGGGTCCCCGGGCGTAAACAACATACGTTTAATAATAGTGCTTCTGAAATGCTTGAGTTTCATACTCCAAGCCCAACAATATGCTGTTTAATACGTATTGTTGCTTGCTAGACTTTATATAGTATAACGCTTTTGCACCCATCGACCATCAGGTAGAATAAAGTTAACTGTATAAGGCAGCATAAAGCAGAATTAAATATGAAGAAATGCGGTTTTCTTAAAAACTCGCATTTAAAATTTTTTTATTATCATTGTACAATCTACTGGGCTCAGTAAAGATCTACTTTAGAGCATCGAAATGAACAAAAACTATTCCCGTAACTTTTAATGAATAAAAACGAAACCTCGCTTCTCGAAGACCTAAAAAATTTAATTTAAGGCGTCCCGTTTCTTTACTCCAGGCATTCGCTTCGCTTTTCCGGGGTTAACAAAATTTATGGACGAACACGGCGACTAATGGCGATGTATGGAGCGTCGTAGGGGAGGGGGGAGCACTGTGTCCAGGAGTGTGAGGTACAGCTAAAGGATTTAGTAAATCCGGGCTCCTTTAGCCTCGATATTAGGTTACTAAGAGGGCAATTCTTTATCCGTGCGCTGACTGCTCTCTCCGTGACTCGGAAATTACCCAACAAGTTTAGATGACCTGTTCTAAAGTATAGGTAATTGCGAGATTTCGTTGGTTACACGATGGCTTATTTGCAATAGGAAGTAACCACAACAGATGAATAGTTCAGGAAAGAGGAAAAACATTTTAATTAATGTATAATAAAATAAATGAACAAATCCTACGGTTTTTTACATTCTCTGCATGGTATGTGACATGTTATTTGATATTACTTGGCACATGAATTACTAATTCATCATTTTTGATGAATTAATAATTCATGTCTTATCAGAATCAAATGAGGCATCTGTCATACTGTCAACTAAGCGAATACTCTCTTCCTATTGGGTGCAGACTTACGCAGTATTGCAAACAAATGGAGAACGCCAGTTCATAAGAGTCGTCCCAAGATCTCAACTTGAAAGAGAAAAAAAAGTGGATTACGAGCTACTGCAAATAAGCCATCGATATGAACATTGCCATGTTTTGTGTCGATAAAATTGAGTGCAGTTTAAACAATTTGAAATTTAGAACCGTTTAAAGTTTTAGTGCTTAAGATCAGGCGTCAAATTAAGAAAAAAATAATTAATTAATATGTGTGTGTATATATATCTGTGCTCAGATTGCAAAATGTTATAAGAAATTTACGTGACAGCAATTCTAAGATTCAAGATGTCATGAAACATCAGTAATTTGTTTTACATGAGCAAACGTGGTACCAATGTTCCAGAAAAATTACTTGTCAGTAGTTACAGTAAATAGAAAATATCGGTGAAAGAGAATCCGGAATGGAGAAAACTCAATCTTTTTAAGAAAAGTTTCTTATAACATTTTGTCATCTGAGCACAGATATATATATATATATATATATATATATATATATATATATATATATATATATATATATATATATATATATATATATATATATATATATATAGAATAGGCCAGGCCCACCGACTAACAACAGAGTAATTACGGGATTAAATAAATGTTTTTAAATGTCGTAATTTATTTTCCCTAAAGAGAGGTACCGGAACGACATCCCGGTGCGTTCCGCCTCAAATTGATCCCTATATATATATATATATATATATATATATATATATATATATATATAGTGTGTGTATGTGTGTGTGCATGTACAGTGTGTAACAAAATTATAAGACCACCTAAAATATCACTCATTTTAATATTACACTGCATAAAATGAATAATTTTAAAATTTGAAGCAAATGAAAAAAGTTATATTTTCTCAAATAAATCGCTTAAAAGAAAAAAAAATTAGTTAATTTCACACAGCAAATGATTTTTTGAAATCTCGGTGTAACATAAATATAAGACCACTTATTTTTTTTATTTAAAATCACTTGCGTTTTTAAAACTATTTTATTTTTTCTTTCAAAATCTTAGATAAACTGTAACTTTATATCACAAAAAAGTCCAAATGATAATATTGTAAAAGAAAATAGAATTTAATTTGTTTGTTTTTATGAGGAAATTCCCAATGCCGCGTGGAAGTGAATTATCTGAACTAGAAGTTCGAAAAATTTGGATTTATAAGGGCTCTGGAAAATCGGAACGTGAAATAAGTAAGATACTTAAACGTTCTAAAACTGCTATTCATAACGTTTTAAGTAAAAGAGATTTTTCTGGAAAATATAAAAGATCTGGCAGAAATAGTAAATTTTCAGCTCCCGATAATAGACGAATTTTCAAGCTTGCAACGAAACAGAACTTGTCTACTCGTAAAATAACACAGCAGACAAGTAAAACTATTTCACATATGACAGTCTTTCGCACTTTAAGATCAAATTCAAATGTTGCTCTTCGGAAATTAAAAAGAATACCAAGACTGTTAAAGCATCATAAAGAAGGAAGGCTGAAGTAGGCAAAGGAAGTCATGACCTGGAATGCTGCTTGGAAAAATATTATTTTTTCCGACGAAAAAAATTTAATTTGGATAGCCCGGACGGTAATATTTCCTACTGGCATGATTTAAGAAAGGAACATCGGGTTTTCTTCAGTAGACTGATGGGTGGTGGCTCTGTGATGGTGTGGGGAGCTTTTGCATATGATGGGAAAGTGATCTGCAGCGAGTTCTTGGAAAAATGGACTCCATTTGTTATTAACAACTGCTTTACCAACACCTTATACCTTTTGGACCATTTTTAGGAAGATCAAACTGGAAATTTCAGCAAGACAATGCGCCATGTCATGTGTCTAAATCAACTAAAAACTGGTTTCAAAAAGAAAAAATCGAGGTCTTAAAATGGCCAAGCCTTAGTCCAGACCTGAATCCCACCGAAAACTTGTGGAGCCATTTGGCTCGTCAAGTGTATGCAAATAACCGTCAGTATGATTCTGTGTATGAATTGGAACTAGCTATCACGGATGAATGGGACAAAATTCGCAAATATTTGCTCGAAAACCTAATTAATTCAATGAAAAATCGAGTATTTGAAGTTATTCATAAAAATGGTGGATAAACATCATATTAGTTTTATTAAAAAAATTTGTTTTAACTAGTGGTCTTATAATTTTGTTACAGATATTTGATTAGAAAAATTTGAAATTGTTGATAAAATAATTAGTATATTTAAATATCTCTTAAAAATAATATACATATATTTTATATTTCGTTTATTAACATCAACCTAATTTAATTTTAAAAAAAATATGCTATTTATAGTAAAAATCACAAAATCCACAGTGGTCTTATAATTTTGTTACACACTGTATATGTTCCATTCATAAGAAAAATTAGATAAAGCGCAACAGCATACTCTGTATGAAATACAAAGAATATATTATACTGTAATGCAATATCCTTAGTGTTGTTGATATAACTGAGGAAATAGTAATACAGCTTTCACAAATTTACCTGAATCATCTCTAAGAGTTTAATTGTATTTTTTTAAATTTATACATTAAGTACGAACAATATACAAGTTTTTATGATTGTTCTTGCGCATAGTACTTGATAATTAATAAGCCTATTTATCACCTAAATAATGCCATTTCTGTATTAAAAAGTTTTTTAATTCACTAACATAAAAGCTTTAATTTACGTAATAGGTCCTTAAAATGGTTGAAAAGGGCATCTAGTGTAGCGATCGCAAAACTGGCCACTCCACGAAGACCAGAATCCACGCTTCCAAACTACTGTCATTTCCAGGCTGAAGCATTGCCTCCCATTCCGCGAAACTGATGCCGCTGTCCGGCGTTATAACGCCGCAGTGTGTTACGCGAGAACAAGGGGGATTAAGCGCAACAACGCTCTGCTCTTGCCAGTAAGCTGTTACATTAGGCCTCTTAAAGAGGGTCATTCTTTATACGCGATAGCCTTGCCGTCATAGAAAGGAGGGATCTCCGTATCAGAGAGAAGGAAATTGCTTTCTACGTTACAGTCTAAGCTTAGAGAATGGCATCAGAGGGATCCCGAACGCGGTAAACGTCTTAGAGGTGCGGCTAAATCGAGTTGAACTTATTTTCCCACGTCAAAGAAAAGTATAGTAAAATAGGTATAAAGAATCTATGGCCAGTTTGTATTTTGTAAGACTAAAAGAGAAAAAAAATACACCATTGAAGTTTGGTTTTTTTTGTTTATTATTCAAATCAAAGTGTGTGAAATGTGCATCTCCCAAAGGCTCTTAATTTATCACTTCTAAGAATTATTGACTAAAAGTATTCGAATATATGGTTATACCTAGGAAAACGTAAATTTCGCATAAAAAATATCGAAATTTCGCAACCAAAAAAAAAAAAAAATACACTGGATAAAATTTCATATTTATTCGCAAAATAAAATAAAAATAAAAGAAAAAGAAAAAGAAATTCAAAAATTTCACATTTATTAAAAATATTACGATTTTACTTTGATAGGTAAGTATCAAAATTCTTAGTTAAAAGCTAACATAGTAGTAGTCTCCACATTATGTTCCTTAAATCTTTTATTTCTGTCATTAATTACTATGCTGTACATACTAAATTATCTCAAGATCTACTCTGTTAACGAGACTATAGAAGCTTTGTATAGCTGCCTTTGAAAACTTAAGGTAGCAGCATTTCGTTGCGATTAAAATCTGTATAACTATTACTATTATTCTATATCTGTATTACTATTATCACCTAAGCCATTTATCACCGAGTTTTCGCCAAAAAGTAGTAAAAAGATAATTTTCCCATGTATTCGATCATATCGGAAAATTTCACATTTATTCGCATCTATTTCGTAAATACGAAAATTGCGTACCCTTAGTTATAACTAATATTGTTCAAATATCCTACATATTATGTCAACAACTTCGACCACACATCGTACATTTAAGTGTGTTCAATACATCATGCGTTCATCCCCACACTGACAGTATAAAGGCCTGTTCACATAGGAGTCCGTTGCGTTGCGTTAAGGAAAAGATGACGTTGAGACGAAAATAAACCAATCATATGCCTCCAAACGATTAGCAATGAAATTTTTAACGCCTATGATTGGTTTATTTTCGTCTCGACGTCATCTTTTCCTTAACGCTACGCAACGGACTCCTATGTGAACAGGCCCTAATTCTGTTAGCTGTTGTTGCTGTTGTTCCTAGTCGTTGTAGCTAGCCGTATAAATCTTAACTAGGTTCAAAGGGGTGAAAGAAGGCGGCTTCTGTTTAACTCACGGCTAGTGGGTACCACAAGGGTCGGGCGCCGACTTTTTGCCCGGTTCCACCTTTGACAAAGCACTCCCAGGAGCGAATTCTGTTGGTTGCAGTTTTATATGTCCGCATGATTGTATCCGCATGAAGAAAAATTACCCTGTTCATCACGTTAATTCCACCCGTCACCCTAACATTTGAGGACAATGGACTCGCCTACAAAATCGCAAATGTTGAGGACAAGGAATTATTTATGCTTCCCATTCTTGCATTCCAATACAGTGGTATTGTTCCTAAAACCACAAATGAATCTTCCACACGTCCTTGAAGAATCAATATTACATGGGCGTTCTCAAGATAGCCTCTTTATGGGAAGCTATACAAATTAAAAAATGGCTAAATTGCTCCAATAAAAAGGGTTAATTTACAGGCCTTGAAGGAAATTAAAAGATATTTTGCTTAAAATATATATATATATATATATATATATATATATATAAACACTTCAACAACAAAAATAAACAGTAGTTAAAAAATAATCTCAAATCTTTATTTTGTTATTGCTTTCATATTTACAAAATTAGATGGAATTACTTTTTCATCATATTCGTCCCATACATCATATATAGGCGGTGTCAGCGCAATATTGATACAAATATATCTTGCGGTATGCTCTTTTGTAACCAATTGTTCATGAAAGACAATTTTAAAAAAATTCATCGCTGGTTACATTAACAGGAATGTTAAACTCTATTTACAAGGCAACGTTACAACAGCGATAGGAAATTACGACATAAAATAGCAGGAAAAGCGTCAAGTGAACTAACATTTATTTTTTTATAAACAATTATCTTGTCAGGGAGTTCAGTTATCTTTCTTGTAAATATAAATAATGTGTTTCAAATCAAGTTCTAACAAATTTCTTTTCTAATCACAGTCTTTCTTCAATGTCTCAGACGGTAGTGCACATATTGAAGGAATTCCTCTGTTTAGAGCCTTTCAGCCGTTCCTTTTCTTGAGAAAAGAACGTTGCCCGGGAGCACCGCTTGGAGGTAAGGCACTTGAGTCGCTCCCATTTCAGCGAGACCTTCCGCCGACCTGAGATGTTAAGGGTCAGCGTGTTTCTCGCCTTTCTGGTGGTGGAGGAAGAACGTAGGTGTTGGAGACTGAGCCAGATGTTGGTGGCTAGGAAGATGGAGAAGCAGTAGGTCAGCCAAATGTTGATGGCTAAGAAGTTGGAGAAGCAGAAGGTCAGCCAGATGTTGGTGGCTAGTATGTTGAAGAAGCACTAGGTCAGCCGGATGTTGGTGGCTAGGAAGTTGGAGAGGCAGTAGGTCAGCCTGATGTTGGCGGCTGAGAAGTTGGCGAAGATACAAGTCAGCCAGATGTTAGTGGCCCTGGATGCGTAGTGGAAGATGTGGGACATTTTGAAATAAGACATGACACAGGCCAGAGCTGGTACATTTTGAGCGAGAGAAAATGTGAGTGACAAAACAAAACATAAATTGTTCAATATTTTCGAGACAATTTAACGGAGAAAGGCATTTAAATTAGAATAGTATTAAACAAGTGCAGAAAGAGATGCAATTTCAATGTAAGGCCAAGAATGATTAGCAAAAACATTTTCTGATGGAAATTTTTACTTTGTTACATTGCGTTTATTCTGCCGTAGCTGAAGTGCAGCAGAAAAACCTCTTCAAACGTCTCTTCAAAGTACGCCGAGGAGGCTCAGGTGAGGGAGTGATCAACTCATCTTCTTTTTCGGCATTTCTAAGACAGTCTTCAAGATATCTATCGAGGAGAATGTTCTTAGGTTTTGGACGCTGGATCTCGATTGGAGGAAGGTAAGCTGTCGGGCATTTGCTGAGAACCATTGCATATATATAATGTTCGTCAGACATTTCGCTAGCAGTTTCGTAAATTCCAAAAAAGCTCGCATCATCTTCCACATCATCCTCATTGAACAGTTTAAGACGTTTTCTTTTTCTGGCCTCTATCAGCTCCCAGATTCCATGAACAGCTAAAGTCAAACCAAAGACAGCCAGAACGTAATGTTCGGTGTACAAATACTTTAACGCCAAGAAGATGGCCAAACATACGAAATGCGTCGCCATTTCCGTTAAGGATATCAAAATACTTCAAAATAACGAAGCAAAGTCAAAGAAATATCAAGTTTTTTTTTCAAGAAAACAAGAAGTTTTAAGAGCGTAAAACGTCTCAAGCAAGAGTTTGGTTTAAAATAATTTATAGAACACTGCTTGTTGAGTGAAAGTAGTGACGCAACAAAGCAGACAGCTGTTGGTATCCAAGAATGGCACAAGTGTTTACATTTACACCCAACAATGCATATAGCATTTACATTAAACAATTGACTAGAAATGATTTATAATAATTAATATTCGTAAAATCAAAATGTTTTAATTTTGCAACTGATTGAAATATTAGTTATGAACGGGTGTACTGAATTCAAAATAACAATAAATGAATAAATAGAGGAGAGAGGTGTTTCAGATGGATGCTTTGAAACTAACAGTACTAGGATATGAAGTTGTGTGCGCATTTATGAAAATGGTGATTATAAACGTATTCTATGATACTCCATCATATGATCTTTTTAAGATAAAATGGTTGCACTGGCTAATGATTGAAATAACTTGAACACCTATCTTAGGCGACGTACAACGAGACTACGCCAAGTAATTTTACTCTCCGTCTTCAAAATGCATATAGAATAACGTTTCCCATTTTGATCAACGTACATCTAAAAAAAAATGTATGATGAGTATCTTTTGGATAGGGGGCGTCCTACATTCTTTAGGTTAGGGCGAGAATGTAGGAGGTTCGTACTAGAGTAGTGTACGAGTATTTCCCCAGCTTCCACAAAGTGGGCTCCCGTTTGAATCTGATAAAGCAGGAACGATCCCGTGTTGACCCTCGTAGGGAGCACAGAGTTGACTCACTTAATTGGTACTCTCACAATAAAGTAGTCAACGAATTTGTGGTTTGGGTGTGTCAATGTCCTCGGATCGAAGTACGAGCCGCTTTTAGAGGAAGAAAATCGAGTATTTCCACCGATAAAAAATTGAATTTTCTTTATATGGGGACACATCGCACCTGTGCTAAAAGAGTGTTGAATCTCCGAAATTTTCGATTTTGAGATAATTGCACCACAATGCTCTATAAGAAGTGCTTCTCATTCTCGAGTAGTGCTATAAGCCCAGTACCGACACAATCTCTTAGATGGAGCTTATTACCCTCTTCCACAACTAGGAGAGGGAACGTGTTCATGCGCGAAGAATGAAAATAAGATTTTTGTCAGTGCCTAATGTTTTTGTATTAAAATGTTCCTGTAATAAAAATTTTCATTAAATTTTATTTGGAAAATAAATTTGTTTTTTTTTCTAACCTGATGTTCATGTTATCAAAGTTTTTTTCTTTGTATTGTGAAAAGTTTAGATAGATTGTGCATTAGCATAGAGATATAACAGTATTCTCTCAAGCTTTTCATTTCATGTTGACAAAATGAGGTTACTAGAAAAGAGTTATATCTTGTAATTAAAATTAAAATCATGCTTTAAAAATTGAAAACAACTTTAATAGTATATAGTTTTGCCTTCTCAAGGGATTCGAAAAATATGTTTTCCCAAAATTATCATAGGTATTCACAAAACAAGAAATGAAATTTTGACTTATATCTTCTTTAGAACCTGAACTCTCTACCTGAAAATATGGCTATTTTGAGATGTAACACTTTTCTAACGACATGTGCTGGAGTCACTGCAACTCACAGATTATATCACAGTTCTAGACTAAATCAAGTTCCCTCAAAAAAAAATTTTCGGATTGCTAAACATTTGGCTATAGAGGCTTTCCTCTTTGTTAGCTACATCTTCGCTCCGTTTGGTTAATATTTAGTTTACCTATGTGTCCACCAGTCATTTTTCGCTCCTATTATCGTTACACTCAGACAAATTAGTGTAACAACTGACGGGCAGAATAACTTATTCATAATATTTCCAGCAAAATGTCTGATCAAAACATTGGTAATTGAAATAATTGACTTGAACTAATCATCATGAGCACTATTAATAAAAATTTTAAAAAATCACAGATCAATTCCATCTTACTGTTACGACAACATTCTTCTTCTTGCGTTGTGTTCTGCGGAAAATATCTTCTCTTCCCTCCATTCACAATAAGGGCACCGGAACAACAAAACACAACGTTGATGTCATTTTCAAGAAAACTTTTTTTATTGGTCATACTAATACATCAGTACACCCATTCCGACGAGTTCACTTACGACTGGAAGCATTCAGGCATATAACGAAATGGTTAGCACAAGCTTTATTAGCCTGTGAAAAGTCGGCAAAAAAATATCGGCTGTGATCAGCGGTTATAAGAAAGGGGTTGCGGGAAAAAGTGTGTCTCCCGAAAAACACCCTAGGGGTATGAGGTTTTGGCCTCCTGGCATAAACCTCAAAGTAATTGAGACATACGGACCGAAATTCTGGCCTCGCCAAGATAGAAGCAAGTTCCCCAAAGCCCTACCAACAAGTGGGATCCGCCAAGAGACGGCAGGTGCCTGAGGCGATTGCCTCCCGGTAATAGGAGGGGGGTACGTGTCCCCCCAACTCAACTTGAAATAAATTAAAACGTTATTAGAAGTTTAGTTAAAATGAGAAAATTGTAGAGAACTTTTAAGAAAGTTGTTTTTTCCCCGCTTTTTCAAACTGTGAAACTGAAGAGTCCGATTATGTCTTTAGCCATAACATAGTTTTTAACAATGATATGATCCATAACAAAAATTCTATGCTATATTTTTTTTCTCATTTTATTTATATTATATTTCTCATTGTATAACTTTTGAATACTACTCAAACATCAATTCTATTGTTATTCAATTTCAAAAAATCATAATATTTCCTATTTTAAGGACAGTCCGGTAGTCAATGCGGTGAGGAGGGCCCTAACTGAATTCAATTCGTGCCCCCCCCCAAAAAAAAAAATAAAGTGTGAAGCACGCCACGCCTATTCTCCCGGTCACAACACACTGTGACAAAGACGCCTGAACGAAACTTTCCAGGAATCGGGAGCTCACCGTCACAAAGGCATTTAAAAAATGCTAAGAAGAATCGTCACAACATATCTTACAGCAACAATTCTCGTGCATGGGACATATTCTTCCAGAGGTTTTCCCACCAAAATCGCCTTTTCCTTAAATCCATATTGAAACCTCCACTTAAAATTATCGAAATGTACTCATACTCTTTTTCAAGTAATTTTGCAACCCTTACTGATGTAACGGGTGTATTCATAAGCAAATGAGCCAGGTACGAACATCTGCGATCTTTCATATGGTTACTTGGTGAAACATAAACTGTACATTTGGTGGTAGCTATACTTCTGTCTAATGTCAATAAATTTCAAATCTTATCAAACTTCAAGAGGATGTGGTGAGAGGAAAACTACAATCTCTCTTTTCATGTAACACAACTTCCCCAGATGCAGCGCATTCTCTCTTGATTTGCGTGGCACATTTCCGTTACACATTTTCACCCCACAACGATTTTGACGGGAAAACCTTCACAAAAAATGTTCTCTGTTAAAATGTACTGCCAAATTTGGCGAAGTGTCGCCCAATAAAGTAATAAGCACATGAGCGGTAACTAAATTACATTTGACAGCATAGAGTGTAAAAACGTACATGAATCACTTAAAAAATTGCAGTTATGAAAAGAAATACTGAAATCGAATGAAAGTGAACTGGAAAAGGATTTATGACAACTACACCTGGATAATTTGTCACATAGCGTCTGTAGAATAACATTTTAAATGCACACCTTGAAGTTTTGTATAATTTTTTGATTCAGGAATGTCTGTTTTAAGTTACTTCGAGGTTTGTATGAAGCAATGCGTGGTGCTGATTTACCCATGCTCGAAATTACAAATGAACAACCAAATTTAGAGGGAAATGGCTAGTAAATGTGGATAAAGATTAACAGAAGATGATCTTTGAATTCTCACCTATATCTGATCGTAATTAGGGTCTATATCAGGGATTCTCAACCACTGTGCCATGGCCCTACACTGTGCCAACACTGCGAATTATTTTGTATGCTATTTTTACAAAATATATTGTAAGTACATCAATCAATTATCCAAGTAAAATTCTTTTATCTTATGGTTAGAGTGCCGCCAAAATTTTAAATCATTAAAAGTGTACCGTGACGAAAAAAAGGTTGCGAATCACTGCTCTGGTCAACAGGTGGTTCCGGTAGTAAGTTGGTAGAGAGAGCTACAGTCAACTTTTGCTACACAGGGGCTTATTATACCGGGACCTACAGGGCTTCGGGAGAACTTCTCATAACATTTGAATAGTTATAATAAAGTTCAACCAAAATTAAGAAACTTGACGGCGATTTCAGCTATTCTGTCCTGATGGAAAAAAAGTCATGAGTTGATTTTATGGATTTTGCATTTACTGGATGTGTTATGCTTTATAATATTTTTATCCGGCTCTCTATAGCGTTGTGTAAGGTGATAAGAAAACTTTGATTAAGCGTTTATCTCCATTGATGCATAGTGTATCCTTCGCCCTAACGAAAACAAAGTGACCTCCTGCATCTGGTTTTTAAAGTTTTACTTTTTCATGGAAATGCTGGAAATCCACTTCCGTTTAAGAAAGAGAAAATATCCAATATTATAATATGATGCATGTATATATATATATATATATATATATATATATATATATATATATATATATATATATATATATATATATATATATATATATATATATATATATATATATATATATATATATATGTACGATTTGGTTACTGCTCTTGGCCCCGCCCATCAGCGAGAGTTCCCGCACTCAGAGAAGTTACTCCGGAGCGTAAGAAGTTTTGAGACGCAGAGTGGCAACGAGTAAAAGGACGGTGTACGAGTAGAACGACAATGTGAGTATTCGATGAAGAGGTTTGACGCGAAGACGCTCTCGGCGGTTGTTTTGTTTTCTTACGACGTATTAATCTCTAGATGTTTTGTGTGTACGCAGTCAATAAATGTGTGTTCTTGTTTAAAGAGGGTATTTTTTAATTAATCATAATTTACATTATATATATATATATATATATATATATATATATGCTGTCATACATCATCTTCTTCATTTCGGGCAAAGATTAGAAGGATATTCTCACTTCTACTGTGGAAAAAGAACAAACATGCTCTATCCATCAAAAAAGTGTTACTTCGTAGTGTTCAAATAATCTAACATAAAATAACGAGCAAAGGACTCGTAACACCTAGCTTTATCTAAGCCAAGCATCCGATTTAAAAGAAAAATTTGGACTCATTTTCCCCGAGAAATCCCAATGTTGCATCGTGTGCCGATGCGTTGTAAAATGGATACTGAATCTAGCGAGAGATTCCTTGAAAGAGCATTTCCCTTGAAAATGAGACATTAATCCCTGCATTAGCCGAGATCACTGACGTTACAGTTCGGACAGGAAGGAAGGATGATGTTAAACCCCTCGATTAACCCGAACTGGCCTTTTAAATCCCCTCCAGATATTAGGTTAGGGGAGCTGTCATAACTCATTTCCTTCGTTTCCGATAGGGATATTCCCATTTCTTATGTGGTGAAAGGAATAATATGCACGAAGATTAGTGTTATTACCATATTTTTATTATCTCGCTCTCTTGTTTGTTTGTGTGTTTGTGTGTTTGTGCAGTTCAAATGTTGCAATCGATTTTTAACTAACTTCCCGACTAGCTAGACATTTGAAACTTTTAGAATAGCTCAGAACACGATGACGATGCATTATTTCAATACTTTTAGCCCTCTTAAAGTAGCATTGAATTCATTTTCAGTTAATTTTGTTTTGTAGACTGGTGCAGCCATCCATCGGCCGGGACGGGAACGAAAAGTTAAACGCAAGTTAACTTCCAATTAACTTCATTTTCTTTCAAGTTGATGGGATAATTCATCAAAAGAATTTTAAAAAAGTATTTATTAATACATAGAATTGTCAAGTTTATATGATTGAACAGAAAATTTAAAAACATGGCATATGAAAAGTTCTTTTTATCCTGTAATTATTTACAACGATTGCAGTCAAACGGAAAAACCTTATCGTGCAAATTGTATAGAAAAGGTACTGCTGTGTAGTGATTCTTGCGTATTAACTTGGTTCGAGACAGCATTTCACCGCCGTACAAAGGACGAAATGTCGTTCATAAACCAAAGCTGTCCTATTTCAAGGCAGAAGGTGCACGCTTGGTACACGTACTATTTCTGCTTTTCAGAGTTTATCATTTGTTCTAATTTACTTCGATATAAAAAGATCGCTTAGTCGGGCAGTATGCCCCGCTCTAATGAGCCCTCGTGCAGCAAAAAACTTACCGTAATGTATTAAACGAAACTTCTTTATTAATTGATGTTTTTCACCATTAATTTTTGGAATGGAAAAGTACTAGGTATTGTATTTTGAAGTTTAAAAAACAAAGGAAAAACCTAGTTTAAGAGAGTCGTCCAACGAACAATTCCTGTCCCCTCGGAATAAACAGTCTCACTGGTTTTTAAGAATATGAAAAATTTACTTTTTAAGTTTGTAGCAATATATCTGTATTAAAAAAAAAGAAAAAAACATTCATCTTCAAGGACACTTGACTTATTTTTTCCAATTTTTAAAGTATTTTTGTTTTTAAAAGAGTAAATTATTCTAGTTCAGGCGTTTTTCTCTTAAGTTTGCATGTTAAATGTTATCAGTTTGCAGGTTGTCCGCTCTAAAAAGCTTCGTGTTGACCACTACAGTCTCATCTTTTACAATGCGACAGCTAAACTGATCGGGAATAAATATTGTACTGCGATTCGTGACAGACGATGTGGGCGCGGTAGCTGCCCTTTTTGTAAGTAATCCAAACATATTTAGGGAAATTCCGTATTTGGAATTCCTTTTCCTCCAGCGTGTTCACCGCGTGCCTTGTTGAGGAACCCATAGCAAAGACGAAAACTATATGTATACTAGCTGGTACACTTCAAGACAGGACAGATGGATAGTAAATAAATGTACTGATATACAAATTATACTCAACACGTCATTGCCAAATCTTGAAAATCATAATATTAAGAAGAGAGAAATTCAGCCGTGGTGAAAGGCTCATTCAGAGCTAGTGTCAATTTCCGCGACAGACTGGCGCCGCTTCTATTTGGCGCATTCTTCTGAGCTAGACACCACCTGTTGCTTGCGAGTGGGGCTAGTCTGCCGTGGGCATGCTTTCCCCTTCGGTTTGAGAATTGACATTTCCTTCAGGCAGGGAATGATTTTAATTAATTTGGCGAATTTATTTAATTCGACACACTATCAATATGTATCACATGTCTGTGATCTTAAAAAGTTAATTCCCTGAATCAATAAGCATAAAAAAGAATGAAAAATGTTGAAAACAAAATGGATGCAATATGGATGCTGTTGGATAAACAATTTCTTTGTTGACCCCCAAACGCGTCTGTAAACGACATCGGGAATATCAAGTATTGGGAAAAAAAGCCTATAATAAGACGATCAGATTCTACAATTAAATTTAAGGATATCTTTGTATTTCATATATATTTAAAGGAAAATAATAAATTTCTTCTTATATTGGAAATGATATCGAAATTTTGCAAATGAGTTTGCCTTAAGAATAGCCTTTAAAAAATCATTTTAAGACAGAAATTTTCGGACCTTAAACCACTTTACTAGCTAGTACCCGTCAAAGCATGACGACTGGATAGTAAATAAATGTACTAATGCACAAATTATACTCAACACATCATTGACAAATGCTGAAAATCATAATATTAAGAATAGAAATACATTTAAAAAAATTACTATGGAACCCAATAAAAAGAAATATGGAGACTCAACGGCGCGAAATAATCTATTTCCGTCGGGTTTAATTCTATATCACACAAACATAATTTTTTTAAAAAAATGGTAGACAGAGAGAGATAGCTTAAGAGATTCCTCGGAATAAACAAATTAACGTATTTATGAGGCCTTGTGCTTAGTAAGTATCTAGAGCCAGATTTAAATATATCACTGAGCATGCGCAGAAACAAATTAATATATTTATGTGGTCTCGTGCTGATTGAGTATCTAAAGCCATATTTAAACATGTCACTGAGCACGCGCTGTAAGAAATTTTTTTAATTGTAAATTATTTAATCGCAACAATTTTTAAACAATTTTTAATCGCAATATTAATAGAAATTGCGGCTATAAAAAATCAAATTTGACACATCTATGGATTAAAATCTTTCGTTTAAGACCAAAACGGATGCCGTAGTTTTCTCTCACAGACTTCCCAAAGAATCGGCGGTGCAACTTTAAAATATAGATTTTTGCAATTGTCTCCGCCTATTATGGCGGGCTCTTTGTCGTGTTCTTCATTTAGTTGTAATTAGCTAGTTCCACTGTTTATTTTGTAATTGCGGAAACACTCAGATCGCGGGTTTACCTGCGAATACCAGATAATTACCTATCAAACACCCCCTTCTATTCCAAGTCACAAATCCGGTGTTATAACTGAATTCTCGGTACTCCAAGAATCACAAATATCATTTTTGAGCTAAAGGCTTAAGAGATGCTTATAGTCCGTGTCAGAAACTACA
The DNA here is from genome assembly GCA_907164885.2 of Dolomedes plantarius. NCBI lineage: Eukaryota > Metazoa > Arthropoda > Arachnida > Araneae > Dolomedidae > Dolomedes > Dolomedes plantarius. The sequence continues at coordinate 228,190,118 of OU015491.1, forward strand.
AGTGTGCGATCCATTCACAAAGCTCATAATCGTCACTTCACTCTCTAATTTCTTTCGCCCGAAAAGCGTTCTTTCGCAGCTCCAAAAGTGGTCTAATCAAAACAGTCCGAAGAATTATTCCATACTCGCAGATCGCAATCATTGAATGGCACGACCGTTAACAGCGAAAGCCCACCTAAGTCCCTAAGTTCCCGCGTATGTTTGTATACAAAGATTACTGCTTCTTTAATGCCCGTTTCTCTGCCCCTCACTATTACACTTCGCCGGAAATTATCTGTTGCCTCACTCCCCCCCCCCCCCTGAATGACGGGAATTACAGTTTCGAGAGGCTTAACAGATGTGGGAAACGAGAAAACCATAATCCACCGATATCACGTGATATCCGTCGGATAACGGGCAGACGGTGCAAGCCGCGTGTGAGAGGATTAGCCAAAACCGGTCCATAAATTCTTAATATTTCGGTTAAGTTCGAAGGGTTCTTTATTTTAGCCTCCGGTTATAAAAGGAAAGATTCTGGGGACCGTCTAGTATCGCCGGTGGTACAAAGTGGAGATCCCCTGTTCAGTAATGGATTTCTCATTAACAGTCTGTTTTTCTTGTGCAGTTAAAAATAACAAATCGAAGTGATACGTTAGTCCGACATGTTGCCTGGTGAATGGGGACCAGTGGCGCACCCAGGGGGGGGGGGTACAAGGGGCCCTGCCCTCCCCCCAAAGAAATAGAAATTGCATTATAAATATTGATTTTGCATTATAAACATTTTTATCCGTTCATCTCGGCCCCAAGAAAACCTGGGACTGAGAAAAAAAAATCCGGTAGACATTTCGTTTTTGTTTTTGTTTTTTTAGGTAAAACCAAAAGACGATATAACAGAACTAATTAGCTCAGAATATTAAGCGCACTGAAATAAAGAGTTGAATTCAATTTAAACTTTACAAAATACTATGAAATATGCATACACCACCATGTTTTTCGGAAGGGGGGGGAGCGCCAAAAAGGTATCATGCCCCGAGCACCAGTTATGTTCGCTACGTCACTGGACACCACCCGACTTACGAATATTCGGAGATACGTACATACCGGGTCGCAACTGAAATTCAGTTCGGAGCGATCGCGCTTTGCCACTCGTCACTTCAAATTGAGAAGTAAGAAAAACAACTGTACGGTACGTGAACAATACTATTATCATCGGAATTTTTTTAGGTTTCATCTATCATTCGTATTAATAAAGTATTCGCATAATGAGTGTATTATGTTTTAAGAGGAAAAAACGTAGAGTATTTTATTGATTTTACAGTCTATCCTACTTAAATGGGGGTGAAGAGTACGGTCATTTAAAGGCAGCGTTCAATAACGAACAATAAAAGGGTTAATGCAGTTCATCACAGCTTCCTGTGGTCCTATGGAACAATAAAAGGTACGAACTGCCGTCTGGAACGTAACGCGTTCGTAAGTAGGGTAGTGTCTGTACTAGGATGAGCCACTGAATCGATGAAACCATTCATGAATGTCTGATTATGAGAAATTAAAAATTATACAGTAGGAGGTCATGGAAGTAAACAATCGGAGTGTTTAGTAGTATGAAGTGTAACTCCCTGTGGCTGAAATAAACACACGAGAGACAGTAGAATTACACCCAGTGGCGCACCCAGGGGGGGGGAGCAAGAGCCCTGCCCCCCCCCCCCAAAGAAACAGAAATTGCATTATGAATATTGATTTTGCATTATAAATATTTTTATACGTTCATCTCGCCCCCCCCATGCATTATAAATATTTTTATCCGTTCATCTCGCCCCCCCCCCTCCCAAGAAAAAATTCGGGGTATGCCACTGATTACAACACAGATCTTGTATTAAAATGTAATTATGCACAGTATGTACAAAGGCAGAGAGACTATCCTCTACTGCATATGAGAGATATCACAGGAACAGAAACAAACTTTCACGAAGAATCTCCCAGTTTTTCAACAGAGAGGTATCTCTCTAACAGTCTCTAATCGAGGGAAAATGACCGCCCTCGCTGATGTGGTTTACCAGCTGCGGGCCTTTATCTCCGTCACCGCGAAACTAAGAGTCTTTCAGAGCTCAACACTCTCTGGAGTTCGCGGACTCTTGGTCTCCGCACAGCCCACTCACGGCACTGTGCTCTAAAAAGTCACGAAGACTTTACCAAAGACTCTCCAGTCTTTACCAGAAAGGCTTCTCTCTCAATAGTCACGAAGACTTTAACAGAGAGGGACGACAGCGCAGACCAGCAACTGGGATGGCTTTTTCCCCAATCCTTCGCCGATGTGGATCCCGGCTGCGGACCCTTCCTGGACTTCACTTTGTCACCGCGGAACTGCGGATCTCTGCTGGCACTGCACCTATGCGGGCCCGACCGAGGCTCAACACCAACTCTGGGCTCTCTCTGCGGGACTGTCGTCACGTGAGAGAATATTTCCCGCGCTTTCTACGTGGCGACCCATCTGCGCTAGCGAATTTCCGCTCCCACGCTCGGTGGCTTTCAGCTCTCACCAGGGGGGCTTCACTCGGTGGGGTCAGCGACGTTCGGTCTCGAAAAGACAGAAACACACAGCATGCTGCCTCCTCCACACTGAAGTCGGGGCGCCAGCTGGTTTCAGCCTAATACAGGAAAACCAATTTACACCACAGGCTTACATTTACTTTTGATAATTAAATGTGGGTCCTTTCCTCCTGGGAAACAGGTCCCCCTCGAAAGAGCTCTTTAGGCTTGGATGGTCTCTTTCCCAGAAAAAAAGCCACTACGTTACAGAAGAAATTAGAGACCATAATGACGGAAATCAGAACTGGAAGGGAACTCACTAAAGAAAAATAAACTTATAACTTTTCTATATATTAATTGGACAGTGTCATGCAATAAGGAACTAATCCATACTACACTGAGAAAATTGAGTTTTGATAAAGCATTCGATCAAACATTTCTGTTGCTGATGGTGGGTTCTCCAGTAAATATAAAAAATATTGTTTTGCCTACACAGAGAAAAAAAAGTCGGTCAGTCGCCGGAAAAAGTGGGTTCTGCAACCCACTTCGTGTAGGTTATTGTAAGAGGTGAGTTAAACAAACCACTATACGAGTTTTTAAACGCGGATGTAAGTGAGTTAAAATAGAACTGAGTTATCGTTACTGAGTTATCCAAACATGTGTGTTAAATAACTCACATGTCGTGAGATTTTTATAGTCAGTTTACTGAATTGGAGAACCAACTTTAAATATTAAAATGTATATACTGTGTAACTTGAAAGGTTGAAATGGATTTCCTTTGGAATGGAATTTTTTATCTGTACTTAAAATGTTATCCATTACTTTTTATAGGAAAAGAAGTTAATTTTTGGTATACGATGTCTAAATTTTTTAACGAGAATAACAAAAATTCTTGTATCGTATTTCAAATCAATTTTTTGTTTATAATTTTTGTTCTCAAGATAAAACATTTTACCTTTGTGTAGGATTTTTTCATTTAATAGTAGAGTAATATTTAAATCCAAGTTTTTAAAAAATTCTGCAATTTTTTTTTAAATGACATAAAAGCACAAAGCAATTACAAGATCAAAAAAAAATTTTGTATCAAAAGTAGCATTTTTTAAAAGAAAAGATGCTAATGTTCTTGTGTGTATGTTATTAATGTTTTACGTCTCGATCTGTAAGCAGACACTTACAGGTCCAACGATAAAAGACTTGGATTGGCATGCCTGCGTTTTCATATTTTGCTTCTTAATTTTCGAATGGTTTGCTTAATAGCTTACTTACGATTCGCCTGCGTCGAAACAAATACTATTGATAATAATATTTAAAATTAAATGAAGTCATATTTATTATGGGACACTGCATATTAAAAATCCTGTAAAATTTATTAGTATAGAATAAATCTCCATTGCACAGTTATCAAAGTTATTTAAACAAGCAAACACACACGCACACACACACACACACACACACACACACACACACACACACACACACATATATATATATATATATATATATATATATATATATATATATATATATATATATATATATATATATATATATACTATATGTATATATAACCCAGTATTTTTACACTACAGACTTTGCGATATTGAAACTTATTATGGTAAAGAAATGTAGGTTTAAAAAGAAAAAAATTATTCCACAATATGTTTTTTTATTTATTTCGGACACTTTCTTTTTATTAATATTTTCAGTCTAAAATCTAGCAACTAATAGCGTTGTCCCCAGAAAAATTCGTTATTTGTGGTTAATAACAGTTTAAAATGTATTTCTCTGGGTTTTTTTTAAAATCTGCAGTTTACAACTCTGATAATAATTAGTTTATCAGCTCTTAGAAAATCGTGATTATCTCTATTGCTTGACTCTGTGCTAAAAGAATCATTAAACCTCCTGAATCCGTGGGAATTTTTTTTTTTACAGTGGGGCTCAGCGTATGGATTGTATTTTCCCATTTTACTTCCTAAATCTGCTGAACTTGAACAAAAGTATTTCACATATGCTCGCTTTTAAGTCGTTACAGGAAATGGTCATTTCCCGTGCGGTACTTATCTCTCTCTCCCCCCCCCCCCCAACTCACATGGCATTCGCCATGTTTAGGTTCCTACATTTTTAAGAAATTGATAATTATCACGAAGATACATGGAAGATGAAAAGATTCACATGTGTATGGCACGAACACACACAGCTTCGAGCTTCGTAGTGTGCCAGCATATTTGAGTATGTGAGTTCAGAACTTCAGGACAAAGCTTACCAAGATGCCGACGTAGTACACTTCGTTTCAACTGGCCATCTCAGCTCTTTACTTAGTTCCTAAGGTGAGCACAGTTTTGCTATTTAAAACTTTTACTAATGAAACTTCATCTATGTCAATGAGTCTAAACTTATCTGGTATATTTTTTTCAATTTAACTGTTATTTGTGACTTGTGACAGTAGAAATAAATACTAGTTTTCATGCTTACTATGTAAGTAAATACATATAATTGGTATGTTTTATCTATCAACCAGTTCAATGGTTTATCTAGTGTTACAAGTGTTTTACTTCCGTAATTATCTTTGGCATTTTAAAATGACTGTACATCCTAGATGTTCATTTCGATTCTCACAATCTTGTTAAAATTTGTTCTCTTCTTACATACATATAGTCGTATTTTACATTTATTTTTTGAATTCTTCTATTTTTTCATTAATTGAATAGGAAGTTAAATCTCAAGATAAAAGCATCTTCCCTCCTCTATTATTTATTTTAAGTAATTTTATTGAATTTATCATATTTAATCAATGAATGAAAAATTGTACCTTCAGTTATACAGAAATGTTATCCCTGATATAGAAGTATATTTATTTTATTAGATGAAAACAGATAGCTGTTGTCAAATTTTACATATTCATTTTGCATATTGTTTTATGATTTTTTATGCATATAGAGCTTAGATTATTTTTCTGTTTGTTATTAATTTCAATATCTATGGACGTTACTTTATTATTGACCTTAAACAATTGTTAAAGAAGGTGACAGTGTAATTCAGCTGTTTATTATGCTGGTATTTTTATTCACTTAAGTTTTAATATGTAATCTTCAGTAATTTCTAACTTTCAATCTGTCTATCTATTGTTCATATATATATAAAATAAAAGTATGGGATGAAGATTTAGCAGTATGTAATATATGAAAAAACATGCAATTTTTGTATTCAGCTAATAAAATTTTGAGTAGAATGAAAATGTTTTATTTTATACCTAAGTAGAATTTATAATTAAAATTTTCATAAGTTTTTCATAACTATCCCAAAAGTAATTAAGGGTAACTTTACTGCATTTGATCTGAAAATGTTGAAAATAAAACTCTAGAGGTTACTTTTTGAGTCATGCAATAATAATTTTATTTTTGGCACAAAATGAGAGGTTCTCTGTTAATTCATTTCATCTTGTTTCAGTTGAAATATATATTGGTAGCATACGTTAAAAAAAAAATTTCATTCTTTGCAAATAGTATGAATGTCTATTAAAGAGGTTAAAAGTTCATGAATTTAAATCTGGAGATATCTATGGCATACTATTTGCATTTTTTTTAAATTTGGCAGTATTTGAAAGAAGGTAGGGAGAAATATAGAAGAGTTCATTAATGGTCTGAAAAGATATGGTCCTGCATTCTTAAAAGAATCAAAAAATACAAATCTTGCCATAAGTTTATTAGGATTTCTGACTATTGGGAATATAAATGTGTTAAACAAAGTCCCTTTTTTTTGAAAAAAATGTGAATGCAGGTTAAGAGTAACTTTTATATCATTTGTATTTTAGACATAATTGAATATTTGTTAAAAACTTAACTTTTTACTTTTCCCAAGCAAATTTATATGCATAAATGCCTTAAGCACTTAAGCATCCTTTTTAAAATAATTTTTAAATACTTTATCTTTAAAATAAGTATTGGATAGATGTGAACATGTATAAAATGTTGCTAAATATCAATTAGTTTTTAAGATTAATTAAATCATTTTTTCCTGTTAAGTTAGGCACTTAGTCTAGAATCAGTTAAGCAAATTTCTTCATCACAACTGCATTTTTTAAGTATTGCTCTCTATTTTCAGATATTAAAATCAAAGGAGTTTCATTAGTCCTGCCTGAGATTCCAATAACTGTTGACCCAAGAGGATCTTGAAATGGTAACAATGAAGATCTTTTATTTAAAAATTATTTTTTGCTGCATTTGAAACATATGCTGAAGTATTTGTATTTTAAATCTTTTTCTAATTCTAATTCCTGTATTAAAATAAGTTTACCTTTACTATCAAGAATTCTAAAGTTCAGACAATACATATTTTGAAATAAATGTATTAGTAGTGCCTGTATGAGATTCATCCTTAAAATAATGATAGTAATAATACAGAAATTAAGATTTATCTGTGGAGGGTACTAGTCTCTTAATATAGCAGTAATTTTCCTGCAACATGGATAATCAGTTCTGTGTACTGCAACTGCAGTTAAAATTTTGTTATGGAAAGGTAATGACAAAAGACAATTTCTTGCTGGCTGCTATTTCAAAGTTTAAAATCCTAATGTCTTGATTTTTTAAATATTGCAGTAAATACTGAGCCAAACAATATCAATTTATATAGAACCTATTAGTGAGCACTTCAAAAGTTTAACTACATGAAAATTAAAATCAACTTTGACACTGAAATGCATAACATTTATGAATTTTATTTTATATTTCAGGTGAAAAATGAAGAAAGCTTGACTATCTGAAGGGTTTTGAAGATTTTCATTTCAAAATATTTTTTTTTTTATAAAATTGTGCCTATTTATTTAAATACAAGTATATGTATATATGTAAATAAAAGTTTCTCTATATTTGTATTTTTGTTTGCTGGGATGTTTTTTTGATTTAAATGCGAGTTTATATTCTTTCTCATTAAAGTATGCATTTGAGAGCACACTTTATTTAGCAGGAATTGTGAATGCATTATGCATGAATTGTTTAATTTCTACGTAGAAAAGTATATTTATGGTAAATATATTAGTACTTTATAAAATTTTCATAACATATACTTGGAGAGGTTCTATTTAGAGCAACTGGGTAAGTATTTTAACATATAATTAAGAAGTTTACAAACCATGTAAGTATTAATGGATGATTTGGTCGAATATACCTGTAAAAAAACTTGTGTGTTTGAAAATGATAATCTATATTTCCTGAAAATCTTAAATGCTACAATTTGAGATATTGTCATTGTTTCTAAATTAGTTGTGTGGGGATCACGGTATCTTTATCAATTAGAAATATATATTACTAAAATTAGTGTAATTAATTTTTTGTTTCAGTTTAAAAAAAATTATCTTGTGAATATCTTTTTTGAGTTAAAGCTAAGATCTGAAACTTTCTTGACAAAATATTCGTCTCAGGTTAATGATACTAAAAGTTGTTAAGGAAAACTTTTTGACCTACGAAATTTTAAGGTTCTATACATTATAATATTCATAAGTTTCCTGTAAATTTTATTTTGCATGCATATAGAAGCATCCCACTAAATCTCAGCATATTTTTTTAATTGGAGCTTCTTTTTCTTCTCGGTTATTCCTGTGAATGAAACAGATTTGCAAAAAAAATAATGGATGCTTGATTAACATTTTAAATATTTGATATCTTTATAATTTTTAGGCATCCTTTCATCACTTATGATATAATTTTGCAAGATTTTATAACAAATATATATATATATATATATATATATATATATATATATATTTATAAGACTTTGAAAAAAATCCTTAAATTTTAATACTAATTATATTCCAAATATGGGTGTATAGCGCATGGTTTTTTTTTTTTTTTTGACAAGAAAGGATGGGGGGGAGGGGGGGGAATTGAGATAATAAATATACAAAACAATGAATAATGAATTACTAGCATAAAATCGTTTAATTTAACGACGGCGGGATGTGGGGGAGATTTCGAGTACTATAGCGTAAACTCATTTACTTAAAAAAACTCATTAGTCATGGATTTTATAACCCAAAATAAAGTGAGATATTGAACTCGAAAGAAGAGTTTGTCTACTCATGTTGGTGTGTTTTTTCGACACACTTTAAAGTGAGTCGTATAACCCATTTTAGTGAGTTGGTGCCGGGTAAATCAACCCGCTTGGGATCTGGGTTCTAGAACCCACTTTCCCACATGGGTTGTACGACTCACCAAAAGCGAGTTCCCCTGTGCAGTGGATTTCAACTCGGAGAAGTGGGTTCACCGAACGACTTTTTTTTCTCTGTGTAGTATAATAGTAACTTTTCCCAGATAGCTAAACATGGGGTGCAAACTATTTAAATTAATTTTTCAACTTTTGTGGTTTGGTCCCTCGCTACTTAACACAGTCCAATTATAATCCAGTTTGATAATTAAAATCATATTGTTGGAGGGGTGGGGATCTTTTGAGACATCAGCAAAAACCCGAACGTGAGCGCCAGTTTTAGCACTTTTTAAAGCAAAGTTAGAGATTATCATCACCACAAAAAAAAATATGTGAAAGTCATTGCACTGGGGTAACCAGATAATAATTCCTAAAACTAAATAAATAAATAAATAAATGGCATCATTTCAGAAAAGGGATTTCAATATTTAAATGGCAATACCTGTCCGCCAACTTAAAATCTGAAACTCAGAAATACACGCTCAAAGCCTTGTCATTAAAGTCAGAAAATCAACTCTTAATGGTGCCTTACAAGTCTGGAAACTGCTCCAGACACTTGTTCTACTAGATCGCTGCACTTTGTAAGACTCCACTCCCCGGCATCATTAAATCGAAACTTTTTCGGTTCGAACAACGGAACAGGAACAGCTGTAAAAGTTCCAAATGTGTCACCGAAAATAATACGTCGGGTTAGATTGGCATGTTTGTCGGTTGCGTCTCTCCACTTTACTAAAGATGGGTCATTAAGTTTCGCGCAATTATTAAAACGGGGAAGAGAAAATGGCCGAGTGCCGAGGGTAATGTTCATTTGAGACGGATTCAAAAGTAGATAATGAGTTATGGTAAGGGGCCACTTTGCCAAAACGTTTTAAAATGGGACTGGAAACATCGGTGTCGAACAAGTGCCTTAACGAGGAAACATTTCATTTTATTAGAAATCCGTTAACACGATTTAATATGAATGTTCCTCTATGTAACAAGAGAAACAGTGTTCAAAGCCATTTGCGAACGTCTACATAATTCGGAGAGAATTTTTAAAAAAAAGTTATATTGGATACGAAGGAAATTTTAAGCGGTGTTTTTCTAATGTTTTTATTAAATACTAGTTAGTACCTGTCAAAGCATGACGGCTGGATAGTAAATAAATGTACTAATACACAAATAATTACAAGATAAAAAGAACTTTTTATATACCATGTTTTTAAATTTTCTGTTGAATCATATAAATTTGACAATTCTATGTATTAATAAATACTTTTTTAAAATTTTTTGATGAATTATCCCATAAACTTGAAAGAAAATGAAGTTAATTGGAAGTTAACTTGCGTTTAACTTTTCGTTCCCGGCTCGGCCGATAGATGACTGCACCATTCTACAAAACAAAATTAACTGAAAATGAATTCAATACAGCTTAAAGATGGTTAACCCTACACTGCATGGTGAGTCATATATGAATCATACCATTTTCGACTAAGCTGAAACAAAAATATTTAATATTTGCCGCTACTGCATAGCTTACCGTATCTGCCTCAATCCGAACTACCTTGTATCACTTATTTTTGCTAGTAGACGGCAGCACGGTGTTTTACTACAGCTGGACAGTCAATGCTAACTTTTATTTTAATCTTTCTGTCGTATCTGTCTATTTTCTCTACTGAGTTAACTCCGACGTATGTTGATAGAAACATGACGTTTCTGTTGTCTTTCCATGAAATATTTGAAATTTCTATATTATCATGTAATGTGACATATTCCTCACTTGTGCCTCGAGGTTGTTTTGACATCTATTTATCATTAGTGAGTTTGTATCCTGGAACACGATTTCGTTTAACTGTACCAATGCTGAAAATACCCTGTTTAGCCATATAATATTGAAGTTGGGAAGAATTATAGTAATTATCAATATATAATTAGTAGTTCTTATTTCTAGGAATGTTTCTGCACAATCGTACCACAATATTACTTGAAGCTCCGAGATCAACTTCTTCAGGCAATCTTTTCCTTGGGTCATGCTCACAAACAGTGTAAATTTCAAAATTAGAGGCATAACCAGTTGTACGGCAAAGAATTGATATTGACGACAGAATTCAATAGTGATCCCCTCAATGCATAAAGATGCACATATGAATCATACCTATTACTGTTCAAAACATAAATATAAAATCGCTCAAATTGAAAAATATCATAACTTGTGATTAGACTTATCTTGCAGCTATACACTGAATATTTTTTTCCTTTGTTTCATACTCTTTTTCAGTTTATAAATACAGCTTCCAAACGTGGATTTCTAAAAATCATTCAAACAACAGAACAGCTAAACATAAGGACATAAAATTGCGTATGTGCTGCCGTCTACTAGCAAAAATAAGTGATACAAGGTAGTTCGGATTGAGGCAGATACGGTAAGCTATGCAGTAGCGGCAAATATTAAATATTTTTGTTTCAGCTTAGTCGAAAATGGTATGATTCATATATGACTCACCATGCAGTGTAGGGTTAAGAACAGAGAAATACACTTTAAAAAATTACTATTGAGCCCAATAAAAAGAAATAGAATGACTCAACGGCACGATATGAACAATTTCCGTCGGATTTAATCTCCCAAACATAAATAAAAATAAAAATGGCAGAGAGAGAGAGAGAGAGAGAGAGAGTGAGAATGAATCCTAGGAATAAACAAATTAATGTGTTTCTGCGGCCTCGTGCTTAGTAAGTATCTAAAGCCAGATTTAAACACGTCACTGAGCATGCGCAGAAAAAAATTTAATTGCAAATTATCGCTAATTAATAGAAATTACGGTTCCAAAAACCAAATTTGACACATAAGGTAGCATATAGGGTACACATATAGGTAGCAAAATTTTGAATCGTTATCGATGAATTAATGTTACAATACGGCAGCCACATTTGAAATAATATTATGTTTTATGTTGGAAAATGTCTGTTTATGAAGTTAATTGAACCTTAAATTTTGTGCCCAATCTCCCAGCTAAACGACTTGAATTAGCCTCGTCTACTTAGTAGGGGTCTTCAACCTTTCATGTTCGAAGGGCCACTCCAATAAATTCGTAAATTTCCGCTGGCCACACATGTGTGAAATAAGTAGCACAGGCAGAGGGAAAATGCATTATTTGCAGACGACCTTCAGCTTTTGAGATAGTTGCTTGTTTTACATTTTATAGCATGGCTAGCTGAAAACCCGTACTTCGCTACGGAGTACATTCAAATTAAATACAACGGTCAATGTGTGCAATTAATGCCAATATATATATGTATATATATATATATATATATATATATATATATATATATATATATATATATATAATAAATACGATAATCAATGTATACAATTGGAGTAAAAAAAACCAATAAAATATATTTATAAAAGAATCGCAGCATATTTTTATAGACAAAATAATGTACACTGCTCAAAACAATTAGGGAAGCACATAGTTTTAAAGAAATTACGCAAATACTTACACCGATAAGTAACATAAAGTAAATCATCCATAATTTAAAGCTTAGCAGGAAACAGAAGAAGAAAACTTCATATGCGAATCAAAGTTCATGACGTCAAAAACCAGAAACAGAACATAAGGGCGGAAATCGGGATGTTGCAGAAACGTCTGTTTCACTGCCTTAACTGTGAAATTCGATTGCTCAGTTATTCTTTTTGAGAAAAGGTGACTTGAAAATGTCTCAACAACGTGATTTACCGGAATCCATGGCATGGCGTATTATAGGCAGACTTGAATCCGGGCAAACACAACGTAGTGTCGCGGACGCTGTTGGAGTCTCCAGAAGTGTCGTTGCAAGGCTGTGGAATCGATTCCAAGAAACAGGGAATGTTAGACGTTGACCAGGGCAAGGTCGGCCACGCGCCACTACAGCAACTGATGACCGGTATACTAAATGCAGTAAAGTTACGCTACTGAAATATACACTGCTCAAAACAATTAGGGGAGAACATGGTTTTAACGAAATTACGCAAATACTTACACCGATAAGTAACATAAAATAAATCATCCATAATTTAAAGTCTAGCAGGAAACAGAAGAAGAAAACTTCATATGAAAAACAAAGTTCATGACGTCAAAACCAAAAAAAGAACATAAGGGCGGAAATCGGGATGTTGCAGAAACGTCTGTAAACGCCCAGTAAAACGACCTGGGCAAAGTCGGCCACGCGCCACTACAGCAACTGATGACGGTATATACTGTTAACAGCTCGTCGAAACAGAACAGACAATGCTACTCAAAGACCGTTGCTCTTGGCAACAGGACGAAGGGTGTCCAGTAGGGCGGAGCGTAAAAAAAAAGTTTTCGATTTCGTTTTTGCCCTAGTGCGGAAAAGTTGGGTACTGGTGGGTAGGTCACATATGCAAAGTTTTGGGAAAAACAAAAAATATCTTCCGTCTCTATTTCGGCCGTGATTTTTAGCAGATTTTTACCATACAGTTAAAAATGTGTATTTCCATTGTTTTGTATGCAACTCGTCATTTTGTTCTTAAATAAAATACAGAGGTAATTCGAAACTTAATACAAAAAGGCAGCAGCTGACACACTGCGTGCAGAAAGGTAAAGAAATATTATGGCATTAAAACTTTGTCAACAACAACTTTAGAAACGAAGCTTAAAACTTTCGTAAAAGACTCACGGAAATTGTTCGACATTTCTTCATGTAAGTCTGTTTTTTTTAACAAATGTTCTTGCCCAAATCATAAAAGGATTCCTGAAATGGAAAGAACTTTTCTTAGAGACCAACGGGCACTTAGGCAAATGTCCATAGGTGCAGTTGACTTAAACTGAAAGCTGATGAAACGAGCCGATAGGAAGCAGAAAGAGACAGAAGCAGTAAGTCTTAAAATAAATGTTTCACCATCTGTTACTCCATCTAGGCTCATATTTCTTGATCCAGATTCAGACGTGGATCCACGTAACTCCGATAGTGACACAGATTACTTGAAGCCCCATCCACATCCAGGATGACTCAATCTGAAGGGAAAAAGAAGTTACGATCAAGCCGATACCCAGTAGTATCTATAGCTTGTGACAGAACCGGAGTTTCAGATCGGGCTGGAGCCATCATTGCGCTGTTTTGGAAGATTTGGGGATGATTACCGAAACACACACTTTAAATGTAATTGATAGACATAAAAAATAAGAAGAGAGAGGGAAAAAAATTCGGAAAGAATATCAGCAAGGAAATAAAAGACAGATGGAACCACTGAAGGGACTTTATTTTGACGGAAGGAAGGACAAAACTCTAATGCAAGAGAGCGTAGGGTGAAAAATGCACCAGAAAACAATCCATGAAGAAAACGTTGCAATGATTAAGGAACCTGGAAGCAAGTACCTTGGACACATAGCACTAACCTCATCATCAGCTTTGAGTATTTCTCAAATGATGCTGCAATTCATGTAGAATAAGAATATTGACATTCATCAACTAGTAGCAATAGGGTGCGATGGAGCAGTCGATAATACTGGCTATAAAATCGGCGTGATTCGCCTTTTTGGGGAAGCCATTGGGAAATCCTTGCACTAGTTTATTTGCCACGCATATCTGCCACGTATATCTGTCACACGTTACACGCAAATGAGTTGCCACTCCGACATTTAGTGCAGCATTTGGATGGTGGAACGAGTGGCCCTAATGTAATTTCTGGTCCTACTGGGAAAGCATTGGCAAATTGTAAAAACCTCTCAGTTGTGAGATTTCTAGACATTTCGAGTGAATTTCTGAAAATCGACATAAAGGATCTTAGCACACACAAGCGATAGCTTTGGGATATTTTCCAAGCTGTCACAAATAGAAATTGCTCATCAAGTTTGTTACAAAAGCACCCTGGGAAAATGTCTCATGCACGTTGGCTAACAACTGCAAATCGAATAAAGCGTTTAAACATTAGCTCGTCAGAGCCTTCAAACCGACTTCAAACTCTGGCAGAGTTCATCATGAAAGTGTACCCACCTATGTGGTTTACAGTAAATTAAATCCATATTGCACGTATGGTCCACGAAATTTGTGGAAGACAATAAACGTCTCACGCTATCTTAAAAACGATTTAAAGACTGTGGTCGATCCCATTATCCAGAGAAATGGCTATTTTGGCCACCCGGAAGCAATAATCTTGTCAATGGTCACATACGACAGACAGTCCATTCGAGAACTTGGACTACGTAGGATTTTCCGAGCAAGAAAGAAAAAAAAGAAAGGAATCAGACACTGCAACATTTCGTCACTCAACTTCGAGGCAGTTTCTTATATAGACCCTATTGATTGGCAGAAATGCAATTTGACGGAACCCACAAAAACCCCTCACTTGAAAGAAGATGATTTCAGAAATTTGATTTCCAGTGGATAGTCTGTAGCTCAACACCTTGGAAGTCTAAAATTTCCTTGCCACACACAAAGTGTTGAACGTTTCGTAAAACTAGTAACAGAGGTTTCTGCGGCTATGTGTGGAGAAAATAAGTGTGACGGTTTAGTTAGAACCCGAACAGAGTCGATAAAAGCTATGCTATCATTTGGAACCAAATGCGAGTACTGAGTAAAACCGGAATAACTGAAAGGGCAAAGGAGTTATGTGCCGATACGGTTGGGTGGAAAGGTGGGCACGGGTGAAATTCGCAATGCAGCCACTTCCCCGTGGTGAGTTCTGGGTTTTTTTCTGAATTTTATTTCAGAAAAAGCGAAAAGCTGCATACAAAACAATGGAAATACACATTTTTAGCTGTATGGTAAAAATCTGCTAAAAATCACGGCCGAAATGGAGACGGAAGATATTTTTTGTTTTTCCCAAAACTTTGCATACGCGACCTACCCACCAGTACCCAACTTTTCCGCACTAGGGCAAAAACAAAATCGAAAACTTTTTTTTTACGCTCCGCCCTAGTGTCCAGCCAAACAGTACGTAATAGGCTTCATCAGGGAGGTCTCTATGCACGTAGGCCAATGGTCTGCATTCCGTTGACCTCACGCCACCGTGCGGCTTGAAGAAGATGGGCTGCTGAACATCGAGATTGGGAGCAACATGATTGGAGCCAAGTGCTGTTTACAGACGAGTCCCGATTCAGTCTGGAGTGTGACACCCGGCGTGTTTTGGTATGGAGGGAAAGGGGCACTCGAAATAACCCCACATTCGTTCGTGAAAGGTCACAATACAGACGAGCTGGTTTTATGGTATGGGGTGGAATCAGCATAGGTGGACGTACGGACCTGCATATCATTAGGAATGGTACTTTGACGGCCCGAAGGTATGCAGACGAGATACTGAGACCTCATGCCATACCTTACGCTGCAGCGATTGGAGATTCCTTTGTTTTCCAGCATGATAATGCCAGACCGCATACAGCTCGTCTTGTGGAGAACATGCTTGAAACTGAAACAATGCAGCGTATGGAATGGCCAGCGTGCTCTCCTGACCTGAATCCAATCGAGCGTGTTTGAGACATGCTCGGACTATGCATTGTTTCGAGACCAAGGCCTCCTTTTACTCTCCGAGACTTGGAGACTGCACTTCTTGAGGAGTGGAACAGTATTACCCAAAATCTTATCGATAATATCATCACATCCATGGAAAACAGGTGTGCAGCAGTCTTAGCTGTTCGAGGAGACCACACGCCATATTAAAAATCTTGCATCATTTCTAAACAATACTATTTTTATTGTTTACATGTAACCAAATTGTTGATCTAAATCATATTTTCATGATTTTTCCATATTTTCTTAGAATTAAAGCTGAATTACAAAAATTTTTACGTCTTTTTTTCTGCATTGCGCATTGATATGCGTGTACTATCCATTTTATGCCAATACGTGGCTGTCTCGCATGGTTTCCTTAACTTCTTTGCTTGCTCCCCTAATTTTTTTGAGCAGTGTAGAAGGAAATATTCAAATTAAATGTAATAGTAAATATTAGAGAATATAGTACAGTTAATATAGTACAGTTTGAGGAACATAATATCTTTTACTGTATTTTAATGTTTTTTTTGGAAAATGACCAATCGTCTGCGGCATTAGCAAGAAAAAGAAATTTTTTTGTCTATTTAGTTTTTATGCACGTGACGATAAATTTATTTATTGTACCAGAAAAAGAAATCACGTGATCAGCATTTAATAAATTAAATTCTAAAAATTAATCTTTAAATCTTCACCAAAAATCCGAAAATGGAGGTAAAGATTTGAAAAAGATCTTATTTTAAAAGAATTTTTACGATCTTTCTCGTGATATAAATTTTATAACCCCCAAATTATTATTTTAAATGCAAACTTAAAAAAAGTTACAAAAACAGCTTAAAAATTTAATTTTTAAAAATCTAAGAAGAATTTTTTAAAAATCCTTCTTGTTGCACTCCTACACTATAAGAAGAATCGCCATGCAAATTATCAGCCATTTAGGTCCAGAGGTTTGGTCTGTGCGTTGTATGTCAGTTAGTCAGTCAGTTACGGAACTGTTATCTATATACAGGGTGTAACGAAACTCTTGGGCGAAACTTTAAGGGGTGATAGTACACATCAAGACAAACAATATTATATAAGAAACTTAGGGTCCCAAACGTCTTCCAAAGGAGATAGACGCCATTAAAGTTTAGGGTCCGAAATTTCAAATGATAATAAAAAACGGAAAAATGGGTCAATTCGTTAGCGATTTTAGCTAAAATTATTCTTTTTGTCAGTTTTTTCTTAAAAAATAAATTTAAAGATAAAGTTAAAAAAAATGTCGATAGAGGGCCCTTTAGACTTTGGAGTAACGAACAACTATTTTTTACCGTTATTTTTTTTATCACATTAAATGCTTTCAAAAGCTAAGCCTTAAACTTAAATTTTTAGCTCAAATTCTGATTCGTTGGGGGTGGTTAAGTAGCGCAAACGGAATTGTGTTCAGGAGTTGAAATTTGAAACTCCCTCCCTCCTGAACAGAGTTCAGTTATTCCCGAACTTGGTGTCGTAGGACTTTGTATCGTAGACCAGGCAGCAACTACTACCTCCTAGACGTAAAATAAACTAGAGAGGGATGACAAAATGAAAAAAATTATTCATAATACTAGACATGAACAATTTCTCCTCTCGAAATTAAAAAAAAACAATTTGATGTATGCACGTCGTGCGCATGAATGAAGGTTGAATGAATGATGACACGTAGAAAATGGTACACGCATGATTTTCTTGTGGAATCACAAAAACTGCTCGAAAGAGCGCCCACCAGCAAGGATGCAGGCCTCACACCGCCGGCGGAGGGACTTTCGAACATTAGCAAATTCCCCAGGCATCTCCCGGATATCGCCTGCTACGACGGCAATTCTCGCAACCAGTTCCTCGTTGGAGTCGACAGGGCTTGCGTAAACAAGACTCTTCATATGGCCCCAGAGGAAGAAGTCTAGACAGGAGAGGTAAGGCGAGAGTGCCGGCCAATTTACCGGACCACCCCGTCCAATCCATCGCCCTGGATATGCTGTATCCAATGCACTTCTCACATTTGTGCTGAAATGTGCAGGCGCTCCATCATGTTGAAACCACATACGAGCCTTTATGTTGGCTGGAACACTTTTCAGCAGAACTGGAAGCACCTCTTGTAGGAATACCAGATACGTTCCGCCGTCCAGGCGCCTTGGCAGAAGATATGGCCCGATCAAATGATCGTGGATAATTCCGGCCCACACATTGACGCTGAAACGGCGTTGATATGAATGAGGGCGGGTAGCGTGTGGGTTAGTGTACGCCCAGTTGTGCCCAGTAGTGAGCATCCAAAATCGTGAATAACTGAACTGCGTACAGGGGAGGAGGGGGGTTCAAATTTCACCTCCTGAACACTGTTGAGTTTTCGCGACATAACCACCCCCAACGATTCAGATTTTGAGCTCAAAATTTAAGTTTAAGTCTAAGCTTTTGAAAGCATTTAATCTGATACAAAAAATAACAGTAAAAAATAGTTGTTTGTTATTCCAAAGTCTAAAGCGCCCTCTATCGGCATTTTTTAACTTTATCTTTAAAATTTATTTTCCAGAAAATCTTGACATAAAGAATAATTTAAGCGAAAACAGCAAACGAATCGACAAATTTTCCTGTTTTTTATGATCATTTGAAATTTCGGACCCTAAACTTTAATGGCGTCTATCTCCTTTGGATGACGTTTGGGACCCTAAGTTTCCTATATAATATTGTTTGTCTTGATGTGTACTATCACCCCTTAAAGTTTTGCCCAAGAGTTTCGTTACACACTGTATATAACACAGTTTCGTAACTGACTCATTCATTCACTGACTGACTGACTGACATACAACGCACAGACCAAACCGCTGGACCTAAAGGGCTGAAATTTTGCATGGCTATTCTTCTAATAGTGTAGGGGTGCAATAAGAAAGATTTTTCAAAAATTCTTCTTAGATTTTTTTAAATTAAATTTTTAAGCTGTTTTAGTAACTTTTTTTACGTTTGCATTTAAAATAATACATTGAGAGTTATAAAATTTATATCACGAGAAAGATCATAAAAATTCCTTCAAAATGAAATTTTTTTCGAATTTTTACCTCCATTTCCTGATATTTGGTGAATTTTTAAAGATTAATTTTTAGAATTTAATTTATTAAATGCTGATCACGTGATTTCTTTTTCTGGTACTTTCAATAAATTTATCGTCACGTGCGTAACAACTAAATAGACAAAAAAAATATTTTTTTTCTCTTTCTAATGCAGCAGACGATTGGATATTATCCAAAAAAAAAATGCATATCCCTTACGATTTTTTTATAAATATATATATATAGATAGATATATATTTTACATCAATTGTATACATTGATCATCGCATTTATTATAAATATATATATATTTATTTTTTGGCATAAATTGCATACGTTGACCGTTGTATTTAATTTGAATGTACTCCGTAGCGAAGCGCGGGTTTTCAACTAGTATATATATATAGATGATGAAAGATTAATCCCTCCGAAATACGTCACTGAAGTTTTGTGTATATAGGGTGTATTAAAATGTATTTTGTAACTTTATAACTATTGTTAATTTTAAAAAAAATTTATTATTTTCTACAAACAGCAAAAAAGTGGAGTTAAATCAATGTATTTTATACTTTATGGTGCGTGAAACAGAATGAATGCAGGAGGACGAGACGCACGTGAGGTTCTGGAAAGAAGGAGCCTTGGTATGATGCTTTTTGTGTTTATTTCTTTTTTAAAATTCAGAATACACTGACCAATTTATTATTTTGATAAGCCGTTGGCTACTTTTCCCCGGGCAATCTTTATTCTTTTTTTTGTCTGAAAGGATTTGCCGTTCTAAGTTTAATTTATATCAAACTTTCCTTTTGCCTGATAGAAAAGTTTCGGCTGGCCACCCGTGGCTCGTGGGCTACGGGTTGAAGACCCCTAACTTAGTGCCAACTCGTTGAGGAGAAAACCGAAAAGAATTATAAATGCTCTGGGTTTCCGGGGAATAAATGTCGTCTGCTTTGCCACTCCGTTACTGCTTTGAAGGTGACAACAACGCGTTTCCTTCTCACAATAGTTGGGCTTTAACAGAATGTTAAAAGGGATTTCAAAAATTCCGAATTTGCCTTCAGGAGGCATTTTTCAAAACTTATTTCAATGTGTTTTACCGTAAAGAGTAGGTAGTTTTTTTATAAGTGCAAAGGAATAAAATACATTGGGAATGAGAGAGATTTATATTCAGCGCCCGATTTAGAAAATTCTTGACTATAGGCACAACTCAGGATGGGAGCCCCCTAACACTGTGGGCGTAAAATTTCTAAAATTGACACAAAAAAAAATAATCATGATTCATTGTGAAAGTACCATTTTACCTAGAATTGGCTATTTGGATCGTAGAAGCCTAGAACATTCATTATCAAATAACAAAATGCAATACAACATATTAACTTCATCATTAAAACACCAATACAACGCAACCTGAAAAACTTATTTATCCCTCATATACACTATAATATACATGTGATGAACCAATCAGTCAAATTTGAAAGGATACATAAAAAAATTGTTATTAAAAAAGGTAAAATAAAAAAATTGAATTGGGAATTTTTTCTTTTTTTCTTTTAAAATAAAATTTTTGGGGGGTCCCCAACATTCGAGGGCACCTAGGCCCTCGAATGTTGACCGATACAGGGCGCTTTGGAAGTCTATAAATATACCTGAGATTGGCATTGGAAGTTAGTATTCTTTTCTGCTGAGAATTGAATGTATTGAAAGTGCGTTAGGCGTATATTGTATTGACGACTCTGTTATCCTGACTTGTAATTTTTAGAGTTTTCTGCTGTATAGAAAACAGTTGTTGCGTGTTTTCTGTTGAATTTGTGTATGTGCCTGAAGAAATTACAGAATAATAAATTTTATTTTATGTGCACTTTCTGAAGAGATTTTTATTCAATCCCATCGAACCCAGAAAACGAAACACTATATTACATATAATATCTATACAGTTTGTTTATCATAAGTATCAGTCTATTGAGAAAGTCCAGGCCTTTTTTTCATTAGGATAGTATTGAAGATGAAATAAATTTAAATCAACAGCAATATAATTTGCTATTAAACGAACTATAGGGGATTTTTTTATTATCTGACTGCAAGCTAAATAAATAAACTATATACATAGCTTTATAGTTATACATAGCTTTATAGTTTGTTTATCATAAATATCAGACAACTGAGAAAACTGAGGCATTTTAGTTTATTGGGATATTACTGAAGCTGAAATAAATTTAATATGCTATTCTCACTATTAACTTTCATCACCTAGATGAAGGTAAATAGTGAGTTCTAAAAGGTGGCCAGTAATTTTACTTCCAGAAAAAAGTGGCCATTGCGAGGGATGGCCGTCGTAAAGAGGTTTCTTCCATAACATTGGCTTTATGGAGTCTTAAATCGGTTCTTAACAACATATGACTGTTTAGAGGTGTGGTCGTCTACAGAAGTCCTTCTATAGTTTATAATATGTGTGTACATACGTACGTACACCGGGTGAGCCAAACGTTCGTAAAAAATTTAAAAATTCATAAAAATGGAATAAATTATGATAAAGAAGTGCAGTTTGCAAGAAATGGCTCACAAGGAAGTCGGATTTTTTTTAGCAGCAAAATGAAAATTGAAAAAGTCACTGGTAGAGTTACTAGTCCAGATTTGCGAACACTGCTACTCCCCATGGACGATTCCGACACCATATCATTCATAACGTTTTCCACCGCAGTCATGCGGCCCTCCGCCAACGAGGTTCTTCCACTTCGTGGCCTATCCTCCAAATCCTCGTGTATCCCGGTCTTTTTTTGCAAGATTAATTTGCATAATTCTGCTGAATCTCTCGCATATCAGAACCATCTACCGGTGAGTTTTTTAACATTTAAACTTTTTTAACTTTTCCAACATTTTTTGGCTGCTAAAAAAATCCGACTTCCTTGTGAGCCCTTTCTTGCAAACCTCACTTCTTTATCATGATTTCTTCCAAATATATTCGTACAAATATATTCTGCACTCCAGATTTTACTTCTTAATTGAATAATTATCTCGAGACTTTTATATTGAACTAGCTGAAAACCCGCACTTCGCTACGGAGTACATTCAAATTAAATACAACGGTCAATGTATGCAATTCATGCCATATATATATATATATATATATATATATATATATATATATATATATGTAACATGGGAGACTGACACTGGCCCAATAGATATCGAAATCTCCCATGTCACGGTGAGAAGAAGATATTAATACTACAGTTCACTTCATAGCAAAACGACGTACTCGGCTTCTTACGGAAAAGACTTTATTACGTCTATTCAAGTCAGTTACAAAATGAGAAAAGCCTACATGTACATGATCCCAAACCTTATATAACCTCATCTCGTCATGTGATCGTAGTAGGGTTTAATTGGTTAAAAGTTAAGAAAAGGCGTGACAAATGCGCTACAGCGTTTAATTTTCTGCCCACGCCACGTCAGTTTCGTTTCCATTTAAACAGGCAGCCATTTAATTTTTTCCACTAGAGGCCTTTTAGGACTTAGATTTGAAAACGAAAGTTAGCTCGTACGCCCAAGGGAATTTAGAATAATGTTAGATTTTAAAATGGAATTTAACGCGAATGCCCAAAGGGAATTACCTGTTTCAAGAAATTAAAAAAGGGTTTGTAATTTGGAATAGTAAAGTGAGGAATTAATAGTTTTTAAATGTTAAGATTGTTGAATTAAGAAATTACTAGTTTTTAATATTATAGAATATCCCCCCCGTCCGAGAAGAGGCTGACCAACAATGCCTGCATTGGAGGACAGACTCACCCGGCCATGTGAGGAAAATGGGCGTCGACCACAAATTTGGAAAAGTTTTAAAAGGAACATATGTTTTAAGTTAATTTAGTATGATGATCACATGGCAAGACATTGCACATTTCAATATCGAATACACAAAAATACACTAATGATTTACTAATTTATGAACACAATAAAAACAAAAAAAATTATAGAAATTAATGATCAATTATAGAAAATTGTAAATTATATAAATTTCTTATATTGTTGCTGTGAAAAACAATTAAATTTAAATATGCACTTATCATCAAATGAAGACAATGCTGAGCAGGGCGGCCGTCCCCACACAACAAATTCTCAAAAAAAAAATCAATTAACATAACCAAAAATTTGTAAACTACCAAAAATTTTCACTGGAAACATACATTTAATACAATATCTACCATCATCTCGATTTGAATAATACAGAATAACGAAACATAGTAATAAAAATATCAAAAACAAACAAAAATTAAGTAAATGAAGTTGACTTTGATAACAGGATGAAAAATTCAAAACTTCTTCCTCAACGTTCACTACTATGGAGTGAGTCCAAAAAAGTTTATTAACTTATCTTGTAATGATTTATCTGTGCAACATTTTTAGTCCTGTCACAGTCATTAGTATGTTGAGGAAAATACACCAATTAAAAAAAAATCACAGTCTTTTTAGTGCTGTGTCATTCCTGCTTCACAAACGTAGAATACATAAACATCACATTATCTTGACTTGTTTACATATAAAGAAAATTAGTCCTTTAGTTACATAATAAAAATCACAGTTTATAATAAAAATCACACTTTCAATAAAAATCACAAGATTTAATAAAATCACATTTCAAATATATCAATTGTACATAAAAATTACAAAACATATCACTCATTATCTAGTTTTCGTATCTTTATTTATCTCATTATTTTTTCTTAATATCTCTTATCTCCTTTATTTCAATATTACTTATTATCAACAAAAAAAAAATTTCTTTTCAATATCATTTATATTTCTTATTCTCATTTCATCATTTCTTATATTCATTTTATTTCGACAATATTTATTCATTCCAAAATTCTATTCAATATTCTTTAATTATACTTATTCATATTTATTCTAACTTTATTTATTCTCAATACTTTTCATTTTATTTTCAAATTATCTATTTACTATTCATTTGTGTACACTTATTTTAATTCTACGTGGATATCCAATTTTTTGTGTTGAAGGTACCTTGTTGTATGTGTGTTACCCAAACTCTTAGTTTCAAATTTTTTAATTCTACCTCTAAGCAGTGAGGGTTGTGTTTATGTTTGTGTAACAAGTGGGTTTTCTTTCTCCATATTGTTCTCTGACTAATAAGGAGGAAGAGTCTTTTAGCTGTACAGTGGACTAACCGTAAATCTCCGACAGAATATGACTGCGTTGGAAAACAGCATCTTGCATAGTACACAGATGGAGAAAAAGGAAAAGGTGCAGTTGTCATACCT
This sequence comes from Dolomedes plantarius, assembly GCA_907164885.2. Taxonomy (NCBI): domain Eukaryota; kingdom Metazoa; phylum Arthropoda; class Arachnida; order Araneae; family Dolomedidae; genus Dolomedes; species Dolomedes plantarius. The sequence continues at coordinate 228,214,620 of OU015491.1, forward strand.
GTGGGAGTATAATATATAGAAATGGGAGGACAAAAGGAGTGGCCATCCCAGCCCTGTTTTAGTCATTACTCAAGCATATGATCTTCAGCACTTTAAGTGACTGAGTTGTTGAATTAAAAACAAATAGTAAAAAAATTAATAAGATTTTAAACAGTTGGGACGACATCCAACGCGCTTGTAGAGTTGGGTGATAGGAAAGTGTTTTTCAAGAAATAGGAAATTTACTGAAAGGTTAAAGAAGTAGAGTTGTCATATTAATACTACAGTTCACTTCATAGCCGGTGTTTAAATTGAGATCCAAAAAAAAAAATTCACACATAATAGTATTCTTAAGAAGAAAGTTTAAGTTAGACAGTCTTTTTTTTTTATATCTTTAGTAGGACAACACATAATTAATTATATCAATTAAAAAATATATAATGATGTTAAGCATCACATAGAAAAGAAAGAAAAATGGATCTAATGTTTGTCATTATTCGTGGTGTAGTTTTAAGCTCTCTGGTGCATTATAATATCTCAATCTGCAAGCATGGACAATTTCAGAATCTCGTTTAGTGTGAAAGTTTGGTCTATCAATTTCATAATTAACTTTTGACATTTGTTTTAGAATAGTGTAAGGTCCAGAATAGGGTGAGCTTAATTTTCTAGTATTAGGATAGTGAAATTCTTCGAATAACACTAAATCTCCAACATTAAATTTAGATTCTACAAAACGTGCATCATATTTTACTTTATTCCTATTATGGTAATTAATTGTCCTTTCTTTAGCTAATTTTCTCGCCTCATCCACCTGAGGATAAAAATCTTGTTTTTTAACATGAGGTTCATAAGGTAATATTCCAAAAAGTAGGTAAGCTGGGGTCATTTGTGTGACTGAATGAGGCGTATGATTGTATTCATTAATTGCTTCATTTAATAGGTTTGTCCAAGGAGTTTTGCTTGTCGAGTTATGTACTTTGCACCTTAATCTAGTAATTATTGTTTGATTTACCCTCTCTACCTTTCCGTTCGTTTGTGGATGATGACTCGAGGTAAGTAATTGTTGCACATTGTTATGCTCTAAAAATCTTCTAAACTTTGAACATGTAAAAGCTGCATTTCTGTCGGTTAGCAATTTTTTTGGTGTTTGAATTTGGAATATTTGTTTTAAGCAATTCGTATACGTTTCAGTAGTTACGCTTTTTGATGGAAAAGCCCAAATATAACGCGTTGCATGGTCAATTATCAAATGTAAATATTTCTTTGTGGAATTATAGTAATTAAATCCGCCTACTGTGTCTAAACTTAAGCACTCAAAGGGTTGGTCTGTCGGAGGTACTTCTTGCAGCAATCCAAACCTTTTCTGTCTTTTCTTTTTGTTTAATTGACAAGTATGGCAATGTTTAACATAATTACTAATGTCCTCATTGATTTTGGGCCAATAATATTGGGGTGTGAGTAATTGCATTGTTTTATTTATTCCAGGGTGTCCATAATCCTCGTGGGCTCTTTTTAAAATTTCTAACCTCAATGAAAATGGTACTACAATTTTTAAAAATCCTTTCTTTCTCATGTAGATTACATCATTTAGTTTTTTATATTTAAGTCCCTGTACATTGTCTTTATTTTGAAATTCTACAATTTTTCTTAGTTCAATTAAATGATTTATTTGGGTTTTAGGTTCTAGAATAGGGTTCCTTGAAAGCATGTCAGCTTCAATATTTGCAGTTCCCTTCTGGTATTTAATTTCATAGTCGAACATACTAAGTTTTAATGACCAGCGAAAAAGTCGATCTCGAAGATTTTTCACATTTTTGAGCCAAACTAAGGCAGCATGGTCTGTGTGAATTGTGAACTTTTTCCCGTGGAGATAATGATAATACCTGTCTAAACTGTCCACAATTGCCAAACACTCAAGTTCAGTAATAGAATAATTTGCCTCATAGTCCTTTAATACACGAGAGTGATATGCTATGGGATGCAACACCCCATCTTCACCTGGCTGTTTTAAAACAGCTCCAACCTGTTGTTTACTAGCATCCACAAATAAATGACAGTCTTTGTTTACATCATACAATTGCAATATTGGTTTACAAATCAATAAATTCTTAAGATCCTCAAAAGCTTCTTGGCACTTGTCTGACCATCCCCATTTTACTCCCTTTTTCAATAATGTATTTAATGGCTGTCTTACTTTTGCATATTTTGGAATAAACTTATTATACACATTTATTGTGCCCAAGAATCTTTGGAGTTCTTTTACATTAGTTGGTGGTTTCAAACACTTTATCTTTTCAATGTTAATGTTGTCTGGGGCAATTTTCCCATTTGTTACATTATATCCAAGAAAATTAATTTGTTGTTGCAGAAAAGTACATTTAGTTAATTTTAACTTGATATTCTCTTTTTTGAAAATGTTAAATAGTATCTCTAAATGTTCAAGGTGTTGTTCTTTTGAGTCTGAAAAAATTATAATATCATCGAAATAGTGGCATGCAAAGTTAATTTTATATTTATCCAAAATTCTCCTGATAGTCCTATTGAATATTGCAGGGGCGTTCTTTAAACCAAATGGGAGTCTTAGCCATTCGTATAAGCCAAAAGTAGTGGCAAATGCCAATTTCTCAGTATCTTTTGGGTGGACGGGTACATGCCAATACCCTGAGGTAAGGTCTAAAGTTGAAAAGTAATTAGCTCTGCTTAATTTATCTAGAATATCATCAATTCTGGGTAAGGGTTCTGCATCTGTCTTAGTAATTAAATTTAGTTTTCTGAAATCAATACAAAGTCTAGTTTTTCCCTCATTTCGCTTTCTTGCCAAAGTCACAGGACTTGAGTATGAACTATGTGATTCTTTTATGATTCCTGCTTCTAACAAATTTTTAATTTGGGTCCTGATCTCTTTTTCCTCAGTTGGCGAAGTCCTGTATGCTCTTAGACTCACTGGTAAATCAGAATTTAGGATTATTCTTTGGGGTTCCATCCTTATTTTGCCTATGTCATATTTGTTAGTTGAAAACAGTCTATTATTTTTGTGCAATAAATTCTTTAATTCCCTATCAACATCTAAATTTTTGATTTGATCATTAATGTCAACATTTTCATAATTTGGATTACTTTCTGCTTTGATTTCACCAGAGCTTTCATTAAAATTGTCATTTACATCATAATCAATACAGAAAATATCATTTTCTTTCTGCGAATTTTCTTCATAAGGGTTAAACATATCAGAAACTTCAATTTCATGACCATTACTATTATTATCCACATGCTTATTATCACATTTATTTTGTAGGTGTAATGAAATTTTACTTATATCACAAATATTAACCATTTTCAAAGCAATTCTATTTTGATACACACACAATTGGTTACAATCAATTACTAATTTAAACTCTTTACACTCAGGAAGTCCCAGAATAAGATAAGGCAAGTCATTGTCCAAAACATATGCAGAAATGTTTCTAATTATTTTCCCTATTCTCAAAGTTAATACACATTTAGTTGTAATTAAGATTTCACCCTCAGCTTGCCTGACCTTAATTGGAGAGCTTGAATAGCATTTCAGTTGACATTGCTTGACCAGTTTTTGTGACATCAGACTAATAGTCGAAACAGTGTCAATCACACAATTTAAAAAATTCTGTTTCTCATTTTCATATAGTCTTTTTGTTTTGTCAACCCTATTATTTCTGATAATGTTTCCCCTCAATGACAGTAATTGTCATCCTGGCGCCTGATCTCTTTCAAATTCAGGATCCTCATAATGATGTTTATTGTCTGACACCGACATCTTATCAAATCTCTCATTAATAGAGCAAGTTTGTTCCCAATGATAAGCATTACTTATGCCAAAGTTAGAACATTTTCGACAGGGTCTAGATGGTAAGTCTGCATATTGTTGGTGGTGATTAATTTGGTTATTGGGATTGGGTGCAAAATTCCTATTCAACCTTTGATCTCTGGGTTGCCATTGTCTGAATTGTTGCTGCTGACTATAATTAGGTCTAAACTGAGTTTGTTGATTATTATTAGGTCTAAATTGAGGCTGGGAAGAGTAATTTTGTCTAAATTGGTGAGGTGGGCTATAATTCATCCTAACTTGAGGTTGGTTGTAATAATTCTGTCGTAATTGGTTCCTATTTTCAAATCTAGTGTTAAAAAAGTTATCCCGATCCCCTTGATTAGTTTTGTTTTCTTCATTATTTATTTTGTTTAGCTTATTAGCCAACTCTATCCATTCTGTTGTGGTTTGAGGAGGATTTGCAGCTATGGTCATTCTCATTTGAGCATTTAGGCCTTGTGTTAGGCCTTCTAGTATTAATTTCTGTGATAACCCCAATCTCTTTCCTACATCAATTTTTTTATGAAAATATTTAGTTAAGTCATCATTATATTCAAATTTCAAATTGGAAAATTCAGAGAATTCCACACTATCTGCCTCAAAGAATAATTCTTGCAAAGTGTCTTTTAATTCTGTCCAATCTTGGATGTCTAGGCAATTATTTACAAAAATTGTTAGAGCCTTTCCCCTGAGAAATTTTGAAATCCTTTTTATTTTTTGTTCATTTGGAACATTTGCTTGGGAAAATTTCTGCTCAATATAGGCAAGCCATTTTTGTAATTTCATTCCCCCCTCTGGGTCAAAAGGAATAAAATCCCTGAATTCCCTCTCTACATATTCAAGTTGAAAATCGTCCTTGCATTCTGTCTCAATTTTATCTTCCCCCTGAAATTCTGTCTTTATAGATTTGTCTTCCATCTTATAAGTTTAACACAATATCACAATTATATTTCAATTTAAAACAAGAATACAATATCATATAATCATAGTTTACTACACAATTTTAAAAAGTTTATGATGGGAGACATACAACCTGGTCATGTGATGCTTGTCTTGTTACTGTAAAATTCTCGGTTGCACAAATTTTATTTTTATTTATTCACGGTACAGCGCTAGGGCTTGCATACCGGCTTAATTAAATTCACACACAAGAACACCTCGATGATTTTTGAATGGTGGGGATTATTTCCTGACGACAATCGTGAAGAATTTATCACACGGAGCACTGGAGAACACAAATCGTAAGTATACACATTCCGGCACAAAATTTCTGAAAAGGAAGATACACAATTTTTGAAGAAACACCGGACTTGGACGCCCACACGTTGAAACTGATCCAGGATGAATCTCACAGCAAGCCGAAGCACTTATTGACAATCTCACTTACACCGAAATGGAGCCGTTCACGCTGGCCTCCGATCGAAGGTCGCAGATGGAGCTGATTCACCATCGTAAGGCAGAAATGCTCACTCATGCACCCAGCCAAAGCGAAAATTAACTACGCGGTGACGCTGAAACGAAAACGCCGAAATGCCTTGGAAAATACAGTGGGGTGGTCGCAGCAGGTGAGAATGCTACCGACTTTTGTAACATGGGAGACTGACACTGGCCCAATAGATATCGAAATCTCCCATGTCACGGTGAGAAGAAGATATTAATACTACAGTTCACTTCATAGCAAAACGACGTACTCGGCTAACTTTCGTTTTCAAATCTAAGTCCTAAAAGGCCTCTAGTGGAAAAAATTAAATGGCTGCCTGTTTAAATGGAAACGAAACTGACGTGGCGTGGGCAGAAAATTAAACGCTGTAGCGCATTTGTCACGCCTTTTCTTAACTTTTAACCAATTAAACCCTACTACGATCACATGACGAGATGAGGTTATATAAGGTTTGGGATCATGTACATGTAGGCTTTTCTCATTTTGTAACTGACTTGAATAGACGTAATAAAGTCTTTTCCGTAAGAAGCCGAGTACGTCGTTTTGCTATGAAGTGAACTGTAGTATTAATATCTTCTTCTCACCGTGACATGGGAGATTTCGATATCTATTGGGCCAGTGTCAGTCTCCCATGTTACATATATATATATATATATACATATATATATATATATATATATACTATATATATATTATATGATAAATACGACGATCAATGTATACAATTGATGTAAAATATATATATATATATATATAAGAAAATCGTAAAGGATAATTTTATAGATAAAATAATGTAGAAGAAAATATTCAAATTAAATCTAAAATAACGAATACTAAAGAATATAGTACAGTTAATATAGTACAGTTTGTAGAACATCTCTTTTATTGTATTTTAATAATTTTTTGGATAATGTCCAATCGTCTGCCGCATTAGCAAGGAAAAAAAATATTTGTTCTTTATTTAGTTGTTATGCACATAACGATAAATGTATTTAAAGTACCAGAAAAAGAAATCACGTGATCAGCATTTAATAAATTAAATTCTAAAAATTAATCTTTAAAAATTCACTAAAAATTAGGAAATGGAGGTAAAGATTCGAAAAAAATTTCATTTTAAAGAAATTTTTATGATCTTTCTCGTGATATAAATTTTATAACCCTCAAAGTATTATTTTAAATGCAAACGTAAAAAAAGTTAAAAAAACAGCTTAAAAATTTAATTTTAAAAATGAAAGAAGAATTTTTGAAAAATCTTTCTTAGTGCACCCCTACACTATAAGAAGAATCGCCATGCAAAATTTCAGCCCTTTAGGTCCAGCGGTTTGGTCTGTGCGTTGTATGTCAGTCAGTGAATGAGTCAGTTACGGAACTGTTTTAGATAGTCTATAGATTGCCCTTATCCCTTTAACTATACTAGCGATAACTTTGCTATACCGGCAATATTGCTTTGCAGTAGTCCTATATATCTGGATGTTGTAAGCCCTTCGTTGCATAGGTATTTCTCGACGCATTAAAGAAAGGTCCAGAAAGTTAAATGCCACGTATCGGGAAAATAACGAGTGGGAGAGGGATTTTACTAAAGGCACTGGAAGTTTAGGGAAACTTGGATCGGAATAGAGTCTTTTAATGCTCCCTCGAGGCGATGCACTGTGTGTAGATAAGAGTATCTTCTTTTTTATTTCTTACACGGTTTAGAAAGGATCCGATTCTTACCTCTCCCTACAGGGATTTTCCCAAACATTATTTTACCTTTACAGTTAAAAAATATATTCGTTTACATTCTGAATGGTCAAACTTTTGTACATTTTGCAAGTACGAATTTCAGCGAACAATGTTAGTGTGAAGATTACGTATATTTAGAGAGGGCATTATAATGATAAAAAAATCCTTTTGATAGGAGAAGTTGTCTTTCTTATAAGCTAACTTGTTTTATGGGTAGTAATGTCTACTGAACCGTTCATTTATAGTAGCACGTGTACATATTATATGCATCTACTATGTATGTAAATGGAATGATACATACGTATATATGCTTATGTGCCTTTAATATCCTTATAAGAAATACGAAAGAGTAGAAATACGAGCGAAAAAATGCAATCTCAGATAAAATAACTACACTGCTGGCCACTGTAAATGCAACACCCTGAAGGAAACATGCTAATAACATGAAATTTACAACATGCATTAGCGGAGGTGAGATATGCAAATGATTAGAATTTCAGCTCAGACGCACATCACGCGCGCATGTGGCGCCACTTCAAAGCGCTATTTAAGGCTTGGAGATTTCGACGATTTCAGGTTCGGCAATTGTGTTTTTCTTGTTGTTTTTTCAAAAGAACGATCAATTATGCCTCGTCGAAAACAGCGATCATCTTTTGATCAAGTATCCGAGTTCGACAGAGGAAGGATAGTGGCCTACCGAGATTGTGGATTATCTTTCAGGGAAATCGGTAGTCGTGTTGGACGAAACCAAACAACTGTAATGCGGATATGTGATCGTTGGATGCAGGAGGGTACGACGGACCGGCGTGTTCGATCGCATCCACCTCAGCGCACCACTTCACGTGATGACAGGCAAATTGTGCGCATGGCAGTGACGGATCGCTCAGTCACATCACGAACCATAGCACAGCACATGCAGTCTGTAACGCATCATCCAGTGTCTGCGCGTACCATTCGACGCCGTTTACAGCAGAGTGCTCTGTCCGCAAAACGTCCTTTGCTTTGTCTACCCTTGACGCAGAACCACAGACATCTCCGCCGCCAATGGTGCGATGACAGAAGGATGTGGACGGCAGAATGGAATGAAATTGTCTTTACTGACGAGTCACGCTTCTGTCTGCAACACCACGATGGTCGCATTCGAGTCTGGAGACACCGTGAAGAGAGGATGCTGAACAGCTGCGTTATGCACCGCCACACTGGTCCTGCACCGAGTATTATGGTATGGGGCGGTATTGGATATCACTCTCGCACACCTCTAGTACGCATTGTCGGTACTTTAAACAGCCAGCGCTACATCTCCGAGGTGTTGGAGCCAGTTGTCCTTCCTTACCTTCAGGGCTTGCCCACAGCCATATTTCAACAGGATAATGCGCGACCACACGTGGCACGCATTGTCCAACGGTTATTCGTCAATCGCCAGATTGAATTGTTTCCCTGGCCGCCTCGCTCTCCGGATCTTTCGCCGATAGAAAACATGTGGTCCATGGTTGCTCTACGATTGACCCAGATTCCAACCCCAGCTGCCACAGCAGATCAACTTTCGTAACGTGTGGAAGCTGCTTGGTCTGTTGTACCCCAAGAACTCATCCAAAGTCTCTTTGAATCAATGCCGAGGCGTGTGGCAGCGGTGATCTCCAACAATGGAGGGCTACTCTGGCTACGGATTTTTGCAGGAACCACACTTCACAGAAGTCTATAAATTTAATCATTTGATACTTGCTCAACATGTTATCTACAAAATAAATTTTGTTGTGATATCTCTTGTCTTTCTTGGTGTTGCAATTTGGGTGGCCAGCAGTGTATTTTATAACTAAATTTTCCTTTAGCCCATTTCCTTTAGCCTTGTGGCCCATTTTTCCGATTCTCTCTTTAGAACGGGAAATTTCATACCCCCTTTGTAAGAACGGCAATTTAGGATGTTATATATATATATATATATATATATATATATATATATATATATATATATGTGTGTGTGTGTGTGTGTGTGTGTATATGTATGTGTATATATATATATATATATATATATATATATATATACATACATACATACATGCATACATACACACACACACATAACATATACACACACACACGTACATACATACATATACACAGTCCAGTCACATTAATGTGACCACCTGTCAAAATCCCGAATAACCACCTTTCGCAGAGCGGACAGCTGCGAGACGTGCAGGAAGAGAGTCAATTAGGTTCCTGAAGGTGTTCACTGGGATGTTGATCCATGCCGACTCCAGTGCCGTGACTAGCTGCGCTAGGTTACGCGGGTGAGGATCCATGGTGCCAAAAACCCGATCGAAGTGGTCCCGCAGATTTTCGATTGGGTTCAAGTCCGAAGAATTTGCTGCCCAAGGGAGTACGGTAAACTCATCCTGGTGCTCTTCGAACCACGCACGTACACTGCGAGCTTTATAACACGCTGCATTTTCCTGCTGGTAGATGCCATAATCCTGAGGAAAAACAATTCGCATGTAGGGGTGAATATGATCCGCAAGGATAGATGCATACTTGTGTTGATCCACAATGATGAGTGAATCCAGAGAATACCACGAAAACATTCCCCAGACCATAATGCTCCCTCCTCCAGCTTGGTCCCTTCCGGCAATTGTTGCAGGGTGTTTGCTTTCAGACGTGTCACGCAGTATACGCCAACGTGCATCTGTCCGAAGGAACATAAAACGTGATTCATCGGAAAAAGCCACCTGTCTCCACTCAGTGGAAGTCCAGTTGCGGGACTGGCGTGCAAATTCTTGCCTTCGTATTCGATGAACAGCAGTCAGCATAGGTGCATTAACCAGGCGTCAGCTGCGGAGGCCCATACGCAGCAATGTTCGCTGAACCGTCGTTGTGGAGACACTGTTGGTAGCTTCTTGGTTCATCTGGACGGTCAGTTGCTCAACGGTTGCACGTCTATTCGCCCGAACGCATCTCCGAAGCCGTCGTTCACCTCTGCCATCTATGGCCCGTGGTGCACCACATTTGCCAAGTCGCTGATTTTGGATAGTGCCATTTTGCCATGCACGTTATACTTTTACCACGGCGGCCCGCGAGCAGTTTACAAAATTAGCTTTTCGGAAATGCTTCCACCCTTGGCCCGAAAGCCAATGATCATGCCCTTTTGGACGTCGGATAAATCGCTCCGTTTCTGCATGACTGCAAGAACTGAAATGTTTTCCGAATGCCTACAACACACTTTATATATCCACCAAATTTGCTGATGACACGTGCCTTCTGCGATTGGTTATTTAACGTTGACGTCAAAAGTAGGCGGTGGTCACATTAATATGACTGGACTGTATATATATATATATATATATATATATATATATATATATATATATATATATATATATATATATATATATATATATATATATATATATATATATATATATATATATATTATATATTATATATTCATTCTTGGCCCGTATTCTTGGGATACATGCTATCCCACCCCGTAAGGAAAAGGTTAAAGTGATCACTATATAGTTATGCTTATACATTTAAAACATATTCATAAAGTTCATACGTTTTGCTATATAATCATATTTTGCATATCGGGTACAGTGACATGTATTTTTGCAGATATTGGGTAATTATTTTTCCATTTTATCGATTAAAACACTTCATAATTTTCCAGCAGTTTCTAGAAGTTTTACCAGTACAATCTCATTAACCATACTTTTTCCCTCTACAAACAAAAAAAACTCAGCATTTCTTAGCTTAAAGATATTGAAAGCTATGATTCTCTATTTCCTAGAGTTTTTACAAGATGGGAAATAAAAAGTGCCCAATGGCAGTTTTGTAATGCATAAACACGTACACAACTGATATCTTTCTGAAGCATGTTAGTCTAACTAAATGACGGGGCCCGATGTTCTTCTAAACTGTGCTTTTAACTCTCATAGACCCTGAATGGGTTGTTGTAGTTGTTGTTTCTAATGCCCGGAATTTTTAATCTACACCAGATCCATTAAACTAACGGGATGAGGAGTGTGACTCTGGGTTATAATGGCACCACAGGGGTCGGAGTCCGATTCAGGCAGGTGCCATCTCCATTTTGACCGAGCAACCCCAGGGGCGGCATCTGTGAGATCGTACCCTCTCCCACCTTCCCTGGCCTCGTAAAGGGACATTGCGGTCTACGGATTGAACGTATTCCTATCCGGCTTAGACACAAGGGTGTTAAAGGGCACTTGTCGGTATTCGATCCGAGCATCTCGGTGCCGAAAGCCGACGCGCTACCGCTAGGCTACCTTGCGTCTCACCCTGAATGGGACTTCCTATTGTTATAAAACTTAATTTCAGAATCGTTTTGACCTTATACAACATTTACTCACCCTCCTTGACATTTCATAATATTCCTTCCTCCACATTATACTCGTTACAACTGTGACTACTTGGCTGAACTGACAGTTCTAACAAATTCATTGCACCATAGCCTACTCGTCGCCAGTTACCTCGAATATATTGCAGGGGATTGTGAAAGGCTGGAGAACAAAAAATAAATCACCTCCAATGAGAGTTACAGAAAGATGTTGACTAATATTGTGTGTAATGACGTCACGCGAGGTGACTTTTTTTCTAATCATGACTTTGAGGCTGCTTTGCTTATGTCTTACTGAAATATCACAGGTTGTAATACCACTGTAGGAAGAAATATAGTATTCGCAGATTTGCGTTCGCCTCTTTGTGGACTGTTTTGTTTTCCGGAAGACATATCATTTGAAATCCTGCAGTAATGCTTAAACTGTATCGAGGAAACTTACAAGAGGGGAGTGCCAAGAGGAGAAATTTTGGGTGTGTCATCATGGTGGTCATTTCCAAATGACCAAAAATACAGACATAGCCACAATGTGTATATATATATATATATAATGTATATATATATATATATATAAGTCAACACTCTTAACTTTTAAAAACCATTAATTCCTCACTCTACTATTCAAAATTACATACCCCTTTTTAATCTTATTAAGTACTTAATTTTCCCTTGGGCATTCGTGTTAAATCCTATTGTTACAGCCTTCGGCAAAATCATTCAAGATGGCTGACTTTTTGACGAAATTGGACGCGACGCGCCGTGGGGTTAAAAAAAATCAGATATGCACATAAACACTAAACTTTTAACCAATCATCTATTAAATCACGCCCTTTAGCCACGTGATGGAATGAAGTTTATATAAGTTCCAGCATACCTCGAAGAGCAGATTTTGGCGTGGCACTGTTGCCTAGTAAACCGCCGTCATCGATGTTAAGAAACGGATAATAAAAGTATTGATTAAATGAAAAGATTCCAAAATTCTTGGTCACGACTACAGATTCCTGAGGTGTGACATGTCGACTCTGGTCTCCGTTAACATGGGACTGTGTTGGCATGTTACATATATATATATATATATATATATATATATATATAATAGCTGAAAACCCGCACTTCGCTACGGAATACATTCAAATTAAATACAACGGTCAATGTATGCAATTAATGCCAAAAAAAAATAAATATACAATTGCGCCCATAAAGTAACCGGACAATTTTTTTAAAATAAGAAAAATATTATTCACTTTCAAATAAATTTATCTCCTTGAAAATAATCGCCAAAGGAGTCTATGCAATTTTTCCAACGTTTATTCAAGTCATTGAAACACTGTTTAGAGGCGTTGGAACTAACCGCTCGCAAAATACGCGTAACATTTGATTTGATATCCGAGACGTTTTCAAATCTCTGTCCTTTCATGGCGATCTTAAGCTTGGAAAAAAGGAAAAAATCAGCTGGCGATAAGTCGAGAGAATATGGTGGGTGATTATCACTGTAATTGAATGCTTAGCAAGATATTGTTGTACAGAAATTGGTGTACGAGGCCTAGCATTATCGTGTAAAATAAACCATTGCCCGGAATCAAACAGTTCCTTCCTAACTCGCCTTATCCTGTTTCTTAATCGAAAAAGCCCCTCCTTGTAAAATTACTGATTAATTGTTTGATTTTCAGGATCCAATTCGTAGTGAATAAGTACTTTGTAATCAAAAAATGCAAATTCCATGGAAGGACAGAGATTTGAAAACGTCTCGGATATTAAATAAAATGTTACCCGTATTTTGCGAACGCTTAGTTCCAACGCCTATAAAAGTGTTTCAATGACTTGAAGAAACGTTAGAAAAATTGTATAGACTCCTTTGACGATAATTTTGAAGGAGATAAATTTATTTGAAGGTGAGTAATATTTTTCTTATTTATAAAAAATTGTCCGGTTACTTTATGGGCGCACCTTGTATATATTTATAATAAATACGACGATCAATGTATACTATTGATGTAATCTATATATATAAAACAGTTCCGTAACTGACTCATTCATTCACTGACTGACTGACATACAACGCACAGACCAAACCGCTGGACCTAAAGGGCTGACATTTTGCATGGCGATTCTTCTAATAGTGTAGGGGTGCACTAAGAAAGATTTTTCAAAAATTCTTCTTAGATTTTTTTTAATTAAATTTTTAAGCTGTTTTTTAAACTTTTTTTACGTTTGCATTTAAAATAATACATTGAGGGTTATAAAATTTATATCACGAGAAAGATCATAAAAATTTCTTCAAAATGAAATTTTTTTCGAATTTTTACCTCCATTTCCTGATTTTTGGTGAATTTTTAAAGATTAATTTTTAGAATTTAAATTATTAAATGCTGATTACGTGATTTGTTTTTCTGGTACTTTAAATCAATTTATCGTCACGTGCATAATAACTAAATAGACAAAAAAAAAATTTTTTTCTTTCTAATGCAGCAGACGATTGGATATTATCCCCAAAATAATAAATATCCCCAAAATAATTTATTTTTTTTGGATAATATCCAATCGTCTGCTGCATTAGACAGAAAAAAAATATTTTTTTTGTCTATTTAGTTGTTATGGACGTGACGATAAATTTATTTAATGTACCAGAAAAAGAAATCACGTGATCAGCATTTAAAAAATTAAATTTTATAATGAATCTTTAAAAATTCACCAAAAAATCAGAAAATCGAGGTAAAGGTTCGAAAAAGATTTAATTTAAAGGAATTTTTATGATCTTTCTCGTGATATAAATTTTATAACCCTCAAATTATTATTTTAAATGCAAACATATATAAAGTTACTAAAAAAGCTTAAAAATTTAATTTTAAAAAATCTAAGAAGAATTTTTCAAAAATCTTTCTTACTGCACCCCTACACCATAAGAAGAATCGCCGTGCAAAATTTCAGCCCTTTAGGTCCAGTGGTTTGGTCTGTGCGTTGCATGTCAGTCAGTCAGTGAGTGAGTCAGTTACGGAACTGTTTTATATATATACAGTGGCTCCCAAAAGTGTTCGTACACTTACGAATTTGAATGAAATAGGGGTCTATCCGTTAATTAAAATGAATATTTCAGAATAGGTATTTCATAATAAGATCTATAACCTATTCTTAACAAAATTACATGAAATATTTTGAAAACATAGTAAAACTTTATTTTTAAGAAACCAGTAATCAAAAAGTAACAAAAATTTTATCTCACAAAAGTCATCGTACACTGAAATATTTTCGGATAAATTCATAATTAAAATTATTGTCTGGCGCTTTATTTTTATTTTTGAATTGTGGTGGCTTTTAAAATATCGTTTGGCTTTAATTTTTGCTTGCCTACTCCGTAATATTCTATTTATTATTTAAAAATTGCTCGTAGTCGTAAAGAAACAACAAACAGCATTCGAAAATTTATTATTTTTCATCATAGTAGTGGTAAATCAGATCGGAATATTGCTAAATTACTTAATTTATACCATTCTACTGTGCAGTATGTGAAAAAACGCTTTAAAGAAGAAAATTGGATCGAAAACAAGGTAAGAAAAGGCCGCAAAGTTAACAAACCGTGATCAGAGATTTATAATTAAAAAATTTGTGAAAAATTCACGTTTGAGTGCTACAAAAGTTTCTGCAGAATTCAATGAAATATTTTCTACTTCAATTTCACCAGAAATTTTTCGACGAGTTCTCAGAACAGCTGATTCATCCTTGTACTGATTGTCTTTATAAACGGAGTAGACAATACGTAGATCGTGTAAAATAGTGTCGCATCAACTCAACGCAACTTGAGCTTGGTGTTCGAAATTTTTGCAGTATGCAAATACGTAAGAAACGTCACGCCTGTTCACCTGAGACAGCTATAAAAGAGACATCTTCTTGGGGTTGTAGTATAGTGATGCTCGTAGTCATGGCTGAGTATTCCAAAGCTGAGATCTCCAGTGAAGCAGTACCTCGTCAAGGAATTCGGGGACCAAATAATTGGGTATGGCGGTTTCGAAGAGTGGCCTCCACGTTCGCCTGATCTGACTCCACTGGACTTTTTCCTGTGGACTTTTTCCCCTGAAACAGAAGGTGTATGCGACACCTCCACAAACATTGCAGGACCTTAAACGACGCATTACGGACGCTTGTGCCAACGTGTCACGCTCTATGCTCCAACGTGTGCAATGTGAGATTCAAACAAGGATCCAAATGTGTATTGCAGTTGACGGTGAGAAGTTTGAACATCTCAAATAAAGGTATATTGTCAAAATTAGTTGTTTTTTTCTTTCTCAGATCCTTTTGTCACGTCACAGTGTAGGAATCACGAAAAAACAAATGCGCGTTTTAACCGTCGTAGTCTTCTCATTAATGTCCACAAGGTGTCTTTTCGTACTAAATCTATAATTTTCTACAAGTTTGTAAATCACTTTTTTTCCCTATCTCATTCCGTTTTCGAGATAGGAATGCTAACTCCGCAGTTTTCCACCAGGTGGCGTGGTAGGTGGTTTCATTCAGCAGCGCATGGTTACTTTACTATATCTAGACACCACTTTTATGAATATAGCAGCAGCCGTTCCGAAGTTAAGAGGGTGGGAAGGGACTTTAGTGGGCATACTGTATATATATATATATATATATATATATATATATATAAATTATCTCTATTCTAGAAATTTTTTCTTGGTGCTCATGAAAACAGTTCTTCCATCCGCCCCGTTACGGCCCTAGAAAAAACCGTCTGTTTCCGGGATCGTTAAACGAGATGCAGTATTTCCCTCCAATAGGCCGGTACGAGTTCCTCTCCACTCATGAAGCATCTTAAGCACAATCCGCATTAAGTTCCCATTAATCATTCCACTGCTAGGAATGGATAAATACGATTAAAGTGGGGGGGGAGGGACTTCTCCGAGCACCCTCGCCTTCCAGCACATTCTCCCCCCCCCCCCCCTGCTACTTCTGCTTTTTACATGATTTTTCTTTCTCGTGGAATCGAGTCAGGTATAACAACGTCTTAATGAATGCCTGAAGGACACATCATTAAACGAGCTAAGTGATCGGCTGCAGCCAGGGTATCGGCTTTTTAACAATCATTAGCGTTTCATTGTGCCTCTTCCTCCCCTCCCCCCAATATTGACTTATTATATTTGTACGAGCGATGATGAACGAGAGATTTTGCAGTTTTTATTTTTGTGCGAATAAAAACACGATGAAATCAAATCAAAGAACGCTTTTTTCTGAAGGCGGGGATGCTGGATCCGATAATCCTTGTATTTTAATGAAATTCAAAGGTCTTACCTCCAGGGGAAAAAAAACTTCCTCGGAACTTCTAAAAAGATTATTTTTGAATTCTGTTTTCAGGAAGCGTCGATATCTCTTGTCTGCATAAAAGTGATTGATTAAATCTACTTAATCTCTTTCTGGTTTGGTAATAGTGAATAATGGAAAAGAAATTCCTACTGAATCAGAATAAAAATGACCAAGAGTGCCCATTTAGTACTACAAACAGCCAACAGTTCACCAGTCGTTGGTATTAGCCCCCAGTAGCTAGTGTTGAGTCATAAACTTATTGCTAGAATCGTTAACTTGACTAATCATATTGATTCCCGAGTCAAGGCGTTTCTCTTAAATGGAAAATTACATAAATTTAGTAAATAAACTGATATTGTTTATTTTATGTGCGGGTATAAGAATCCATTAACAAAAATATTTAATGTTCTTGTTTAAGTGCAACTAATCAATCTTCTTACTTCTTTTAATAAAGGTAATACTGGAATGGCTCACCTTTAACATCATCTGAATAATACTTGAATAATAAGTCAACACTAAAAAATTTAGTTCCACGCATGTATCCTTAAAATGCATTTAATAATTGACTCCATTTTAACACATAACTGTTGAATTCATGACAGACTGAATAACCCTTCGAAATTAGGTTTTACAAAATGAATAATTGACTGCAAAATGTCAACAGTTTGAACAATAATCTCCACAGAATCTTTAACAAAAAAAAAGGAAAACGGAATCGCATCCAACATAGCGATTTTTCAATTCTTACATGACATACATATGGTATATTCTTAGAATAGAATATACATCACAACAGACTGAACATTTCTTAGGCATTTTCTTACCATTACTCAGAATCGAATGTATAACAACAACAGAATAAAAAACATTTTAGCTTGAAGTAAAAAAAAAAATTTCATAGTGATGCCATCTATTGACCAGAAACACAATTAGAATACAAATTACAAACAATATGATGAATAAAATGAAACAATTATCATAATGAATTATTTAAAAATTAAAATAAAAAATAGTAAGTCTTTTATGAAGACTTAACATTATGTAAAGCCTTGACTTTTTAGAACTATTATCACTCCATAACATTCCGTTCTATTGGAGTTTCCTCTTTACTGGCAAGACACCTCGGGGCCCTGTCCCTCTGCATTAGTCTCACTCGCCGTAAAGCCTCTCCAGTTCTTCACTTTAAGGATGTCAAAATATTTTTAAACTTCCTAAGCCTAACGAACAGGTGGTTTTCTCCTTCACTTTTATGTCATTGTATTAGTATTTTATATATTTTATGCGTTATTTTAGAGTTGCGCATTCTTTGCGGGTGACCTGCCCATTTATGAAATTGAGAATATCTGATTCCCTATAAAGTCTCTAAATTTCATTAATGAACCTTTTTCTCTAAATTCCCTCAACCTGTGTCCCCACCAGAATACCTCTCAAAATCTTCCTCTGGATAGCCGCCTTTTCTTTATCTCTAGCAGTCGTTGTCCAGGTCTCCGACTCATAGGTCAGTATAGGTCAGTACCACTTAAGACACTTTAAGCAAAAGGGTTACAATATCGGTAATACATCTCGCAAATACTTTCCGGAAGGCCCATTATTCACTGACAATAATGTTTATGAGATTGTTTCTAGAAATGCATAACTTCAAGTTACGATAAAAGACAAAAAAAAGCAAAAAATTGATGTCGATAAAACTCATTATTTGCATATTACGGTAAATGAGCAAAAGCAAAGACTATGGGAGACAGAGAAATGTTCCCTACGACTGCGTAAAAGTATATTTTTCCTGCCGAGTTTCAAAAATTTTGGTAGGTTAATTCATTCTCACAGAAAACGAGTGTCCTGGTCAGCAATGAGAATTCGATGATTACTCCCTGAGGAAATTGGTGGATGCGATTCTTACCAGTTGTAGAAAACCGTGTGCAAAGCAAATACAATCAACTCGGTTTGACGCATTCAAGCCCCCCCCCCCCCCTTCAGATTTTGTTAAAAGGATACATGTCAAAGGTGGGTCTGAACATACCTTTGTCACAAAAAAGGCGAATGGTACTAGTCAGCCCCCTTGCCTTTAAATGCAGAGTCGTCAAATTAAACATCTTCATTCGACAAAAACTAACTTGTATGAAAAGTTAGATCTCATTTTTTTCCAATGTATAACATAAAACGAGGCGTGCACTTAACTAGTTAATGATCCAGTTTCTCAAAACAGAAGTGGTCTTCTACCTTGGAAGATAGTATTGAGTGTTTTGTAGCATATTAAAGACTTGTTAGTAAGTACCCATTTTGGGAAGGTTTTGAGTAGGGCAACCCAAACTAGTCATTTTGAGTTGTGTGGGTTGGTAGCAAAACTACTAAAAATGAGTAGTTATTACTCATTTTAAGTAATAACTACCCTGAATAGTTCATTAGTTCGGTCGAGCAACTAGTTTTGAGCAGTCTGGAGTAACTAATCATTCTGAGTAACTACTCAAAATGAGTAGTTACTAACAACCACATCTCTCATAACGTTAATCCCTCTAACCCGTCGGACGGGTTTGTAACCAGTTGCGCCGTGTGCGTGGCTCTATTCAATTACATAGGTTGCGACTCATCACGGACTGGTTTGTGATTTGAGTCAGTTATCAGTTTCTTTTGAGTTGCTCCATGTGCAGACGGCCTAATGCTTTATTAAAACTTTTTTTTCAATTTCAGAGTAGTATGGATTGATTCCTCGTTGAATAACTTTTTTCCACGCGTTCTAAACATAGCAGTATGTGATCCACTCTGGAGACAATTTGTAGATTGAAAATAAATGAGCGAGTTTTATTTACTTTTGTTGTAGTGGTTACAGAAATGTCAGAATTTATCGAATGGCCAGTATTGGGATGCATTTTGCAATCTCTAAAATATGTCACTTTAAGTATTTTCTAAATGAAAAACACTACATCCCTCTAAGCACAAAGTTCTATGCCAAACTCAATCCAAAGAGATGTCTGCAAACCCTATTTTGCCCCACACAAATTTAAATTCATCTTTCATTCCATTTCTATCCTACTTACCTCTCACAACACTTTTAAAGTTTCAGCATCACCATAATTAAGCAAGGTTCTGATCTGTTTCGGAACCTCGAGTCAATTCTTCACAAGATGCCCCCTACTCGAACACCACTTAAGATTCTTGCGTTGCAGATCTTATTGGGCGTCCTATATCATTAGACTGGGAAAGCACTTTAAGCGCAAACTATTTTGACAGGTAAGTTGCGCCACGCTCGAGCTGCACTTGAAATTGAATTTCAATGCTGCCGGAGAAATTTCTTATGCCTAATAACCACTTTGTTCAACATGTCTCGAAAACAGCCTCGTTGAGTCACAGTCATCTCGAAACAAAGGGAATTAGCTGGATAACACGTCAGGTAAAAGGGAACAAAGGAAATCATAACTTTGGAGATTCTTAGCAGCTCTACCTTAAGTAAACGTAGTGCTCTCATACTTTGAGGGCATGCTCTAAATTGAAAATAAATTGAGATGTAAGCCACTTGTAAAAGAATTGTTTCAATGCTAAAATTCGATGGTTATGGTGCAAGTAATGCGTCCATTACATAACCATTCCTACTGCCAGGACCTTTAATAACACAGTAACTGGTCTTACAAAAAGTAGCCCTCCACTGCACGCTAAAAAGATTTAAAATTAACTCCACCTCAGTACTATTTGAATATTAAACACTTTTAATTTTGTGCTCGTATATATGTAATATCTTAAATATTATGCCCTCCATTCTAGCATTTAAACTCCCTTTCCTAAATCCAATTCCTAGTAATATTAATTTATCGCTTTAAAACCCTTAGCCACAGAACTTCCCATGAATCGCATGATTTTGCATTTCTACACGTGTAAACGTTCGGATTCAAGAGTGGGTTAGCATCGCGAGCCCCAAAATCTGCTGACCCTACAAATAATAGTCACATGTTCCTCTCGCTCTCACGTTTAATGTTGAAAGGTGATATTATTTGGAGCCGTTCTTCTCGAATGAACGAATGTAGTTTTGTCGCTCGAATAAAAGATTCGGCCCGATTGCTTCCAAATTTAATTTTTATTCTTTTCAGGCTGAGTCTAGCTCCAGCCATGTAAATATGAGCTAGTTTTTCCTTTCAGGTTATAATTTAAGGACGTGATGTAATCGGTATATTACACACACACACATATACAGGGTGTTTATAATTAAAGTTCCACTTTGAAATGGTCATAAAAGGAAAACTACTGGACCAAATGTTAGCAAACTTGGTAATAGTTTAAAGGAGGTCATGGGAATTTCTTTTCCACCTAAAAAAAGGTTCAAAAACTCACCACCACGGGGGAAATGGCGCTGTATGCAATATTGTTAAACGAAATAAGGGTCGGAATCTAACTTAAGCTTTTGTTACACGGGTTTAACATTTTGTATACCCTTAAGAAACATTGACCTAAACAAAATTACTATTTAAAGTGTGCGCATTCCGGAAATCGTTTTCTTACAGATCTCTAATTTGTGAATTTTGAAGCCTGAATTCGACCCTAAGACATGAAGATATCGGTTTGTAACGTTTTTAATCGTTTCTAAAACGAAACTGTTTGTGGGGTTATGCAAAACCGCAGTGACTCGTAATTGGCTTACGGCAGGAAGAAGCAAATGATTTATGCAGATGCGCTTTACACGTCATTTGATTTTCTAGATAAAAGTGATCCTGTTTGTCAGAGTTCTCATTGTTACGAATCGACAATGTCTCTAACCATGCAAGACCGTGCTTTTCTCGTTAAATGTTATTATGAATACGATAACAATGAACGACATGCTTTGCAAAGGTATCGTTCAGTAAGAGGAATACGCCGAGGACCAATGATACCGCAGGGTTTGAGGAAAATGATGGCAAAGTTTGAAGCCACGGATTTGTTATCTGTTGCACCTAGGATGGGAAGGAAACCTGCTTCTGTGGAAACCGAGGAGGCTGTTGCATTAGCAGTGGAGGAAGCAACAATTGAAAGCACACACGGTACGTGTAGCGTACGTGTTGTCTCACGTCGAATGGACATACCATGGAGTACAGTGTACAAAATTGTCCGTAAAGTGCTGCAGTTCTACCTATACAAAATCAAACATGTTCAAGAACTTAAGCGTAAGGATCCTGCTGCAAGAGAATCTTTCGCTTTGGAATTCCTTGCACGGATGGAAATGGACGAACATTGGCCATGGAACATTTTGTGGACAGATGAGACTCATTTTTACCTAAATGGTGATGTCAACACCCATAACTGCAGGATTTGGGCCAAACAAACCCTTCATGTTATCTACCCAGTTCCATTGCACTCTCCGAAAGTCACCGCTTGGTGTGGTATGACAGCTAGTTTCCTAATTGGACCACTTTTATTTGAAGAGTAGTCGACAGCTGGACGTGTTACATGCACTGTGACTGCAGCTCGCTTAGAGTCAATGTTAAGATGTTTCGTGATACCAACTCCAGCAACGTGGCATTTTAGACACCACGATTTTTATGCAGGACGGGACCCCACCGCATATTGGTACATGTGCCACACTGTTACTTAAGCAATATTTCCCGCATGAACGGATTATAGGGC
Organism: Dolomedes plantarius; assembly: GCA_907164885.2. NCBI lineage: Eukaryota > Metazoa > Arthropoda > Arachnida > Araneae > Dolomedidae > Dolomedes > Dolomedes plantarius. The sequence goes on from OU015491.1 coordinate 228,236,841, forward strand.
GAAACTTCCCCACAAAATGGCCACCCCGGTCACCTGACCTCAACTCCTGGGACTTCTGGCTATGGGGTTATCTCAAAAGCACTGTTTATGGTGATAATCTAAAGAATTTGGCAGAATTGAAAGTTGCGATTCACCGACATGTCCGTAACATTCCCCCTGATATGCTAAGAGCTACTGTTGAGAATGCAGTAATGCGATTTAACTTGCTTTCGGAAAATGGTGGACGCCACATTGAACATGCTTTGTAGCACGTTTCAGAAATAATTAAACACATTTTAAACCGATGTCTTCATGTCTTATTTCGTTTAACAATATTGCATACAGCGCCATTTCCACCCTGGTGGTGAGTTTTTGAACATTTTTTTTGGCGGAAAAGAAATTCCTATGACCTCCTTTAAACACTATTACAAGTTTGCTAACATTTGGTACAGTAGTTTTCCTTTTATGACCATTTCAAAGTGAAACTTTAATTATAACCACCCTATATACGTATATATATATATATATATATATATATATATATATATATATATATATATATATATATATATATATAGCGGGAATATTCTATCGCTCATATTTCTCTGCCTATAGTTTATTGAATTTTATATGCATGACAACCCCTAAATTTTATTTATATTATTACCTAAAGTTTTTCCATTATATGAATATTCTCACATATAGTGTGTGCGTAGAAATTTCCCTATTTTGACCTTTTTTTAAAAGGAATTAAACTATAAGTAGAGCAATCAGCCACAGAATATTTTCGCATTAATGTACTAAAATGTTTTGTGTGGTACGCTTTTTTCACACAATATGGAACCCCCCCCCCCCCCATGAATGCTCACATAAATGCAAATTGCTAAACTATTGTTGATCTCTTTGGAAACTATCAACCGCTCAGATGGTCACACTAAACCCCCCTCCCCCCCCCCCGAAAAAAAAATAAATAAATAAATAAATAACTCAGGCCTTGGTTGGAGAAAGTGTAAAAAGGATGTTTCAATCCCTAGTACACTGCTCAAAAAAATTAGGGGAGCAAGCAAAGAAGTTAAGAAAACCGTGCGAGACAGCCACGTATTGGCATAAAATAGATAGTACACGCGTATCAATGCGCAATACAAAAAAAAACGTAAAAATTTTTGTAATTCAGCTTTAATTCTAAGAAAATATGGAAAAATCATGAAAATATGATTTAGATCAACAATTTGGTTACATGTAAACGATAAAAATAGTATTGTTTAGAAATGATGCAAGATTTTTAATATGGCGATAAGATTTAATATGGCGATAATATCGATAAGATTTTGGGGAATACTGTTCCACTCCTCAAGAAGTGCAGTCTCCAAGACTCGGAGAGTAAAAGGAGGCCTTGGTCTCGCAGCAATGCGTCGTCCGAGCATGTCCCAAACATGCACGATTGGATTCAGGTCAGGAGAGCACGCTAGCCATTCCATACCCTGTATTGTTTCAGCTTCAAGCATGTTCTCCACAAGATGAGCTGCATGCGGTCTGGCATTATCATGCTGGAAAACAAAGGAATCTCCAATGGATGCAGCGTAAGGTATGACATGAGGTCTCAGTATCTCGCCTGCATACCTTCGGGCCGTCAAAGTACCATTCCGAATGATATGCAGTTCCGTACGTCCATCTATGCTGATTCCACCCCATACCATAAAACCAGCTCGTCTGTATTGTGACCTTTCACGAACGAATGTGGGGTCATTTCGAGTGCCCCTTTCCCTCCATATCAAAACACGTCGGGTGTCATACTCCAGACTGAATCGGAACTCGTCTGTAAACAGCACTTGGCTCCAATCATGTTGCTCCCAATCTCGATGTTCAGCAGCCCATCTTCTTCGAGCCGCACGGTGGCGTGAGGTCAACGGAATGCAGACCATTGGCCTACGTGCATAGAGACCTCCCTGATGAAGCCTATTAAGTACTGTTTGGCTGGACACCCTTCGTCCTTTTGCCAAGAGCAACTGTCTTTGCAGCTGAGTAGCATTGTCTGTTCTGTTTCGACGAGCTGTTAACAGTATATATCGTCATCAGTTGCTGTAGTGGCGCGTGGCCGACCTTGCCCTGTTCGACGTCTAACATTCCCTGTTTCTTGGAATCAATTCCACAGCCTTGCAACGACACTTCTGGCGACTCCAACAGCATCCACGACTCGCATCGTCCGGCGCGACTCGCATCTCACAGCATCCGCGACAGCATCCGCTGTGTTTGTCCGGATTCAAGTCTGCCTATAATACGCCATGCCATGGATTCCGGTAAATCACGTTGTTGAGACATTTTCAAGTCACCTTTTGTCAAAAAGAATAACTGAGCAATCGAATTTCACAGTTAAGGCAGTGAAACAGATGTTTCTGCAACATCCCGATTTCCACCCTTATGTTCTTTTTCTTCTGGTTTTGAGGTCATGAACTTTGTTTTTCATATGAAGTTTTCTTCTTCTGTTTCCTACTAGACTTTAAATTATGGATGATTTATTTTATGTTACTTATCGGTGTAAGTATTTGCGTAATTTCGTTAAACCATGTGCTCCCCTAATTGTTTTGAGCAGTGTATATTTCAGTAGCGTAACTTCACTGCATTTAGTAGAACACCTATTTTTGAGTTTTTTTTCCTTTTAAGGTTAAGTATTGACGTTTTATAATAAGCTCTAAATGACGATTTGCCCTGCAAAATATCAGCTTAACTGAAGTTTGTTCAAATTTCAAGACAAACATACAATAAATCCATAATAAAAAAGTATAATATTTAGAGTTTGAAAAAGAGTGCAAATTATAAAAGATGAAAAAAAGTCTAGACGAATAGCGGCATAAGAATGTGTAAACGTTATTTTAGCTAAATAATTCCATGAACCCTTCTATCGTTTGAAACATTTTCTTTTCCTATCATCTGGAAAAAGAATGTGTGACGAATTATTCTATTCTCTAGTTCGGCCTTCAAAAGCGTCAAAATTGTCCCATCGAAGGCATTTTCGAGCCCCAAAGTAAGGATAAAATAATCTGTCACTAACGCTTTTCAAGTCGAAAGTATGTGACGGAAAATGACGTCGCAACATCTTTGAGGGGGGAAGGGAATGGGAAAATGACTGTACTAGATATGGAGCCCATTGTCAGACTCGCGTCCGACCTTCTTAATTGGGACTAAATTAAGTTTGATCGACAGGATCATCAATAAACTCAAAAGAGCACAAACAGGTGGCGAGGTTTGAATGCACCTTTGAAAATAACCAATACTAAGTGAAGTGGGCACATCAATTAGTATGATTAGCGCAGGAATGTTAGCGCTGAAAGGGTCGGCATTCAACAAAGGAGAGCGGACAGCGCAGGGAACCACGATGGGTGGTCCACGTGCAAGAAAAACTAGAAGGGGTGATTCAAGGTGTGGAAAGAACGGGGATGTTCCGGAAAGTTACGGGGAGGAAAAAGGATAAATAAGAGAGACCGCGAGAGACGAAGGAGAATAGACTGAACTTGGACTATGTAATAACGAGGTGAGGAGAGGGAGAATGGAGAGACAGGCGTCTCTATTGAAGTAATTTTTATCAACTCCACTTTCCTTAGTCTATGTATGATGATTCTACGGAATGAAACGATTGTACACAGAGATTGATGTAAATATTGCATATTAAACAAGATTAAAATATAACATTTATCTGTCTACATTAATATTACGAGTTGCTTATACTTCGGATCACGACGATCCGGTTTACATACATACTAAAAAATCTTTTAACAATTAAGTCATAGTAGGATGAAAAGAAAGACTGCTGAAATCGAAATGTGTGACTACACATGAGAGAACCTGCATACAACTTCTAGGGCAAGATCAATATAAGTAGTTTCCTGCGCCGTTAACGGCTTTTAAAAAAATACAGGGTGCATAGGAAAGAGCAGTCATCAATCAAATTTTAAAGTTTTATCCTTTCAGAGGGATGTGGCAAATTCGATTTCCCGGCGAACAGGAGACTGCGTGTCCACTTTTAACAGACTTACAGGTCACGGGAAAGCGATAATTGAGTTTTGAAAAGGTAAAGTTAAAGGAATGCGTAAGAGGAAAAGGAAGATTTCCAAAATTAAAGACCCCCAAACCCATTTTTTTTCGTTTTTTAAAGTGCCTCTGACGTAGAAAAAAAAATTTCTCTTCAAAGTCCTCGGGTGTGTAATTTTACTAACTAAAGTGTACTTCACAAGTAAATATTAGATATTAACAATGGTTTTCTTTCTACGAAATGTGGATCAAAGTATTCTGATGCGGAAGGAGGAAAATAAATGTGTATTTTGTTGTATTGCACTTTTTATCTATGCCTGTGTGTGTGTAGATTTAACTTTTTTTGTATTTTGAGTGATTTAGCAATTTTTAAAATTTCTTACAATCTATCTTATTCACACATTTTAGGCGCAATTTTTTAACATATCTAATTGTTGGTCGTCCTTTAAAATATTTGAACTGGCAACATCTTTAATTTTCCAGTTTTATCTTTCTCTTAGTAATGTTGACCGAAATAAAATGGAGAACAAATTTCTTCGACAAAGTATAAGAATTCAAAAATTCAAGATATACGCGTTTTTGCGAGTTAAGGAAAGAAGCTGTTTTTCTTCATAAACAAACTTTTGATTTTTAAGCTTCAAGCAACGTCAATTTCCCCAGGGCAGGTAACTTTCGTCTGAACAAAATTCTAAAACAAAGAACATTCGTCTACTATAGCAACAATTTATATCTTAACTATCAGCTTTTACCTCTGACCTCAAAAAGAGTCCTTTTTATTAATCATGAGCACACAAAATGACAGAATCGTGAAATAATAATCAAGAATAGGATTTTAAAGTAATATTTAGTTTAATGCACCATATATTTTGATTCGTTATCTTGTTACTTCTTTTACTGTCCCATAACAAATTATTTCCTTCACAATATATCTTTTTCAAGGCTACAATGTGTATTTGACTCGATTTATTCTTAGCTGGCTCGGTGCACTTTTTGTATTGATTATCCGCAAGTAAATTTTCTGATTGCAAAGGATGACCATAGCGCTTTAAAACAACGACATATATAAACCCGTGGAATCAAAACTATTTGGGTTAAATAATTTAAGTTCATCAATGAAGATCTGAAGATCATTTTACGTCCTAGTAGTGTAGTATGTAAACCCACGTGTCTGAAGAACGAGAAGTCTGGAATTCAATTCCGAACCATCAGTTATAAGAATGTACAGGTTGGTCATAAAAAAAACTTTGCCAATATATGAACCTCTAGCGGCCGTTCCGTTCAACCGATCGAGATGAGATTTCAGATATAGTTATTCAGAGGTATGAGCTCGGGATTTTGTCAACGGCAACAAAGTGGCGCTCACTGTTACGGTTATAGGTACAGAAACTCGAAATTTTCGAACGGCAACGCCCGCATTTACCCGTCGCAAAATGCTCAGCGCATACGAAAATCCTAAATGGCGTTGGAACGGTACGTGTATTAGAAAAAACGGACGCGTTATGCACGCACAAAAAACAGCTCTGTGAACGGCCTAACAAAAAAAGGTTCGGGGCGCACAAAGGAAAACTTGCATATGACAGAGGTAAGACACCAATCACTGATGACAACACAGATCAGACAAGAGAAAACTTTTATTTGGATTACACATTTTCCACATGGGTGTCATCATCGTGTTTTTGTTGACCGTTCGCAGAGCTGTTTTTTGTGCGTGCATAACGCGTCTGTTTTTTTTGTGATACACGTACCGTTCCAACGCTATTTAGGGTTTTCGCATGCACTCAGCACTTTTGGCCAGGAAAAAGTTGACGTTGCCATTCGAAAATTTCAAGTTTCTATACTTATAACCGTAACCGCGGGCGCCACTTGGTTGCCGTTCACAAAATCTCGAGCTCATACCGCTGAATAACTATATCTGAAATTTCATCTCGATCGGTTGAATAGAATGGCCGCTAGAGGTCCATATATTGGCAAAGTTTTTTATGACTACCCTGTATAATTGTACACGTATGTCTGTAGTAGTTATATTGCGCTCAACCAAAAGAAAAGAGAATTTTGTCGTTCTCTATGACCCTTTAGAGCTGTCTCATGTGAAGAACGGTTTGGTGCAAAGCAGGCATTAACTTGTTTGGTGGTGTAGTTAATAAAATAAAATGCAGAAAATTACTTGACCTGCCATGAGGCATGCAGAAATGTGCTGATAACTGATCGCTCGACGGAAGCCCGCCCGGCACGACCGCACGACCAGTGAGGCTTAGTCAACGCAAGTCAGCCGATGCACCGCGCGCAAGAGCATCCAGGAGTCGTGACCCCAATTTGACTCATTTGATTTTAGCCTACTTTAAAGTTTTACTCGCGGGAAATATCCCTTAGGCAACCACCATATACGATTCTCTCCACTTTACATTTGTTCGTTATCCTTTCCACTTTTGACGTCCGTTTTAGTTTATTTAATATATATTGTATATTTACAGAGTTGCATAGGTACTGCAGTCCAGTACATGCTTATGTATTTACAGGCTATCTACAACTTGTGTAGAGATAGTAGATTGTTTGACAGTTCAGAACAATAGGATGTTTCTTGTTTATTACAATTTTATTGCTTTGCGATTCCGTAGGTTCGTGTATGCTTGTTAGTTACGGAGATTCTGCATTTTCATTGCTGATCATTCACAGAATATGGATAGTGAATATCCATAAGTTTTTCTACTATTGCGTTTATGACTTTTACACTGGAGTAGTCTGTGTATAGTTTCTTTTTTGGCCAGTTATTAACATCTGGAGGCAGGTGTCGCCGGAGTTCGATGAATTCTGGGCATTCGAGCACGCAGTGTTCCACTGTTTGTATTTGATCGCTGTTGATATTCACCAAAACTACCATGTCCCGTTATGGCCTGGTTTGTCCAAAAGTTTCCTAGTAGACGATCATCCTTGACTTTGGGGAAAATGTCGTGTGTTGTTCTTCCTTTGTAGGTGGTTTCCCACCTGGCCTGCCATATGTTTATTGCCTCCTTGTGCAATAGTGTTTTTATTTGCTGTTTAGTGTGTTTATAGTGCGTTGAAACGTTTGGAAGTGTCGTGGCATCTTTCGCCAGCTTGTCTACCTCTTCATTTTGTTGGATCCCATAGTTAATAAATAAAAGTAGAAGGGATTTGATGTTTGAACCGACCAGTTGTTTTTAGCATGGTGCGTAGAAATATGAGGAATAATTGTTTGTGTCGCTATAACCTAGCCACTTTAATTTGTAATTTTTGAATTTTATAGGAAATCCCACTGTCGTACATTTTACCTCGCAGAAATTCCCTCGTGTTTTGATTTTGTGCACTGCTTATAGAAAAATCAATTAGTATCCCTAGGCCGGCTGCTTATCAAGGGGATCAGGCGTGCAGGTCCCTCCTTCGAGAGTTTCTAGACTTTGCAAAAAGAAATTGTTCTTCAGTGGACCCCCTCTGACTGCGGTATCCCTGGAAACGAGGTCGCCAAAAAGGGCATGGCAATAACTCAAACTACCAGGAGTGAAATCCGTCTCAAATTTATCTCCAAAAATTGCAGATCATTAACACGTCTAACCTTAAAAATAAGATCAAAGAAAACCCTTGGAGACAGATCACTTGTAAGATATTTTTTAGTCCAACAGCAAAGGCTGTTGCTACCTTCAGAATGACTACGGGCCATGAGTGCTTTTTGGCACATCTTCACCCCCTGGGATTTCCGAATAGCTAGTTCCTGGTGCCCCCTCTGTACGGATGCCATGGATGCCAGTAATCTCTCCTCTTGCCCTGCCTTGTCAGGCAAATCAATTTCAGGCAGCTCTTGGGAAGCAAGGACTTGTTTTCTAGTCCTAATATTCGAATTTTCTATTGATTCTACCGACGATAATTCTGTATTTCTGATTTGATGTTGTTTTGTATTTTTGTATACTTCTTTTATTTTGTATTTGTATTTCTGCTCCTTTTTACTATGTTTTTATTAACTCGCTTTCTTGTTCGTTTGTTTGTGTGTGTGTGTGTGTTTGTTTGTCCAGTACAAATCTTGCAATCGATTTTTAACTAACTTCCCGACTAGCTAGACATTTGAAACTTTTAGAATAGCTCAGAACACAATGACAATACATTATTTTAATACTTTTAGCCGTATTTAAGTAGATTTGAATTAATTTTCAGTTCATTTTGTTTTGTAGACTGGTGCAGCCATCTATCGGCTGGGACGGGAAAGTAAAGTTAAGCGCAAGTTAACTTCCAATTAACTTCATTTTCTTCCAAGTTGATGGGATAATTCATCAGAAAAAAATTAAAAGTATTTATTAATACATAGAATTGTCAAGTTTATAGGATTCAACAGAAAATTTAAAAGCATGGTATATAAAAAGTTCTTTTTATCTTGTAATTATTGTAATTTTTGTTTGAATCTTTCGGACCTTAAGGATATTGTCCTTTCGGGTGTATCTGCAATGGAGATTTAAATACAGAAATATTTAGTATCGGCGAATGAAACGTCCATATATTCGTTCCACTCGATTATTTTCGAGATTCAAGATGGATTAGAAAAAAAAGCAGTTTTTGCCTGTCGAAATATAAGACTGAGGGCAAAATCATCGATAAAATAGAAAGAAAGCAGCATTCAGTGTACAGTATTACACTAAACACACGGGACAAGGTCAATATTTTTTCCCCCAAATCCCGAACTGCGCTACCAGCATTTTAAAACCGAGGCGAAACAGCGACTGGGTGATCAATCAAATTTTAGGGCTCTCTCTTTCAGAGGGATGCGGAAAATTCGATTTCGGCCCGGGGAAAAAAGAATTATGTCCACTTTTAACACTCTTACACAGGTCAGAGAAGAGCGATAATTGAGTTTGGGCAAAGGAATCAGGAAAGAAATACAACTCTGAAAGAAAGCGAAAATAAAAGGGTTTTTTTTCTTCCGCGTTTTAGATATCCATCAGTGGAGAAAAGATTTCGCTAAGGTGTGGTCATAATTCCTATTTTCCCTTTTTAATGTAACCTTCGGCTAAATTCAATCTTTTTTTTCTCTAAAGAAGGGAGCTAGAATTTTTTTCTGCACTTTAATGTTTTTTAAATAAATATATGGGGGATACATTCGGGACTTTTCCCAAAAGGAGTGCTGCAATTTTAAAACGGGAAAACATTTCAGTCTGAGATTTCAATAAAAAGTACCTTACCCCTTAACGGGTTTGGCGGAAATATACATAATTTTCGAATTTTATGCTGACAGCACAACAGTTGGATGGACTGCAAAAGAATAGACAACATTTCTCAATGAACAGCAGAACTTGCTTAACAGATTATATGAAAATTAACTGAAATTTTCAAAACCCTTGAAATGTAATTCTGAGTGGTTATTTATAGAAATAACTTTTTTAATTAACAATCATTAAAATCGAATGTCACGAAAATAAGGTCAGGAAGAACTGACAATATGAATTTCAAAGAATCTTATAATTTGTAATCCATATCAAGTGAAAATATAACATAATTGTATTATTGTATTGGATTAGCAACTAAATTAATATTATAAATTAATTTCTATCTTCGTAATTATTATATAGAAAATAGTTTTAAAAAAACCTAAGCTGATTAACAGGTTGTATAAATTATTTTTATTATGAGAAGCAACTATTTATACTTAAACAAATTGTATATAGAATCCGGGATGTCGCAAGATAAACGTCATCAATTTGAGGGTACCTCCCCTAAATAAAAGTTACAGTATTCTCGGTTAGAGAGATTTTAGTGACTTGGTATTAGATTTGTTTAAGGATCAAATAACCCTCTCTGCTATTTAATTCAATATCAAAAGTAATTATAATTTTAAAATCAACCTTGCATTCGGAAACAAACGAAAACGAACAGTTTTACTTGCGAGCTTACCGCTTGGTCGTCAAACTGGGTTAATTAATTGAATCCGAAACATTACGAATTCTCAAGCACTAATCCCAAAAGTGCAAGAATATTAATGACATGGGAAAGATTCCTAGCAGTTACATCATACTCCTGGGATTATAAATCACGGAGAGATGGCATTCTTCTCCATGGTCCACTGTCATCGCTCATTTACAAGCACGCATTCGTTTTCTTTCCATTTCGGAATGGCAGCGGTATATTTCATCGACAAAATGCCTGAATAATTCCACATCACTGTGGGTAAAACAGTAAGTAGACAGAGTCGTGCCGTAAATGCCACCATTAGTGGGGGCAATTAAAAACGGAACATAAATAAGAGAGGAGCATTAAGTATTAAATAAGTGTGTCAGGGTCATTAGTTTACTCGTAAGTTTAGAGATGTCTTGTCCATTGTCACGAATACATTTTTTTTACTTGGGAGTGTGTGTGAGAACATCCAGAAATAAATTAAGTTGTCCGTGATAATATAAATAGATAAATATTGAATTATTGGATCCTAAAGTGAGTGGGAACACGCGAGGTTTAACTAATGTCAAACCGTGATCATAATTCTAGCGACAATTCTGCCAAATATTTTCCGTTGAATAATTTTTCTTCACTAAAAATGCAACCGGTTTTTCTCGTAAATTAAATGCATTATTAAATACAGACATCTTCATCATTAGGTCTTTAATCTATGTCATGATCTACTTTATTTGTCACCTTACATCGAGAGGAGTCATACCGAAATTGTATGAGTAAATGTGTGCATGAGTATATGAATAAAATTAAAGTCACAAACACGTTTTTCCCAATAACTCCAAAAAGCTACCAGTAAATTTGATAAATTTTTACTATGTATATTTTGGGGAACGTATAACAAATTGTCAGCATCCAGTTTTTGATTCAACGGTATTAAACGTAGTTTTAGTAGCAGAACGTTTCAGCAAATAGGATTTTTGTGTTTAGAGTTGTGATTTTTGCATTAAATGATTGCAGATTTCAGTGCAAATGAGTTGTCAAAATCGCTTAGACAACTCACAAAGATAGGCAAGCATCGGCATGCTTCAAGCTGGCCATTCTCAAGCAGAGGTGATTCGATGACTACAAGTGGCACCAAAAGTCGCATTCAGGTTATGGCATCCATTCCAAACATGTGTTACCATCATTAGGAGACTCGGAAATTGCACAGGAACATTACGAGATATTAAATCCGCGACGATATAGACTGATGATGGCTAGAGATTTCTATCCTGACCATGCTGCTGTGTCTGGAATAACAATATACAGGCAAAATGTATACAAACGCCTACCAGAGAACGGGCCTTTACGCCTGGCGACCAGTAGTCTGTCCACCTCTGACAATATCGCACAAGCAAGCAAGTTTGTCGTGTAGCCAAACACATCATTCTTGGACACAACAAGATTGGGGCGTGTTCTTTTCACTGATAAAGTCCAGATTCAGTACACAAAGTAATTCTCGACGAGTCATCGTCTGGAGACAGCCTGGGACCCTATATCATCCCTCCAACGTAAAAGAAATTGATCCCTTTGATGGTAGCGGAATCCTTGTCTGATGGTAGCAGAATCCTGTCCAACAGGTGGCATCATGTTGGACAGTCGTAGACCGCTTTAAGTCTTCGATGTGGGCAGTGTCACTGCATAGTGCTGTAGGGATAAGGTCCTTCAGCTTATGTGAGGTTGTTTCGGGGTGTTGCTGGTCTGTAGTTTTTTTATGGACGATAATGCGAGATCACACCAGAATTCACCTTGTCGACGATTTTCTGCAGGAAGAGAACATTCGCCGTTTGGACTGACTAGCGATGTCTAAATCCTATATGTGTCTAAATCCTTACAGCATGTTTGGGAGGGTCTTTGATGAGCCACCGCACGATGTCACCTCCCTCTTAACACCCTCCAGGTGTTAAAATCCGCGGTTTAAAAGAATGGGATTTGTTGCCACAATCATTTATGGACATCCTCATCAACTGTATGATTGCTCGTTGTGCGGTTTGTATAGTTGTGCATGGTGACCACAATCCCCCCCCCCTCCATTAGACGGGCTGTTTCGGAGATACGATGTATCATGGTTTGAATGTTTTGGGTCTAACTTGTATCTAGCTAACAATTTACTACTTATTCATCTTGTTTGTTGCTATGTGATATCTTATTGTATGAGCCAACTCTGTATCCAATTTCGTTGCAAAAAACCAATTATTACTTCAGATATCACATTTGCTGTTTGTGACTTTGATTTTGGACACCAGTGTACACACATACATATAGTACCTAATCACTGTGACACGCATCTAGCGCAATAACTATAGAAATTATCCTATATTATTAGTAGAAGTTAGAGTGACAACAGCCACCGAGCACTATGTGCTCTCATTCTACCAGAAGTGCGGCAACGTGAAGGCGCCCTGATTCTGTTGTTCTTAGGACTAATCGTGCAAGATAATCTTATCTAATTTCAGTTGTTCAATTTCTGTAAATATTTGTAATTTTATTTGTCACGTTATCTATTAATTATTTTGTATCCCATAAAAAGATCGTAATATCTTCCGGGATGGAGGAAAGCCTAGAGACCGACCATTACATGTACATCATTCTTTTAATACTTCTGCCTTTGTGCCACGCCAATTTTGCCAGGGCTAAAAATGGTTTCAACATCATACATGTAGCTACGCCCGTTCATTTCTTTGTCGCAAAATAATCGCTGAATGCATTTCCCAACGGAATCAATTTTTTAGGGCCAGGTTTTATATAATTCGTATACGCACTCTTTCTCTGTAGTATTACAGCTGGCAAATGTCACTTAAAGGATTAGTTAACCGTGCTTGAAAGGTCATTTCTGAGTGTTTCGAGGGGCGTTAAAAGTACTTTGGAAAAACCGAGCACGATGTCTTCGTTGCGGGCAGATTTAGTGAGTACGAAGTAATTCTCTAACTCCCTGGTCGCTCATTTTCCTCCGTAAGCGTCTCTACAGAATGAAGGGAGTGTTCTGAAAATTCCTCAGAGAAATACACCGTGTAAAAGCAAGTTCGTTAGAGATATCAAACACCGACTTTCTTGGAAAGATAGGGTCTGAAATAAAAAGGTTCTGAAAAAGGTGTAACGTAAAGGATCAGAAAATATTATTAAAAAAATTGAAAAGGGACGCAAAGCAAACTTTTGTCCGTACAAATTCAGTATTCGAAGACAGAAGATGGTCGTACCTAGTAAAACTTAGTTTGCTTTCGATGTGAACAAATGCATTTTTATGCCCGCACCCCTTTAAAATTATTTTAATTTGAACAGTGGCCGATCGAAAGTGTTAGATGAGGATACCCGACTCTGTAATCTACTCGATGTGCTCTACATGGATTTCCTTGTGTCTTACGGATTTTATGCAGTACGGTGCCATATATCAGGGGTGCGCAAACTGTTCCGACCACGACCTACTTTCTATAAATAAAATACCCTCGACCCACAACGAAATTTTATTGGTAAAAACACAATGTTTTAAAAGAAAATTATGAAAATGTTAACAAACAAACAAACAAAATAAAACTGTACATTTTGGGTGTATATTTAATTACCATGTTTTTATCAACTTTCTTTCTTGTTTGTTGGGGGGGGGTGTTTGTCCCTAACAAATCTTGCAATCGATTTTTAACTAACTTCCCGACTAGCTAGACATTTTAAACTTCTAGAATAGCTCAGAACACGATGACAACGTATTTTTTTAATACTTTTAGCCATCTTTAAGCAGATTTGAATACATTTTCAGTTAATTTTGTTTTGTAGACTGGTGCAGCAATCTATCAGCCGCGACGGGAACGAAAAGTCAAACGCAAGTTAACTTCCAATTAACTTCATTTTCTTTCAAGTTGATGGGATAATTCATCAAAATAAATTTTAAAAAGTATTTATTAATACATAGAATTGTCAAGTTTATATGATTCAACAGAAAATTTAAAACTATGGTATATACAAAGTTCTTTTTATCTTGTAATTATTTACATAATAACAATAGAAAAATTGTCTCGCTTACCATCAGCATTTGTTTACGGCAAAACTGTTTAGCACCTTATCTGACAATATCATATCCTTTTTTTAACACATAGCAAAAAAAATTAAAAATTAAAATATATAATTTAAAGCATTTTTAAAAAAGAAATGATTTAATTATGACAAATTTCTTCAAACTATCCTCGATCCGTCTAGTTATTTTGCGCAACCCACCAGTGGGTCGAGACCGACAGTTTGAGCACCGCTGCCACGGATAAATGCAAAGAAATACATCTGCAGCCTGTCCTAGGTTTCGTCCATGATATGGGTTCCTCAGCGAGGCATGTTCCAGGAAGAAAGAGGGATTCCGGATTTCTCTGCCTTTTGACAGGTCACTCACAAAGCGCAGTCAACTAGCCTACCTTGCACACGATTATCATCCATCACGCATTGGGGTACAAAATTTTTGAGAGCAAGAAGATAACTAAATAGGGCGAATCCTAGGTGCCTGTATGCTAGAGTTGTACACACTCTTAGACAAAAAAAAAAGACGCACCAAGAAGGGGTAATGCAAATTGGACATAAATCGATATGCATGCAGGTTTCGACGGAAAACGCAAAATTTTAAAGTTCAGTGGCCATTGAATAAACATGCCGCAGCGCATCTTAACTGCGCAACTGGCAGGATATTGAAGAGGAGAAATTTCGATTCTAGGTCATACATTCTATGAGAATTTCCTTCCGTGTACTCAGGTAGACAGACTCTATGCCTCGCATACTGGTTCGCGAACAATATGCGCAGATGTCAGCATTTAAGACAGGACGGGAAGTTGAGCTCAAAGAAGCCGGTTGGTCTAATCGGTGAATCGCTCGACATTTGGATAGGAGCGGTGCCATTATTAGACGATGTTGGCAGGAATGGGTGAACCATGGCCAAACACAGCGTCGAGAAGGAAGCAGCCGGCCTAGAGAAACGACAGAACGTGACGACCGAGCAATCGTCAGAGCGGCACTCACAGTCCCAGATTCATCATTATCATCAATCGTACATGCAACTGGTGCTTCAGTGACCGCATGGACCATTCATAGGTGGCTCAGAGAAAGGGTGCTCAGTTCACGGCGCCCCTTGCGCCCACTACCATTGACCTCTGTACACCGACAAGCCCGTTTGCAGTGGTGTCGGGCACATTCGAACTGGAATGTCGAAATACAGTTTCCCCTCTACCCTAGAGATGTATATTTTTGCGTTGAGCTCCGACGTTTTGGTATTCTTTATGCCTCTTGTCAGTACCCCAAATGTTAAAGAACTTTCAGGCAATAGGTGTCAGCACAGGTAGCTTTTACACCGACTACCTCGAATTTCTTTCGAAAAAAAATTCGTTCGTTTCCCCTGTTTATATCGGAGAGTCGAATTACCTATGCATTTGTGAACTGTCCATGCAGACGATAACGCCTCGCGATCTCCCGGACAGATGAAAAACTATATTAGAAACTAGTTGTCATTACTAATGGGAATATAACCGCGGATGTAATAGTTGACGTGGATTTTTTGACGCTCTGTGCTCCTGTTTCACAAAGTTGAGAGTTTGTTTCATCTTCCGAGACTTTTCCTTTTTTTACCATGTTTTTATTAACTCGCTTTCTTGTTTTTGTGTGTGTGTGTGTTTGTCCAGTATAAATCTTGCAATCGATATTTAACTAACTTCCCGACTAACTAGACATTTGAATCTTTTAGAATAGCTCAGAACACGATGACAATGCATTCTTTTAATACTTTTAGCCATCTTTAAGCAGAATTGAATTCATTTTCAGTTCATTTTGTGTTGTAGAATGGTGCAACCATCTATCGACCGAGACGGGAACGAAAAGTTAAACGCAAGTTAACTTCCAATTAACTTCATTTTCTTTCAAGTTGATGGGATAATTCATCAAAAAAAATTTTAAAAAGTATTTATTAATACATAGAATTGTCAAATTTATATGATTCAACAGAAAATTTAAAAACATGGTATATAAAAAGTTATTTTTATCTTGTAATTATTTACAAATAAACTGGCATATCCGTTTCTTCTTTCTGTCGAGAAAAAAAAGGACCCCAAGCGGTGTGCGCAACGGGTCACGACAGAAGCATTCATTCATCAGAACTTTAAGATGACGGTCTCCTGTCAGGCCATTGATAAATTGGATAGCGAGACATTTTTCTTCCGGGGCTTTACTGACACGGGCAGAGCGATCAATTGAGTGGAAAATGTGAACAACGGGAAAACGTACCGTAAACAAGAGACGTTTCTTTCCAAATACTCCGTTGTTATATACCGGTGGAAGGACGGGGTATTTTGGAGATATTTCTTGACGTAAAGATATATGTAGGTAGTGCTCATCGAGTTACTAGCCTCCTTAATGATGTTGTAAATAGTTGGAAATATTTCTAAACATTTGTAAATATTCTGTATTTGTCCTTAATTTATGTTGGCGTTAAATACCGTTTATTTACTGCCACCGAGCGTACGATTTCAATAAGTGATGCTTTGGCGAAATTTTCGACAATTGCGGCATCAAGTTTTGCGACGTTTGGGGATATTTTAAGTGCTTGGAGAACCAATCAGATTTCGCCTAGGTGGTGGGGTTATCCGGTCCTGGAATTTTTCCTTTTCAGTACAATCGGGAATGTCGTCAAGGGTATATAAGCATGCTGAACTCTGCTCCAAAAATTCATTTCCAGTTGAAGTCTTGTACGATAGAAAGATGTCCACACAGAGCTCTGCTGCTCCGTTTGAACTGTAGGCCTATTGTGTCTGTATTGTGTCCGATCTGAAGTGTTTTGCAATTTCGAATATGTTGTTTGAGGGTGCGAGGCACTTGTCAGTAAAGACATTTATACATAAACCGCAAATTTTTTTTCGCTTCTTTTTATCGGAGAGCACCTTCCGGATGAGGCAATATAACCCATAGGCGTATCGTGCTACTAACTTTTCTCTTTTTTTTTTGGGGGGGGGGGGCAAAAAATTAACTCAGTTAGGGCCCTCCTCAGTACACTGACTGCCGGACGATCCTTAAATATGAAATATTAGGATTTTTTATATTGAATAACGATAGAATTGATGTTTGAGTAGTATTCAAAAGTTATACAATGAGAAAATATAATATAATATAATATAAATAAAATGAGAAAAAAATAGCATCGAATTTTTGTTATGGATCATATTATTGTTAAAAACTATGTTAACCTTTTCTTTACTGGGTGGGATAGCATGTATCCCAAGAATACTAGCCCAAGAATGAATATATATATATATAAATAAATATATATATATATATATATATATATATATATATATATATATATATATATATATATATATAGATAGATAGATACATCTATATATCTATCTATCTATCTATCTATCTATATATGCATATACAGTTGGTTCTCTGTTTAACGACTTTCAAGGGACCGTGAAAAATCGTCCTTAAGTAGAGATCGTCCTTAAACAGAATTTGTGAAAAAATAACATTTCCCTTCACACGTTACCGGCTTAGGACTGTCAATATATTTCTTAATATATTGGCGTGTTTAAAAATGTTATTTTTATTATCATCATTATTTTATTCACAAAAAGTTATTTTAAATTACGTTTTAAAAAATTCAAAAAGTGTTGATCGCTTCATTCGCCTTGTTTTCGTTATTCTCTTTTCCAGATTTTCTAAAATTTTAAATGAGTCATCTTCCATTTTCGATGTAATATAGCGTCGGAGAACATCTAGAGCAGAAATTGCATCTGTGTAAGACGGTGGCAGTGTCTCGTTTTCCGTGTCTTCAACTTCACCTTCTTCGTCTGACACTGTGTTTTCGTTTACAATAAGAAAAATTTCCACTTTTTTGTCTTCATAAATTTTTTCTACATTTCTGAAATCTGTTGTTAAAACATATTTATAACAATTGTAGAAATTTTGAATTGAAGCATTCTCATCTTCAACAAGACTTCTCCATTCTTCAGGGGTAATGTCATCTTCGTTGATTTCTACATCCGTACTTTGCAGTTCCACTACAAGTTCTTTGTGAATTCCAGCAACGCGAAAGCAGTTTTTTATTGTGGATGAAGAAACTTCTTTCCATGCTGATGTTATTATGTGCATTGCTTCCAAGATTGTAAATTTTCTAATTTTTATACTGTCAGCCGAATTGTTTATTAATTTCCTAATTAAAGACTATCTGTAGTATGCTTTCACACTGCGAATAATACCCAGGTCTAATGGCTGTAACTTGCTAGTGCAATTAGCTGGTAAGAAATGGATAGTCAAATTTGTAAGTCCAGGGATATTTGGAGTATGTGCAGTGCATCAGTCGATTAAAAGTAAAACTTTTCTCTTTTCTCGATGCATTTTTGCATCAAATTTTCTAATCCAGTCAATAAAAATTTGTGATGCCATCCACACTTTATTGTTATTGCGGTACTCACAAGGTTTCCTGGTGATATTCTTAAAACACCTTGGTTGCTTTGATTTGCCTATAACTAGTGGTGGAAATTTCTCAGATCCATCCGAATTAGTGCACAGTGTAAAGCAGTCAATCGTTCCTTACTGTGTTTTCCACCAAAACATTTTTCGCCCATATATGTTAAGGTTTTATTAGGCACCATATTGTAGAATAGGCCCGTCTCACCTGCATTGAATATGTTCTTCTCATCATATCCATCTAATATCCCCTTCAGCACTATTTTCCATTCATCCACTATTTTTTCATCTACGGAGCCACTTTCGCCAGATATGCTTTTAAATACAAGCCCGCATCTTTCTTTGAACTTTGTTAGCCAACCAGCCGAAGCCTGAAAATTTTGCATTCCAAACTTTTCTGCCAGAATAATAGCATTTTCTTTAAATATCACTCCGGAAATTGGAATGTTAGATGCTCTTCCTTGATGAAACCATTGCAGGACTGCCTTCTCAAACTCTTCTGATCGGCCACATTGAATTTTCTGCCGTTTGGATTTGGATCCCAAACCAAATTTTTGTGCTGCTTCAAGTATTTTCTCTTTGCTTGCTAAAATGCCTTTGAGAGTAGACTCGGGTAGCTGAAATTGTCTTGCGAATTGGACTTTTGTTATTCCAACACTTTCTTCCCAGTTTTCAATAGTTTTCCCTTTTTCGTGTAGCGTATGATGCTTTCGCTTTGATGCCATTTTGCTCTGCTCACCTCGTATTCGTACTGGAATGAGCTCCTACACCCAACCATGAATTCTCTAAACACGAACACGTGCTTCCCAGAAGGAGTGAGAGAGGGGTGCTTTTGGACAGTTCGTAAATCACATGGCAACATGGTAGGTACAATAGAGTGATTCCACACCCGCACTAAGAAATTCGATCTGAAAGGGAAGAATGTTCGATCTTCCGAGAAACAGTAATCCCCCCCTCCCCCGGTTTTTTCCACTGCAACAAGTCTATGATTGATTGCAACAAACATAAAGGAAATTCCGGGTCTGTTATTGAAACCAAACTCCCCCACAGAAAGTTAGCCTCCTGTAGATAAAATGTTGAAGAAAAAGTTCATCATGTAAGAAAAAATCGTCGTTAAATAGAAACAAAATCGTCTTAAAATAGAATTTTTTTGCGTCGGAGGGACCGGGACCGGGAAATATCGTCTTTAAATAGAGATCGTCGTTAAGTAGAGCGTCGTTAAACAGAGAACCAACTGTATATATATATATGTGTGTGTGTGTGTGTGTGTATACATAAACCCTCTTAATGGCCTTTCTTACAAAGGGGGTATAAAATTTCCCATTCTAAAGAGGGAATCGGAAAAATGGTCCCCGTAGGCTAAAGGTTAAGGTTAAATACATAATCGGAATCTTCAATTTCACAGTTTGAAAAAGCGGGGGAAAAACCAACTTTCTTATAAGTTTTCTACAATTTTCCGATTTTAACTGAACTTCTATTAACGTTTCTATTTACTTCAAGTTAGGTTGGGGGGGCCTTCCTCCCCGTCCCCCCCTCAACGCTACGCCTATGATGTAACCTCCTTGGGGCCACCACAATTTAGACCGAGCACCCCCAGTTAAAAATTCTGGGGTTTTCGTACCCTCTCCCCGCGCATAAAAACCTCACGAAAGGACTGTCCGGCCTACAGATTTAACCATGTTTATGACCGGCGGGGGGCACGAGAGCATTCATTAGCGCTTGTCGGTAGTCGAATGGATGACCCTCAGTGCCGAATCCTTACGCGCTCACCAATGGGAAGTCTCGGTCACACTTATTTCGAATGACTCATTCGAATATCACTTCATTTCGTTGGAAAACACGGAAGTGGGCTAATCTTTCAAACTATTGCCTCCCCCATCAGAAACGAACAGGATTCAAACCGGCCTCTATCGAGATCCCAAGAAAAATGGTCTAGCAGCCTAACTACCTCGTTGATCGCGTTAACCATATTTACTCATAATCAACGATTCGGTCATAAATCACAGTAAGGCAGCGCCATTTTCAGCCCCTTGAGCGTCACTCGGTGTTTCCTTGACATCTCAAATGTCATCCCAGATTTAATTTCGGGGACTTACAGATTGTTTCAGGAAGCCCTACGCTGTCAAACAAAGCGAACGACGCCATTCCGAAACCGTCCTAATTTACTAAAAAAAAAAAAGAAAAAAAGATAGAGAGAGAAAGAAAGAAACGAGCTTTGTCGGGTGTACTTCATTTTATCACCGGGCCATCATCTATTACCCTTCGATAAAAGGCAAACACAGAGAAATAAAGAAAAGAAAGGGCAAAAAAAAGAAGAAAATTGTCTAAAATAGCCGGGGTAAATTAAATTGGCCTTTAAAACTGAAATTTATAGCCGTTCCGGAGGACAGTTAGGGGAGGCTTTAGAGAGGAAATCCAAACGACTGGAAAGTGGAATAAAATGGGACGTCAACTTCTATTCGGATGGGATAGAGGAAAAAAAGGGGGTGAAATATGGTGCGATCCCGTCCCTCGCTATCGAATAGAGTAATAGAACGAATCTCGGATAACAGGGGAGGAGATGTAAACTTTAGTTAGTTTTCGGCTCTTATTTATTATATTATAACTAACGAAATGGATTGATTCAGCTTGGTTGGTCTGATATAACCAACCAAGCTGAAATTTGTTATTAGAAGCCTAATTTGTTATTAGAATATGATACAAAATAATTTTCATTTTTCACTCGATTTCACTGGTCTGAAAAGAAGGAAATTTGAGATGGAAAGTCACCGGAGTTAGATATCCCTCCCAGCGTCGTTGGGTAGTTCAAGTGGTGATTCCAGCTCCAGACTTAGAGACGAGAGTTCGATAGCCATCCTGTAGTTTACAATTTTTCATTGTTATTTAACTGCACTATAAAAAAATATCCACCGAGAAGTTCTATGGAAACCTAACAGGCCCTTGACATACCATTCTTCCAAGCTTTTCCTTAAAAGGACCTGCAAAAATGCTTTTACATCGAGGTCTATTGAATCCTTTAGAGAAAAGCCCTGGGCTACTCTATGCAAACGTTCTCTTGTTCCTGACTCCCCGCGTTTTGCTGCGGTCACATGTTTTATACTAGGGGTTCCCAACCTTTTTCTTACATAAACCCCTTTTAAAAGAATGATTTTTCTTCATCGACCCCCTCACATTTTTCTCTATAATGTACAGCATGCAACATAATTATAATACTAACATAATTGCATATAAAACACTTAGGCGCAACTGGTTACAAACCCGTCCGACGGGTTTGTAACCAGTTGCGCCGTGTGCGTGGCTCCATTCAATTACATAGGTTACGACTCATCACGGAATGGTTTGTGACTGGAGTCAGTTATCAGTTTCTTTTAAGTTGCCCCGTGTGCAAACGGGCTTAAAGATAACAATTTGACAAAGAATAGGAACAAAAAATTAGAAACAGTGGTTTATTATGTTTATGTTTTATTATTTTTGTACTATTTTACCTCTTAATTTCACAAATATAAACAAGATTTCGGAAACTCAGATTGTCATTGCACAAAAGTTCAATTCCAAATAATGTGGTAATTGTGCTGGATTCATTGATATAAATTTTTTAGTGCTTGACCTGACATTTTTTATCATCGTATAGTCACAATAACTAACATAACGAATATAAATACAGTGGAATCGCGATCGATCGTTTTCGGATCCATCGTTTTTCGGTATGTGTCGTTCATTTTATCCAGTCCCAAAGATCATATTGCTTTGTTATGTTTCCGCATCTATCGTTTTCCCGCATTTATCGTTCATTTTAATCGGTCCCTTGTAAAACGATAGATCGAGATTCCACTGTATATATTTTACTAAACAATTTCACAATGCGTGTATCACTCCGCCCTATGCAAATCTATATATATACATATTAAAACGTTTATTATTATCTAATAATTACATTCCTAAAAATTTAAATTACATTTTAAAACAGAAAAATTTATTATAGACCCCCCCCCCCCAATAGGCCCCTAAAATACTATAGACCCTTTTTAAACTTCCATCGACCCCCAAGGGGTCCACCTGGACCCCGTTGGGAATCCTGTTTTAGACTTCTGACCGGCCACAACTGTCTCCGAAAACCTCTTTTACGGATGGGTCTGGTTGATTCGACCGACTGCGTCTTGTGCCAGTCGGTCCAACCTATGATTGCTTTACATGTTGACGTGTGTCCTGCACATTGAAGAGCCCGGGGTCTAATGGCCTAGTGGTCAAATGACTAGCTGTATTTGTAAAATAAAATAAATAACAATTTCCACACGGAGTAAACTTTGCGATTAGGGAATCCTACCAACCAATTCTTACTACTTGCATGAAACTTGTGCAATCACGTATGACAGAAACAATCGGATTATTACAATCCACAGTGATAAAAATTACTTTTGTGGTGACTTGGGAGCAAACTTTGCGATTAGGAAATTTTACCAACCAATTATTACTACATACATGAAAATAGTGGAATACGCGCGACAGAAACACTCAGATTCTTAAAACCCACAATGAAAAAAATAAGAATTCTTACGTTTCAATTGTGGATTTTATTAAGAATCTGAATTTTGTCGTCACCCAATTATTGCACAACCGGTACTCCGTACATGCAAATATCACTGTACCTTGTTCCTTAGGGCAGTGGTGCTCAAACTTTTGTCGACCGCGACCCACTTTCTTTGAATAAAAAATGGCACGACCACGAGAAAAATTTTTCGATCGAAGCAAAATTTATGAAATTGCTAGAAAAAATAGAAAAAAATAAGCAAATTTTGGCAAACTGTGTTAAAAATCTTTATTTGAAAACCCAATGTCATACACATAGATAGATGAAAATGGATGAAATGGAAGTATAGTCTTTATCTGATGGTGTTTTTATTGTAAGGGCCTGTTCACACAAAGTCCGCCAGCGTCAGCGTTAAAGATTCCGTTGGTGCTGATTGGTTAAATCCGTTGGTGCTGATTGGTCAATGTTTGGTATATTATTGGTTAAAAAATTTTACGCTAATGCTAACGGATTCTATGTGAACAGGTCTTAAGAAAGTTTGACACCTTATTCAACAATATCAAAACACATGAAAATGTTAAAAATATATAATAAATAGAAAATTTAAAGCATTTTTTAATTCAATAATTCAATAGCTTATAAATTTACTTCAGACTATCCGCGACCCCTCCAATTTTTTTATCTACCCTCTTGTGGGTTGTGACACACAGTTTGCGCACCACTGCCTTAGGGTATCAAAATCAGTGTTCGCATCCTAGCAAAGTTTTATGTAGCTAAATATCCAAATTTCTGGTCATAGCATTTTTTTGTTGTTTGTTTGAAGGAAGCCGGGGTAAACTCTCTGCCTTTTCCGAAACGGGGAAATTTTCAAAATTTTCGAAATCCCAGCAGCGCAGTGAGTTACCCTTTCACAAATGGCAAATTAATGGCCTTCTAATGATCCATGCATCATTACTGAATTCGCTGGCAGGAAGTGCCGGCTCCCAGAACCTTCTGCACATAACGCTGAGGCTTTTCCTACTTCTTCCAACTGCGAGTTGAAAACTCGCATTTTCGTCAACCGGGTTCCAGGTTCCGGCCGCGTGCAAAACAATTTATTTTTGCCCGTCCTTATGTTAACGAGATGGCGTATTAATGACGGCAAAGTTGTCAAAATTGTGTCGTTTATTCGCAGTTTTGTGAAGCAGCCAGTTTCTCCAAAAGTTAAGTTTAGTGTGTGTTTGTGCACGTACGTGTGCATATATATATTGTGTGGGTATGCATTTAAATTCGTCACATTGCATATTTAAGATTTTAGTCACTCAGCATAAATATAGATGTGAAACTCACAAAGGAGAAACGCTTTCATACATGGGAGAAAATGCAGTAATATTAAATAATACATGGTCAATAATTTATATATATATATATGTGTGTGTGTGTGTGTGTGTGTGTAAAATAATGTTGTCAGAAGTGGGATATGAACACACTTGTCTGCACTAACATTAATTTATTGTTGACGAGTCACAGGACAAAAACAGTTACAATTAACATTTATGGAACATAATTTTACTTCTTTACGGTAGCCATTTGCTACCACGTATCTCTTAACGTCTTACTCTCGCGGCAGCTTTTTCCTCTCTCTCTAGTCGTGCGTTCCCCGTAGAATGGCGGGGATCTTCTTTAGGCGGGAACGTCTCTGATTCGTCTCGCATGCTGTGGATGCTGTTGCCACAGCTCTCAATATCACACACACACACACACACACACATATATATATATATATATATATATATATATATATATATATATATAGGGTGATTCAAAACTCCATATACAAACTTTTAAGGTGGGTGGGTAGAACACTCAAAAACAATACAGAATCACATTGAAATATTTATCTGGACGGAAACCTGATCAGCTAGAAGATAAACAAAGATGACCGGAAACACAAACCTGGTCAGCTAAAGGATAAACAAAGATGCAGAAATCAAAAGCCAACATTTCTGCATCTAGCTGATCTTCTAGCTCAGTGGTTCTCAACCTTTTTCAACTGACGTACCCCTTTTTGTGTATCATTAACTATGTGTGCCCCCTAACAAAAATACTTTAGTTTTATTAAAATGTGTTACATTAGTTAAAGTTTAACTGTCCACGCACAAAGAAGCCATTTATGCATCGTCGTAAATTAATAAATATAAACACTTATCGTTAAATATATAAACACTTTTCAAAGTATACGACATTTAACTATTACTACTGTAATATGCCCGTGCACAAAGTAAGATTGGAAATTGGAAAGTTATTGAGACTGAGCAGTTAATACTGACTAAACAGACACAGGATGGCGAAAGAGGGAAATGAATGCACGGTGGCCGAAAGCGCGGTGGCGGTGACTCGTCGCTGCGGCAAGTGTGCCGGGCCAAGAGCCCCCTGCCTGAGAGGTGATTACGAGCCCGAGTCCTGGTCCAGCTATCATCACAAACGAGTGAGTCCAAATCAAATCTTTGATCAGTTCAGATCCCATTTGTTAATTTAGTTTTGGTAGTGAGGGAAATAGCAGTTAAAGAGAAAAATTTTGGAAAGGGTTTATATAAGTTAGGTCATTTTATAACGCTCCCTAAATCTGATAAAGCATATTGAGTAAGAATCTGTTTTTCTTAGACTCAAAGAGTTGTGCTAATTAGTAAACTGTATTATGAGTAGAAAATTTGATTTGATGATAAGAGTGTGTAAATAATATAAATTGTAAATAAATAAGTTTTTTTTGTTATTTAAAATTTGAATCAGTTTTCTTCTTTTAGTTTGCTTTTAAGAATTTATTTTTTAGGTTGCCAAAGTCATGATTTCTTTGTATGCCAATTTAATGTCGAGAATCTAGGGTTGAATTCAAAAAAATATTTTTACTCAACGCACCAAACTACCCTTTGTCAAAACATAAAAAGTACTAGCCACTTAAAGTACGAATTCACGCCCAATTAAATAAATTTCGGACAGGCATCACGACACAATATATATATATATATATATATATATATATATAATTGGCCATGTATTAATTAATATTACTGCATTTTTCCCATGTATGAACGTTTTTCATTTATGAGTTTCAGATCCATACTTATATTGAATGACTAAATACTTAAACAAGCAGAGTGATACATTTAAACGCATTTATGCCCACATTATATGAATATATAGATATGCCTATAAAGATATAACATAAATACATAATTCTAAGAGGCCTGGTGGGGATTTTACGGAAAGAGGGGATCACTGTTGACATCTCTCTCCCAGATTCGAACATTTATGAACGCACTGGGTCTTTCGTTCTAGGACATCCGCAGAGCGACAACGAGAGTCGCCATCCGAGTTATCTAAAATTCTCGGAGCAGAAATCATTTTATTGCGTCCTCTAGCAGCGCAGTTTTGCGGGACAGCGCCCCCCCCCCTCCTCTTCCCTTTCTTCCCTCTCCGGTTTCGATATATAATTACGACAAGATACTCGAACGGCTTTCTCACACGTCGATAACGCGATAGCGTCAATCCCTTTAACACAGAAAGGCAAGGGGGGCTTTTCTGCTCCAGATATCGCCCGCCGAGAGAGAGAAGTGCGAGCAGTTGATAGAGAATCGGGGGGGGGGGAGGTGGAAAGTGAGATGCCGCCGTTTTTGGTCCAAAGATTTTCGTAATTAAACGGAGCGATAAGGTAGAGTCCGTGCCATTATGAGAAATGGGAATGGACAGAACACGCGTTTAAAAGCGTGTCGGGAAGTCGTCGTCGGCGCTGTCTAAGGAGGGATGCTTCAGAATGTATTTGGAAGACTAACTTTTCGGCCTCGGTTGTTTTTGCTCAGCTGGCACTTATGAAGTCCTAATTTTTTTGCTCGTGTGGACACTCAAAGACGTAGCGGCAAACTATCCGTTTCAATGGGATGTCATTATCACCCGCTGTATTCTTATTACCATGTTTTAATTAACTTGCTTTCTTGTTTTTGTGTATGTCCAGTACAAATCCTGCAATCGATTTTTAACTAACTTCCCGACTACCTAGACATTTGAAATTTTAGAATGGCTCAGAACACGGTGACAATGCATTTTTTTAATCCTTTAGCCATCTTTAAGCAGATTTTTACCATGTTTTTATTATTTTCAGTTAATTTTGTTTTGTAGACTGGTGCAGCCATCTGTCGGCCGGGACGGGAACGAAAAGTTAAACGCAGGTTAACTTCCAATTAACTTCATTTTCTTTCAAGTGGATGAGATAATTCATCAAAAAAATTTTTAAAAAGTATTTATTAATACATATAACTGTCATATGATTCAACAGAATTGTTTATATGATTCAACAGAAAATTTCAAAACATGGTATATAAAAATTTCTTTTTATTTTGTAATTATTCAATTTTTAACTCAAATCTAACACTCACATTTTATCCAAAACTAGGTGAATACCCGTGCCTCTCTACGGAGTACATTCAAATTAAATACAACGGTCAATATATGCAATTAATGCCGAAAAACAAAAAATATATTTATAAAAAATCGTAGCGGATATTTTTATAGACAAAATAATGTAGAAGAAAATATCCAAATGAAATCTAATACGACATACTAAAGAATATAGTAGAGTTAATATAGTACAGTTTGAGGAACATTTCTTTTACTGTATTTAAATATTTTTTTTGGATAATGTCCGATCGTCTGCCGCATTAAAAAGAAAAAAACCTTTGTCAATTTATTTCGTTGTTATGCACGTGACGCAAAATTAATTTAAACTATCACAAAAAGAAAAGAAGCCACGTGATCAGCATTTAATAAATTAAATTCTGAAAATTAATTTTTAAAAATTCACCAAACATCAGAAAATGGAGGCAAAGATTCGAAAAAGATTTCATTTTAAAGGAATTTTTAGGATCTTTCTCATATAAATTGTATAACCTTCAGATTATCATTTTAAATGCAAACTTTAAAGAATGTTACAAAAACAGCTTAAAAATATAATTTAAAAAAATCTAAGAAGAATTTTTCAAAAATCTTTCTTAGTGCACCTCTACACTATAAGAAGAATCGCCATGCAAAATGTCAACCCTTTAGGTCCAGCGGTTTCGTCTGTACGTTATATGTCAGTCAGATACGGAACTGTTTTCTATATATAGATGACTGAGCTGTAAAGCTTTAATGTGTTACAACTGATAGCGATTATATGTTATACAGCCGATACTATGTTAAAACTGAGGCAATTAACTAAAGATAGATGCGGGTAAACGTTGCGAATGATAGTGACTGATAACACCCTTTATTTCTGTCACTTTCTGTCAACCCTATCTAGCCATCTTTATGAAATTCAGTAATGAAAATTTTTTGGTTGTTTTGTCTGTATTGTATCAATCTAATATGCGCATTATTTCTACGAGGCGGGATTTGAGTAGGTGTAACCTTCAAGATACACTAGATTTGGGTAAATACTGTATCTTTAGGGTTTGGTGAATGATGCGGAAATTTGTACAATCTGCTTTTTACCGCATAGTATGCAAATTTACACGTAATCCTTATTTTGCCTTATAATATTAAATGTTATTAACAGCATTTTATATATATATATATATATATATATATATATATATATATATATATATATATATATATATATATATATATATATATATATATATACACACTATCTACCAATAAGTATTTGGGCACCCATGCAAATGACGATATCTGCGGTCCTGATATAATCACGCCCTCCGCCCTTAAATATCGTGTCGGAAACAACATGGACATTAGTCGCATGCAAGATGCCACAAAATGCAGAGTTATCTGATTTCGAGAAAGATGTAATCATTGGGTATCACAGAAATGGCCAACCCTTAAGTGACATATCTAGCGAGCTGAATTAATCCTCCGCGAGTGTTGTTTCGATGAATACCATCTGTAAGGAAGCACATCTGCTTAGTTTTCATGGCCGCACTGCCGCCCATAAGCATTTGATCACAAATTCCAACCGCGCTGCTTGGTTAATGTGGTGCAAAGCACGTCGAAAATGGACCGTAGATCAGTGGAAACGGGTTCTATGGTACGACGAACCAAGGTTCACACTCTACCGTTTGGATAGCAGGGAAAAGGTCCGGCGTCTTCCTGCAGAACGTCTCCTGCCAGAATGCATTGTGCCCGGCGGAGGTGGAATTATGGTCTGGGGTGTTTCTCCTGGTATGGACTGGGATCCTTAGTCCCAATTCATGGTAAGCTCAACGCCGACGCCTACTGCACTATTTTGGATGACAGTGTACTTCCTGCGTTGTGGCAGTTTTACGGATTAGACCTATGTTATTTCCAGGATGACAACGCCAGCTGTCCTGTTGCAAGGTCCATCATGGATTGGTATGGTGACAATGGGGTTAACCGAATGAACTGGCCTGCCCAGAGACCTGAATCCTATCGAGAACCTCTGGGACGAGTTGGATCACCGAATTAAGGGGTGCAACAACCGTCCAAAATGGGTGAAGGAACTTGCATGTCAACTTGCAGGTTTTCTCCAAGCCGAGTGGAAGAAAATACCACTTGCCGTCATGCAAGGACTTGTGGAAAGCATGCCTCGGAGGGTAGAGGCTGTAATTGCCTCTCGTGGGGGCTCTACCAACTATTGAATATGAATAAATTTTGTTTTTCTTTTCTATTACAGGTGTCTAAATACTTATTGGTAGGTAGTGCACATATCATTATAATTTAT
This sequence comes from Dolomedes plantarius, assembly GCA_907164885.2. Classification (NCBI taxonomy): domain Eukaryota; kingdom Metazoa; phylum Arthropoda; class Arachnida; order Araneae; family Dolomedidae; genus Dolomedes; species Dolomedes plantarius. The sequence continues at coordinate 228,266,435 of OU015491.1, forward strand.
TATTAATATTTTAGTATGGGAATATAATTATTAATATATCAGTGTGTCAGTGTTCTTCGTTCTTCAATCTGAGAAGTTTAAAACCTACCTCCATTCAGATTTATCCAGTTTTAGGTGGAAATAGACTACCGAATTAAATTATTTGGGATGGAAACTTAAAAGGCATTGCCATTTTCAGTCTGTCAAAGTTCCTGACAGAAAGTTACCACGTCGGAATTCGGTTCTGTGTGTGCTCGGTTCGAAACACGATAAATGTGATTGAATGCCATCATCTCTACGCCGGTTGTGGGCACATTCAATCCGATGGCCGGGAAGTCCCTCTATATGGTATGTGGGTGAGAATATGGTATGAGAACACCATATATCGCCCCTTTGGGGGGGGGGGTCTGCTCGGTCAGAATTGTAGTGGCCTCGAGGGCAATGTTGGTTTACTTATACGGTGGCCCCACTACAAGAAACCAGAGATCTGGCTGTGTAAAGGGAACAGTTAATGTTCCTGCCACGGTTTGAAAAAAAACTGCACTTTCCCTTTCGTCTTATTTTCCTGTAATTTCAGCATCAGTGCCGTAAAATTTCGAAAAATATTGCGCATTAGTTATGTTTCTTTAACGGAAGTCCTTTTTGTAACGATAAAATTACAGGGGTTTTTTTTAATCCGTGTAATTATTTTTTTCAGTTTCAATATTTTGTTCAAACTTTCCACTCCTATGTCTTATATGTAAATTCTAGCTGAATACCCGTACTTCACTACGGAGTACATTCAAATTAAATACAACGTTCAATATATATATATATAATAAATACAATGGTCAGTGTATGCAATTAATGTAAAATATATATATATATATTTATTTATTTATAAAAATTCGTAATGAATATTTTATAGACAAAATAATGTAGCAGAAAATATTCAAATTAAATACAACGGTCAATGTATGCAATTAATTTGTATGTCTAATATCCATAAAACATACTAATTTGAATTAAATTGTCAAAAAACTTCCATCTCAATGATTCTAGTGGTTAAATTTTATATTTTACCGTATTTTAGTATTTTTAAACAATTTATTTCGTTGTTATGCCCTTGACGCCAAATTAATTTAAAGTATCTCAAAAAGAAAAGAAACCACGTGATCATCATTTAATTAATTAAATTCTAAAAATAAATCTTTAAAAATTCATCAAAAATCAGAAAATGGAGGTAAATTTTCGAAAAAAATTTCCTTTTTAAGGAATTTTTAAGATCTTTCTCGTAATATAAATTTTATAACCGTCGGATTATTATTTTAAATACAAACTTTAAAAAAGTTACAAAAACAGCTTAAAAATTTAATTTTTAAAAAAATCTCAGAAGAATTTTTCAAAAATCTTTCTTAGTGCACCCCTACACTATAAGTAGAATCGCCATGCAAAATGTGAGCCCTTTAGGTCCAGCGTTTTGGTCTGTGCGTTATCAGTCAGTTACGGAACTGTTTTATTTATATAGATAGTCATTAACGGTAGTCCCAAATCGGACATCAGTTTGTTAGGCCACTTACAAACAAACTTTCCAAAGATAGATTCTTCATATTCACGTTTCCTGTTTAGCAGTCACAGCAATGCGAAAAGAAATTAAAGCTTTCGATTTTTCCAAAGTGCTGATGAGGGTTCATGTCTGATATTAGCATCCCATTAGCAAAACCTCAGTCCGTGAAAGCGAATGAGACATTCCAGCGTTTAAGATATATATATATATTACCATTATTCGGCAGAATAAATGACTGCCCAATCCGACCTGTAAATGAACTCCAATAAAATTTGCATCTAAAAACACCTCGCATTTCTCGGGATACATTCTTGGGAGACCCGCTGATTGTCCGCTCTCATCTCTAATGATCGAGTGACGAAATCGGCTCTATTTCATAACTGCTAAGTACTTTAGAAGACATTTGGCTCATTTAAATTTCTAATACCGCACAAAGTATTTAAAGCGTACCTCTAATCGACAGCGGGAAAATCGGAGGCAACGTCGAAGTGTCGACGGCTCCAATAATAAATAGTCCAGTAATGGAATTTTAAGTTTCAGTGGCCTGCACTCATCCGGACTTTCATTAACTCTAATGGAGGTCGACCCATTCGGCAGAAATCATTCATTCTATCGGACGGTGTTGCGTGCGCAAACTGTGGGCCGCGAACCACGAGGGGTAGGGGGGGGGGGGTCGAGGATAGCTTGAAGTAAATTTATGCATGCCTACGGAGAAATATACATGCACAGAGAAATATACTCTCTGTATGCATATACAGGCATACAGAGAGAGTTAAAGGTACTCTACTCGTAAGAAGGAGAACTAATGCATCATTTTAACCCTTCAGCGGGCGCGCCAATTTTTGGAACACTAGCAGGCGCGCGTTGCATAAAGTGCAACGTCTCTTTCAACCTTGATTATTCCTTTTGTAATAAACTTTCTTTTTTTCAACTTTCTTTTTTTCTTTTTTTCTGCGTTTTATGACACGATATAAAATGTTGATAATATTGAGATATATTTATAATTAAAGGCGAAAGAATGCAGATAAAATCGCCTTATTTCAAAACTGTCTGGTTTAATGCATCTAAGGACAACTTGCGAATCGATTCCTATTATGTCCAAAAACCTAAAAAAAACGAGATTGTCCATCTTCGTGATATGCGGGATACCGTGTAATAGCTGCACATTTGATTTACTGCATCAACTCATAATTTTGTCGTATTGCAATCTAGTATAATCGCTGGTTTACCACGGTTAAATCCCGATTAACAATGGATGGAAAGAAATACAAGGGTCAGAAAATCAGACCTGCATTAGAAAGGGTGTAGCTATAAATAGAAACTGCTTAGAACATTCAAACATTACTTGTAAAAACAAACCATTCAAAATTACGAAAACGTTGCACTTTATACACGGGCGCGCCTGATGAACGGTTAAAATAAAAATCTGAATTTTTTCATGTAATGATAAAACAATGTAAGTTAGAATATAGATGTATTTAACTAAGGTATGGATATATTTTCTACATTTCCACGATATTATTGAAACACTATTTTGATGATAATATTTTAAAATCATCGTATGTACATACAGGGTTTCCCCCTATATCCGTTACACCCCCCTTAACTTCTAAACGGTGACAGCTTAGGACATAAAGTTGGTGTCTAGGTATAGCAAAAAGACTATGCGCTACTCAATGAGATAACTTACAACGCCATCTATCGGCAATTTTTGGAACTATCCAAAAGACGGTATCTTAAATAAACGGTACGAAATACGGGAAAAAAAGTCAATTACAAAGTTGTTCAGTATCATCGATTTAGTAAGAAAAGACACCTTGCGCACATTAATACTCAAAACAGAATGTAGAAAATGATCATTTGCTTGGTCGTGATTGTCGTCATGTTGCACAATGTGCAGCGAGAAATCCAGTCCAGAGTGCAAATGTATATAGTAGCTAATGGAGAGCATCTTCAGCAACATAGATAAATGATCTTGAAGATAGGGAAGCGTCTCAGTTTCTTTCTTCCACTCTTTATGACATGACAATTTTCGAAATCGTGACCAAACAATTGTTCATTTTCTACATTCTGTTTTGAGTATTAATCTGCGCAAGGTGTCTTTTCTTACAAATCGATGATGCTGAACAACTTTGTAATTGACTTCTTTCCCGCATCTCGTATCGTGTTTGAGATAAAAACGTTCATTCCAAAATTTGCCGATAGATGGCGTTGTAAGTTGTCTCATCGAGTAGCGCATAGCCTAAGCTGTCACTGTTTAGGTTTAGAAGTTAAGGGGGGTGTAACGGATATAGGTGGTATACGGTTTCCTGTTTCATACATTTTTACATACGGTTCTGTTTTAGCACACCCGCAAGAAGTATAAAATGGACAACTCCTGCCAACGAAAATTATTTTGAGTCTTAACAGTGATTTAGTAGGTACGGTCTGTTTTCACTAACTTATCTTGAAACCAGAAAACAATCCATCCATGCTGTCTCGAGAAAAAAATCTAAAAAAGGAATCCACAAAATAACTAACCGAGGACATTAAGCAGCCTTGAAAGTCAAGTCAACATGATTTAAAAAAAAAAAAAGAAATCTCCAAAAATGTTCCCCGCGTCTAAGATTTTGGGATTTTTTAGTGATTTTTTAATATATGCACCGGGGGTTTTATCATGGGATTTAACACTAAATAGTTCCAATATTTTTATGCATTTTATCTACAAAAAGTGTGTCTTTCTTACATATGTGTATATATTGCTGTGCAGGGCGCGCAATGGAATAGGGACGTTTGAATGATGACAAAATTCGTAGAAGTTAAAATCCTTTAATATGTACAGATGAATAACATAATAACGAGCCATCTGCTCATAAAGAGAAAATATACTCGTACATGAAAATATACTATCTCCACACCTCTAACCGAGATCGACAGATGCCACAGACTGACTGACTGACTGACATTAACAAACCTTTTCTTTTATACAATCAAACATTTGCATAAGAAACACGGTCTACAGTTACATACGGCCAAACGTGGTCCGCTAAAAATAAGTAGTTTGATATCGCAAATACGTAAGAGAAAAAAAACCATTACGTCATATTTGCAACAGCCGACAAGCTGAATACCATCGCGTTCTTGCGATGTTTAAAAGGTTGACACCTCAACCTCATGTTAGGAAGTGACAAGATAAAAGTAAACAAGGCGTTAAATAGACACCGCGCAATTTTCCTATCATATATCTATCTATCTATCTATAGGTCAATACATCTATCTATCTATCTATAATCTGTATCTGTCGATAGATCTGCATCCATCTATCAAATAGATAGATAGATAAATATATATGTGTGTTTGGGAACCCACTACATTATATTTGATACTTAATATTTCTATTCGATATATTATAAATTTGATAAATATTTGATAATTTATTTCGTAGATCTTGCATTTCACTTTTGATATTTTTTTAAAGCGGATGCTTTATAACTATATTATCTACCCTTACTTATAGGGAATAGTTCCACAGGACTACGCTGGAAATGTTCGTTAGGAAATGGGCGACAGGACTACGCTGAGATTAATAATCTAGAAGGTATGATACAAGAAAGATTGTAAAGCATTCAGGATTTTGACGCAGCGCCAGCGACATTTTTCTTAATCTCATTCATTTGCTATTCTTTCTTTACTCGGGCCTTTGAACCCTGTGTCAAGAACTTCATTAAATACCCACAGTAGGATCCTATCGTACCCTCCACGGTGTCGTCGACGGGCTAATGCAAAAACTGGCGCTTTGGAAAGTCTCCAGGAGAAATATTTTAACGTCCAGCACTTCCCATTTTGACCGCTTCCCTCAGCATTCGGAGCTCGTGTAATACTTCGCTAAAAGAAAACCCTGCATATAGTCGAAATTGTAATTTTGTCAAAGAAGCGTTGCCAAGAAAAAATACTTGATTTTTATCACATGTATGAAAATAAATCTCAGACGCCGTTCCAGTAGGTGCGGAGGAAAGGTTCGAAAGTTTAAAAAAAATAAATTTTTGTTTTAAAGAGGGAATTCTTTGGGTCTGTCGAACACACTGACTTGGCAGCACAGTGTGGCATAATGCGTTTAAAGTCTAAGATCAATAACATGCTGTTCCTCTTTCAAGATTTTAAAGCCCATTTATTGTTCTTGATAGCATGAAAATCTACATCTTGTCACCGTTATTTTTATTGCCCCCTGACGGGAAAACTGCTAATCAGGTCCATTGAAAACTGCAGCTCACGGCTATTGGCTACCACAAGGGACGAAAGCAGACACTTTGACCCTCCGCCACCACCATTTTGACCCGAGCATCTGGAGGGTCGCTTCCTCCTCGCACCCCACCCCTACGAACTCCACGGAGCAACTTTTCTGCTTACCGACTGAACATGCCCGGCTCCAACACGATAGCATTCAGTGTCGCTTGTCGGGATTCACACTAAGCATCCCCAGGACCGAATACTCAGCTCTTTACGCTGACACTTCCCTTTCGCACACTTGGACTTGAATCACCAAACATATTTGAAAAACAAAATGATAAACGGAGCACACTTTTACAGGAGGGTTAGCAAAGTCTGAAGAAGTTTGCCAAATTATCACAATCACTATTCTGTACTCTGGAAAACATTTTGCAGACTCACCACAAAATTTCACAACCATTTCTAAATCTGTAGCGTTCACCCTACGGCGTTCCTATTCACTACGAATCACTCTTCCACTAAAATTTAGCGACGTTTTAAAATCTGTAGCCATTGCGCTACGGTCACCACAATCACTTTTCTCTTTCCCTTCGGACACCTGGGGTGGCGTCGTAAGTTCGATGACCTCCGTCATACACGGTGGGTGAAAATGCACAAGCTTTTCCTCTGTCGAACCGCTCTTTCCGCCCTCAATTTTCGGTTCAACTGCACCCTTTCTTCTGGTTTCACATTTCAGCAAAGTAGTATCACTGTCTTCGCTGGAATTAGCGAGGGGTGATTCTGATGGTACATCCACATTCATGCAGAGAATTCTGCAGGGAAGTAACCCCCGACTCCTGTCATCACATTAGTCGCGGTAACCCTACCAGTCGGGTAGAGTTCATTCACTCTCTTCCCCCATTCCCGCCCCCAAGGTCCCTCCTGATTCTTTGATAGTCTGCTGTAGACCGACTGGAAACAGGATCAGTGCAGGACGGCCCTGCAGAACGCAGTGCCCATAAATCACTGATTTCCCCCGCAGAATACTGAGAAGAGCATGAATGTGACCACCACATGAGAGTTCGATGAACTTTGGGGTGTCAGAACTCGGGGTGTTCACGGCTTTTCCCCCTCCGCACCAAGATGACGGGGTGGGGTCTGCGGTTGCTGATAAGCTCATCTTTTCGGCTTGGAAATATTCTCGCTGATCGCCTGAGCGCTTTTCTTCCTCAATTTGTCGATTCACACTCGCGAAAACAACATCAGATGCACGAAAATATATCTTTAGTTGGCGCAAAGAATTTTCTGCACCTTTGTCCATACTAAGTGCACACACACTGTCTGAGTCTGTTTTAGGCGACTCTATTTGCACAGAAACGTCAATTTTCGACAAGCTACTCTCGCTGTTACTTTCACTCCACACTCTTTCATTTTTCGCTGGTATTCCTACCAGTCCACGTTCTATCTCAGCTATCTCGGCCTTTATTTTTTCTAGCCTCTGCTTTCTAGCTTCAAACTCAGCTTCCTCGGTTGCAATTTTTTCCAGCCTCTGTTTCTCAGCTTCTCGCTCCTCTCTCTCTTCCTTAATCGAATTAAGAGGGTTCTCAATGTAAACATCGTCACAATTCAATGTTTTAACCAGGGTGATTAATTGCTCAACCTCTGGGTTATCCGGGATCTCTAGGCACAGTTCGTCGACCAGAGTCACAAGGTCTATTATTCTCGCTTGCTCCAGATACGCCATCTTAGAAAATTTTTCACACGTAAGATTCTGCGACTTATTCTCTCAATCCGGGACACAATTTCAACTCGGTTTCACAATTTTAAATTACGCAAATGTCACAAATGTCTCACTTAACAGTTCGTACCGTTTGATGGCACTTCACGCTTTCACTCGCACTCACAACATTTTTAACTCACACAACGTCGCTTCAATGGGCGTCACTCACCGCACTTCTCACTCTGTGGGATTACTTATCCTCCTTCACACTTTCTGGGGTCACTTATCCTCTCCACACTTTGTGGGATCACTTATCGCACTTGGGCGTCACTTATCCTCCTTCACGCTTTTAGTAGAATCTCGGTCCAGGCCGATCTTTCACTTTTGTAGAATTTAGATCTGTGCCGGGCGCCCACTTTTTGTAGAAACTCGATCTCGAGCGAGTCCCCACTTTTTGTAGAAACTACGGTCAGTGTCTAGGGGTAGTTGTTCTCAGTTTTATAAAACCCTTACCGCTTACTGCATGGCGGAACTAGACTCTCTTATACTCAGAGTAAGACAATACTCAATTAAAGACACTGCTTAAAACACAAACACTATATATTGACACTTATCGACTATTTTCAGTTGTAGAAAGTACGTTGCATATAAAATTACACATCAGGCCTCACCAGGCCTCCACAATCAGAATGGGTTAAGTCTGCCGCGATCGTCTGCCGCAATATGGTTAACTAAGCCGCCGTCTGCTGCTTATCAGGAGCCAACGTCATGCCCCCTTCGAGGCTGTCTCACCCGTTGCAGCCCGTCTGCTGCTTTCGACACCTCTTACCAGGTCGGGACCCAATCTCAGTCTCTCCTCAAAGACTTTTCTCCCAGTTCATCTCTCGAAAACCTAATAGCGCTGTCGTCGCATTGCGTACACGGCGACATATAGCTCATAGCTGGAGCCCAGGGATAATACAATTCCCATATGTATATATATATATATTTGTGTGTGTGAGGCTGAAAATATGGGGGGGGGGACGATCGCGCGACCTTAAAACGGGATATTAGTTAGTAAAATATAGGATTAACAATTTAAAAGTCTGGGAGTTCAAATAAGCGTCATAAGGCATTGTAGTGAAAATAGAATAAATAGGTTCGACTTGATTTAATCTCCGAAGAACCGAGGAGAATTTTAGGTAGACGTATAGCCTTGCAGTTTGGCGCTAAGAAAATGCTTAGTTTAGCAAAAGAACATGTACGATATGACATCACGCATAAGTAATGAGCGTCACTAAGCTTTGGTTTTAAAGTTGAAACACAAAGAAAATCAGCAGAGCCATGGA
>OU015491.1:228280192-228426848 GCA_907164885.2 Dolomedes plantarius
AAAAAGCGGTAGAGGACAGTAGCGGAAACAATGGAGATTGTTAGAATTAAGCCCCTAACTTTATTTCTACTGATTAGATATACATAATATATAGCCTATGTCCATCTGGAATACTGTACCTTTCAACCAGTGAAAGAATTTTTCAAATAGGTACAGTGGTTCTGAAGATTACCCTCCACGTACAAAATCGCTCTCTCTTTATATATAAGTATAGATATGTATTTTGGCATTAATTGCATACATTGACCGTTGTATTTAATTTGAATGTACTCCGTAGCGAAGCGCGGTTTTCAGCTAGTATTATATATATATATATATTTATATATATATATATATATATATAACCCCCTTATGACCGTTGTTACAAAGGGGGTATGAAATTTCCAGTTCTAAAGAGGGTATCGGAGAAATGGGCCCCGTAAGCTAAAGGTTAATCAAAATCTTATACAAGAAAAATAATAATCTAAAATTTTGAAATATAAACAATGTATTTACAAAATTTTAGATTTCCACAGCTTTCGGGGCAACAAATGATAAAGCTGCATGAAATATACGTTAAACTTCTCCCGCAAATAACAAAAAATTCCATATAATACGCCGATCGCACGTTTCCAAACACTATTTCTATTCAATCCTTCTAACATGGAGGCCCATTCGATTTTTCTCCTTTATTCCAAACTTTCCCACAGCCCCCGGTCTAAAACCTGCGGATGCCGCAAAATCGATTCTTTTCTGGACGTGTGACGCTGGCTTTGGCGAATCGGTATTTTTCGGGGGTTTTAATGCCGCTCCAGAGATAGGGGGGAGAGGTGGCGAGGATTTTGGACTCGGCTCTCCAGTCATTAAAAAGAATTCGTAGCGGGCACAAGACCTGGGATCCCGTCACATTTTTTACCCGGGAAAAAGATCCCTTTAAGCTTTTTTTCTCGAAAGACCCTTTTAAAACTTTCCCTTTAAAGAGGTTTAAATCTTTAGGTTAAATACTGTTGTTCCGTCGATCTATTCGAAGACAAAAGAACTTTGCTCCAATATTTTTCACATTATATATATATATATATATATATATATATATATATATATATATATATATATATGTATGTATGTATGTATTTATGTATGTATGTACTATGTATGACTATATAGATACATATCAAATATACAATTTGAAGAGTCGTCATATTGTAGATTGAATTCTAGATTGAATATTTACAAGTAAACGTTTTAAATGCTTATCTCAAAACGTTCAGCGTCTTTCTAGAGACCATTTTGACCTCGTCATCCTCCCAACTGTTTGTTTTGGGCCATAAATCCTTTCCAAAGCACGGTCACACACAAAGCTTGATCAGGAGCATTCCTATACACAAAATTCACACTTTCAACTTACACTTTCAACCATGCAAGTATTAGAGCATGGAGCCGTCAGTGGTTCTGGGAGCCCCCGATTTAATGATTAGATCTGGAGTGTGCGAGGTCTTAGGATTAAAGGAAGCTAGGGAAATCTTGCAGTTGCGATATTCTTGGAATCAAACAACATCAGACCAAAACTTACAACAAATTGTTTATTACTACTTATCTGAAAGCGCCATACGGTGTAGTCGACATTATACCCCGGTGCCACCTCCATTTTGACAGAGCACCCCCCCCCCCCCCGGAGCAACATCTGGGGGTCTCTTTCCTCTTCCCACTCTCTCTGACGTCATAGGACTTTCCGGAATACGTATTTAACGCACCCCCTATTCGGCCTAGGCACGAAGGTAATGAAAGGCGTTCGTTTGCATTCGAACGGAGCACCCCCAGTCCGAAGCACAACGCGTCACCACTAGGCTACCTCGGACCCTCTCATTAAAACGAAATCTTATAAAATAAATTCACATCATAGAGTCACAAACTGCAAAAGACAACTTTGATAAAGTAGAATTTATTTTATAAATGCACTATGTTATTAGAAATGTAATTGAATAAAGAATAACGTAATTCATAAATGTCTCAGGAAAAGCTTATGACTAAGTGAAATTTACCTCATACATTCACCTCGTCGTGAAATCCGTGCAGTAAAATGTATGTAATAGACTCTCTAATTATAAAGATAAAACCTTGTAATGCTAATTCTACGTATAAGTCCGCAAAAAAACTATATTTCATTAAGTAAAACTTACATCATAAATTCGCTATCTTAACAAAATTATTCAAAACAACTACCTTTTAGCGGCAACATAAAACTGCAAAATAAGATAATGTATTAAAAAATTATTTATTTAAAAGCGTCCTGACGTTCATTCATAAACTTTGATGTTTCACTTCTTTGATTCATAAACTTCTGTACAATAATGCGAGTATTGGCCTGCCATAGAAAGATAAAATTTTAATAATGAGTAGCCTTTAAATATTTAGCATTTAACAGGACAAAATCTGATGTTCATTAAAAATTTCTCATGATTATTTTAAAACTGCAAACGGTTAAAAAAAAGTAATTTTTTTAGTTGACAATAGGACATTTTAATCGAATTCTCAGAGGGCAACAACCGCATACGATAATGTTGCTTAAAGGGAATTCTTTGAGTGAAGCGCTCCAAAAGAATTTGTAACAGGAAACTTCACACGATTTCGGGTTTCAGACTGAGTTAAAATATTTATCATCCCCAGCGAAAGAATTCATACCGAGGTCTCTCATTTAGTTCCCCTTGTAAAAATGTCTGCCGTTTCACGCGAATTCTCGAGGTAATTACAGCAACAAAAGACCCCCCTTTTGTTCGCATCGAAATTCTCGCGTTAGGTAAGGTGCCTGTGGAGCAAAAAATCCCTTATATTTTAAAGTCAGGGATAGAGAACTCGTTAAATATCTCAAGCAAACACATTAGAGGTGGGTATTTTTTTTTATTCATTTATTTCCGAGTGTTTTCGTTTCGCTCGAGAACCTGAGTCGTGTGCGGTTGATTACGGAAAAATACCGTTTATGTACCGCAGTGCATTCATTATCTTAAAGATATCGAGAGTTAAAAATTTCAACTGCGTTGTCGCTGGAAAATAAGTGTTTTTGAAGTTGACGCAGATTTCGATTTAAAAAAAAATTGGAGAGAATATTTAACCGCATCTTGTTTGTGCCGGAGAAATAGAAAAGACGCTGAACAAAGAGTCTCGTATATCTGCCTAGTTTTACCTCGAAATTTCTATTCTCTACCAAATTGTAAGGATGCTAGGATAGGGTTGGGTCGTAAACAGCTTTATTTTCGCCAGACGTTTGCAAAACCGTTCGAAGAAAGGGAGAGAAAAAAAGCCAATCTCCGACGGATTCAACACGTGTTTAAAAATATTTCCAGGAATGTTATGAAAAGAATTTTGAAACGATCGTTTGGCTTTACATAAAACTCCTGGAATATATATTCGACATGATTGAAATAACACCGTCGAAAAATACAATAATGTAGCTATTGCAGTTCAGTGGTGGCAATTATGTCATTACCAATTTTGAGAAAGAAATAAAAGGCCGATGGTTCACAGACGCAAAGTTACAGCCAATAAAAAATTAACGAGTCACGGAAGAACCACAATCTGATTTTCTTTTTTTTTTCTTACTCGTCTCCTTAACTTTAGTGCACATAAATAACAGGTGATCTAAAAAAATGACTGCGGTTGTGTTTTCCGAAGCAAACAAACGAGGAAGCGATTTGAGACATCACCTGCTCGTAACAATTATCAACTTTTCCATTTTCCATGTCTATCGTATCGCTGAGTTCTATATTGTTCTCCTTTAATCTATATATATAAAACAGTTACGTAACTGACTGACTGACTGACAGATAACGCACGGACCAAACCACTGGACCTAAAGGGCTGACATTTTGCATAACGATTCTTCTTATAGTGTAGGGGTGCACTAAGAAAGATTTTTGAAAATTTCTTCTGAGATTTTTTTAAATTAAATTTTTAAGCTGTTTTTGTAACTTTTCTTAAGTTTGTATTTAAAATAATAATCTGAGGGTTATAAAATTTATATCACGAGAAAGATAGTAAAAATTCCCTTAAAAGGATATCTTTTTCGAATCTTTACCTCCATTTTCTGTTTTTTGACGAATTTTTTAAGATTCATTTTTAAAATTTAATTTATTAAAGGCTGATCACGTGGTTTCTTTTCGTTTTATGATACTTTAAATTAATTTTGCGTCCCGTGCATAACAACGAAATTGGCAAAAAATATTAAAATGCGGTAAAAGATTAATTTTAACCTCTAGACTAATGGAGATGGAAGTTTTTAAAGAATTTAATTCAAATTAGTATGTTTTATTGATATTAAACATACAAATTAATTGCATACATTGACCGTTGTATTTAATTTGAATATTTTCTTCTACATTATTTTGTCTATGAAAATCTCCGTTACAATTTATATATATATATATATTGGCATTATTTGCATACATTGACCGTTGTACTTAATTTGAATGTACTCCGTAGCGAAGCACGGGTATTCAGCTATTTCATATATAGGCGTCTGGTCGATAGATGTGTTTAGTGCATAAGAGCAGTTTTTTTTTCAGCTTTATCTTTGTTTGTCTTATTTATTTCAGGTTATTCAGGCCGGATTTCATAATGTTTAGTCTGTTTTTGTGCAGATGGCATGATTTTTTAAAATTTTTAATTGCAATATGAAAAGGTCACGTCTCACGCCCTCTAGGGAGAGAGGAGTGGAACCAAAAAAGAACGAGAACGATTTAGTGACTAGGAAGTGAGGGTTATTTAAGAAGCTCGTGTGTGATATTTTATATTCGTTATAAAATGTAAATAAGCTGTAAATGAAGTTAGTCAGCCTAGATTTATAACGCATGTTTTGCTTTCACATATCTTCGCTGTATCAAGAAAGCGAGCGTGCGCGGAGATGCAACTGATTTCCAAACTTCACGCCAAGGTGGCCTAACCCTAATGCAGGTAGCGTAGAGTCAAGAAAAAATCCTGACTGGCGTAGAAGCAAGAGATTGTGGCGAATTAAAATAATTCTTACAATAATTAAAATCCCCGCAGCCGTTAACACCATTTACACCGCTAACGACCGGCAGACTAGCCCCCATTGTGCGTGTAGCAGGTGATGGTACACTCGGAAGAAAAGAGACGCCAGCCTGTCTCCAAAAAGTGACACTTGCACTGAATAGGAATTCGCCCCGGCTCGCAAAATGAATGATGCAAGATAGCCCTCAAGGCAGGGAAGATGCAATAATTGCAGCTTGCGTTTCAGCAAATAAAAATCCTCAAAAATGACATCACTGTTAGAAGAGCCAATGAGAGACGAGTTCTCTAGATGGAGCGCCAAAGTCGAAGATGAGACGAATGATCTTAGAAAATAGTTAGTTTGCTATCTCCTGAGCTAAGAGAACTACACCGACCATCCTGGGTCGAAAAAGGCTAAACGCGGACTTGTGAGGTCGGTGGTTTATTTCTCAAGAAGATAAATTTTAGCTTCAGTTAGGAAGCTTAGCCTTATTTGGAAGAGGTCTCAAGACGAGATCATCCGTCACGATCATCCTGATCTTATAAATTGCCTTGCAGTCATCCACTCTGCAGGAAGCGTAAATCTAGGGACCTGTCGGACTCGATATTATTTAATTAGACGAACTTTATCTGGTAACTCACCCTAACAGACTCCGTCACCATCTTAGAGGACTAATCATCAATCTTGTAACCGATTACTGAGCATCAATCTCCACTTTTTCTCATCTGAATTGTAAATAAAATTCGTCTATTTTAAATTTACTTGGCTGTGAATTTGTTGATTCAAACGCTACCTTGATCAATACGTTACAAGATCAACTTTACTCAATGCCACGAAGAAACGATTGCTCAGTGACTGGTGATTGACTCCTTGATGTAATAGCTACGTAATTCTTGTGGAGCTGTTTTCGGTGTATTCGTATTAAGGCTGATGTATCCTAACCCTATTGGATTCGCTCACTTCAATCTTAACCTATGGAGAAAATGTGTCCAAGGATGGCCGACTTGGACTGAAAAATTATTTTTTTAATTGTACTCCGTGATAGAAAAAAAATATTACACATTGGGGCATAATTCGTTTTTTTTAAGTGCAAAGAATATTTTTAAATTTAAATTATTCGGAGAAAAAAGTCTGATATAGTATGTTTTAAACGGTCATTTCTTTGGTGAACGAAATTTATAAAATGAATCCTGCTTTAATAACAGCCACAATGTAACTTAAAGGATGACTTCATGTTTGGAATTCTTTAATAGTTCGTCTTCAGGCCAGCAGCATCAGGTGTAATTGTCACTATAAAGCAATTAACTAATGCGATTGTGAAAATATACTTTCACAATCTACTTTTATGAAATCACTTTTATGAAAATATAAATTTACATAAAAGGCAGAGGCTAATTTTTTCCATGTTTTTATTAACTCGTTTTCTTGTGTGTTTGTGTATTTGTCTAGTGCAAATCTTGCAATCGATTTTTAACTAACTTCCCGACTAGATAGGCATTTGGAACTTTTAGAATAGCCCAGAACACGATGACAATGCAATTTTTTATACTTTTAGCCATCTTTAAGCAGAACTGAATTAACTTTCAGATTATTTTCAGTTAATTTTGCTTTGTAGACTGGTTCAGCCATCTGTCGGCCGGAACGGGAACGAAAAGTTAAACGCAAGATAACTTCCAATTAACTTCATTTTCTTTCAAGTTGATGGGATAATTCATCAAAAAAATTTAAAAAAGTATTTATTAATACATAGAATTGTCAAGTTTATATGATTCAACAGAAAATTTAAAAACATGGTATATAAAAAATTCTTTTTATCTTGAAATTATTCTTCCTATCTTTTGTGAATAGAAAAATTTGTTTTCAAAAAATTTGAATCTATTGAATTTTAAAACTTCTGTTTGCACGCCACTAAATTTACACCTGCAGTTTATGCCTAAACGTTTCCTCTCATTGAGAGAAAACCATAAATTATTCTATTCCATAGGAATTCGTAAGTGTTTCTGCCCAGCTTCTCTCCGTATATTCCCTATGCATTCACGCTATGTCATTTTTTAGGCAGCTATCTTAATTTTGAAATTGAAATCCTACTTAATGTAATCTCACGCGAGATGAATTTGGAAAAAATAACAAACAAAAAAAAAATTTATCACCAGAGTGCCGAAATTTTTTATGTTCACTGCGTATTTAAAATGTATCCCCACTCCCCCTCCCGATTTTAAAAAGAGATAATTGTGTCGTTAAAAACTCGCTGATCAAATGCTAACTTCGGAGGGAATTTGCGATTTTTTTCCCCTTTTACTTATTTGGAAAAAAAATATTTGGATAAAAAGCTTTTCGGTGTTCTTCCCTTTAATTCAATTTCAATTTGTTTCCACAAATACCGTTATACAGAAATGGACCCAGTAAAATTTTCAATAAAGATGTTATCACAGAGTTAATTTGATTTCCATTAAAACGTGTTGGTATTAAAAACGTTTGGCAACATCCCAGGAGACGCCACGTGTCTCTTTTTCTATTATTATTTATCTTTCCTTTCAAGTGTAAGCTACTTTCACATCAGGTTTTTTCGCGACTGACAATTTAATGAAATGAATGGGCAAAATAAGGAAGGAAATAAATGGATTCATTTTAATTTACTCTTGCCCTTTTGAATATTTTTATGATCGAACTGAGTATTTTTTCTCTCATCTGTTGAAACTGACACTCAAAAAAATGAAAATCATGCTCAGATAATGAGATGCTTCGAAGTTTAAACGGACTACAACTATGTTACATTCACTGGCAGTTATTCACTGTTAAATGCAAGTAACTGTACTGTTAACTTGCAAGTAAATGGCACTCACTTATGGGACATGCTGTTACTCCCAGCAAATTTTGTCGTACCGGTTCCAAAATCCGGAACGGATCTTACTAACCCTTCTAACTATCGACCGATCAGTCTTTTGTATGGGCTTTCAAAGGTCTACGAATTGGTATTGGCCAGGCGCCTGCATGAGTTCT
This sequence comes from Dolomedes plantarius, assembly GCA_907164885.2. Lineage (NCBI taxonomy): Eukaryota > Metazoa > Arthropoda > Arachnida > Araneae > Dolomedidae > Dolomedes > Dolomedes plantarius. The sequence continues at coordinate 228,288,174 of OU015491.1, forward strand.
GCTATACCCATGACGTCATCCGACAGGAACAGTTCGGCTTTCGTAGCCGGCACTCCACACAACATCAGCTCTGGAGAGTTGTAAAACTCATCCAAGGTGCAAATGTTAAAAGACAATCTACCTGGGAGATTTTCGTGAACATTTGCAAGGCGTTTGACAAAATCTGGTATTATGGACTTTTCTATAAACTTATTAACCTTAATCTTCCTTCCCAACTGATTAAAATCTTCCATAGCTATCTCCGATCGTACTTTCACAGTCCGAGTCAATACTAATATGTCTTCCCTCGGCAAATTATTTCTGGTGTACCTCAAGGCAGTTTGCTTGACCCTAAGTTGTTTGATCTATATGTAAATAGTATTCCGTCCTCTCCCAATATTGAGTTACATCTATATGTTGATGACACGGCCATCATTGCTCGACAATCACACTCAAGCCGCCTGTTTAGTACGATTCGAAATTATCTCAAAATCTATCTTGGTTTACCTGTTGGCGTATTAAAGTTAACACCTCTAAAAGTGATGCAGTACTTTTTCCTCCTAAGACCTCTTCTATCATCCGAAACAATAACTTTCTACTTAATGGCTTACCCATACCCTGGGAAACTTCTTACAAATACTTAGGTGTTAGCCTAGATTCCAAATTAAATTGGATTCCTCATTTCGACAGTATTGTTCGTAAATCGAAGAATGCAATTGGCTCCATTAAACCCTTTCTTTCATATTACAGTCACCTGTCGTCAAATTTGAAACTGTTGCTGTACAAGACTTATGTAGGTTCTATTTTAACATATGGGGGACTGCATCCATCCTCCAGTTACGGAGACTTCAAGTTATCCAAAATTTGCAATCTTAAGGGGATGGTGGACTTTCAAATTACCAAAAATTGAGCAAAAATTGGAATTTTTTGGGGTGATGTATTAATATTTTAAAAACATGTAAATATTGGAATGAAATGCATTTAAAATATGTAGTGAAAAGTAAAATGAAAACTTGGTGGCTTTACAAAAGTTAGTATTAAAGGTAGGTGAAAAAACATGTTTTAAATGTATTTTTCTCAAAATGAGTAATTTCCAGATTTGCAAGTCTTTAAAATGCCCCTCGCGTCATAATTTTTGACGAAAGTTTATGAAATTTATAATAAAGACTCCTGTAATACATGAAAATAAAGTTATGTATCCATTTTAGGATTCGAGGTCATTAAGGTTATCAAAGTTTAACTTAAGTGTACAAAAAAACAAAAATTTCAAGAAAATTCAGAGTACAAGCATAAAAATATTTCCTGAAAATTAACTATTCAACGAAAGTACAAAAAAATACATAACTCTGTTCACAAAGTATTTATAAGCAATATAAATGCAAAATTAAGGGGAAAAGTTTAAAATTGAGTCGCAAGGAGCATTTTAAAGAAGGGTAATTTAATTTCAATTTTTTAATTATAAAATATTTTTTTAAAAATATCTATAAAATTTTATAAGGTTTTTAATATTATTAGACTTTAATGAATATATAAGCAAAGTTTCATATCTCTGTGGCAAAAATTTCAAAAATCGCTGTGAAAGGTCCACCATCCCCTTAACAAGACTCTAATAAATGTGAATTATACGAACGATACTGGCGCGTGGGTGAAAAACAGAGCATAGAACCAAATCTCTCTCCCTACCGCACCCCAGTATTTATCTAACACACATGACTTCTGGATGCCAGATTTATGAAGGTTTTTTTTTCTTTTCATTTACGTCTTGCCGAATCGCTTACAGTACAGCTTTCGAGAACTGTCTCGGGGGAGTTTCCCCCTACCGTTTGCCCCATCTTTCGTTAACAAGATCCCATGGTATGTTCAAGCGAGTGATGTAGTGGAACTGCAAATATCTTAAAGCGGTGTCAGAAGTTTCCGAGCCTTTCAGCTTCAAGTACATTAGCCAATGATGCGTTGTCGGTATATTCCCGTCATACTCTCTCGAGAGATATATCCAGAAAGGGTGTGAATCCTATTAAACGCGTTTGGTCCTCGCATTTAAAGAGCTTTTCCTAAAATGCAAAAATTACTCGCTTATTACGGGGATTTCTTTGCGTTTAGAGACAAAAAAAGTAGCTCAATTGGATAAGGAATTTACATAAAAACAAGCAGAATTTTTTTTTATAGATTTAAATTAAATTATAACTTTACCACTAAATAAATAAAAGCCAGCACCTGGGTCACGTCATACTTTTCTGATAGTTAGCATTTGCATAAATATGTACAAAACTATGAAAATTTGGCCCCTGTAAATAGTCACAAACCGGTCAATAAGAGTATATATACCTCGACCAAATATAAATGGTACTTTTTACTCTTTAAAGCGATTGTAATAATGATGTTTTATTATTTTTACCGTTGTGAAACTTTCGATACAAAATTGCCGCAATTGAAAACATATTGGGGAATCCTTTCGTTCATTAGGAAGGAACTGCAAAAACCTCTCCGTATCGTTGAAAACCATGGCAATAAAAAACGGCTATTAGTAATTCATATACAGTGAAATCTTCATCGATCGTTCTCCGAATCATCGTTTTCACGTATGTGTCGTTTATTTCACCCAGTCCCGACGATCATATTGCTTTGTTATGTTCCCGCATATATCGTTTTCCCGCGTTTATCGTTTAGTTCAGTCGGTCCCTTGAAAACGATAGATCGAGATTCCACTGTATTTATAAATATCGACATACAGAGTTTTATTTTTTTAGAATTGTCAAGGATTTTCTTTTTTTTTTAAAGCTTAAGGCTAGAGCGAGTTCAAAAGACCATGCTTCTCAAGTTTCTCCACTGCAGGCAGAGGTTTGTTGTAAAGAGGACCTACCTGTAACAAGAGATGTGTGTGTTGTGCTCAGCCCTGTAGCAGCGTTAAGTTTTCAGGGGTGATTTATCTGACAGATGAATGTAACAGCCAGTCCTTCATTGAATGATAATCTCGGGATTTTTGATAAAAGAGAAAAAACAGTTTTATTAAATATTAAGGGCTTGTTCACATAGGAGTCCAGTAGTGGAAGCGTTAAAGGAAAGATGGCGCTGAGCAAGGGCGGCTCCAAGCCCCCCCCCCCCCAAAAAAAAAAAAAAAAAAAAAATGCCTGATGAATTTTTCTTCATAGCTTAAAATTATATAATCGTAGACCTAATACTAAATGAGTTTAAATTTAAAATTAGAGGATGTTTATTTCTTTTATATACATATATATAACCCTAAGAGCCGACGTTGCCCCCCCCCCTCCCCAAATCTCTGGCCTGGAGCCGCCACTGGCGCTGAGACGGAAATAAACCAATCATGGGCGTTAAAAATTTCGTTGGTAATCGTTTGGAGGTTTGTCATTGGTTAAATATATTTCAATACTTTGACGCTTCCGCTACCGGACTCCTATGTGAACAGGTCCTAAGGAACATAAAATATGAATTTTGCTTTAACTTATGTTTTGGACTTCAATATTATTTATAATCATCTTTGTTCTTATGTCAGAGCTCCGTTTGAATATCATATGCATACATACATACACACACACACATATATGCATATATACATACACACACATTTATTTATTTATTTATTTAGTATTATCTATCTATTTATACAAAATTAACATATTTATTTAGATGATTGATTATTTGTTTTTGTTTGATCTTTTGGGCTTTGGTTACATCATATAAACCCATACGTCCATCAGTGAATCAACTTTAAAATTCCCTTTCACACCAAATTTTGTCTCGGCAATTAATCGGTCCTCCTGTTTTCCCGGCAAGTCAGACTCCCCGCGCGCCCGCTAACGAGATGAGACTGCACATGAAAGGCGAAACGCAGGAGCGGGCATTAAAAAGTTTCCCCGAATCGAGAAAGAGTTGGCGCGCGGCAATTACACGCCCGTTGTCCCGGCACTGTAGATCGCCGCTCTCCTCCCTCTGTGGGGGCACCTGTGAGAGGGAACGCGGAAATCCCATTAAAAGAAAGCGTTGTCGCGTACGTGGAAAATAGGGAAAAGGTATCTTTTTCCAAAATTTTGAAATTGCGTATTTACGCGTCCAAGTTGTTCCGCGTTCGAGGGAAGCATATTCATAATCGCGTCAACAAAGGAATATTTCCCCGAAGGGATTATGTGCGCGTAATTCGAAGCTCTTAGTTTTGATTCGTAATTTAAGATGTAGAATGGGATGTTAAAGAATTTAAAGAATGCGGGGAGCGAGAATGTATACACGAAGGTTAATTTTGTCGGACTGCGACTGTGCGGTGCATAAATAAAGTTGCAATGTATCTATCTCTGTACGGGGGTGACTAACGCCCAGAGGACTGTAGGCTGCAGTTTCAAATTGGTCTGTAGGATCCATCAGTTTCATAAAGGACTGGCTTCAAAACCTTTTTATAAATATTTTAGTGTATTATACATATTTTGGAGCAAATTTTGGACATAAACGGTGTTGGGTAGGGGCTAATCCCTTGTTTTTCCCCACCCTCACCCCTTGTCATAGTCTCGGACATAACATCAATATATATATATATTTATATATATACATATATATATACATATACATATATATATATATATATATATATATATATATATATATATATATATATATATATATATATATATATATATATATATACCCAACAAACACAGGACTGACGGCAGCTTATCGGGCCAGTGCTGGAGGCACCGGTTGAACGACAAGTACGGGAGAATTTTGTCGGGCCACTGGCGGGTTGTTTACGAACCTCCGAAGGGGAAACGCTTTCCGTTTACGTGTTTCAGGGCCTGTTATGGGTTGATATGAATCGTACCGAAACCGTTTTCCCTGCATCGTCCCGGAACTGCACCTCCGATTCGTAACCACAAGTAACAGATATCTGCATCAGAATTATGGATTTGAAAGGGAAGGCGAAGATTAAATTTAACAGACTTTTCAAAAATATTTATTTCATTGTTGTGAAACTTCTTTCACGCGGAAAATTCCCATAATTTTCCTTGTATGTAAAGATTGTATTATGTGAAAAGTATTATGTGAAATTGTATAATTGTATTATGTGAAAATTCACATAATTTTCCTTGTATGTAAAGATTGTATTCTGTGTGTATGTTTTTAACTCCCTAGAAGCTTATAAAAACAGATGAAAATTAGTTTCATTGTTTATTTTTATATATTACTGGAGAAATTAAATATCTACTTAAAAATGGGTCCTTGTTTCACCACTCTTTATTTATAAGAGAGGAAATAGTGATAAAATTTGTATTTTTTTAAATTTCTTCTATAGTATATTAAAATAATAATATATATTTTTGTAGATAAAATATTCAAAATATATTTTTCAGGAAATTTACATATTCTAAGTATTTCTAATTGTTAGATGCCATTATAAAACAACTGATTTTGTAGAATTTTTTCTCGAATTTCATCGTATTAATTTTACAGTAACATATTCTTATAATACAAATTTGAATGAAAGAAAAAGAATTTTAAATTTACAGACCTTAGTTAAAATAAACAAATCACACATATTTAGAAAAATATTAATGTAATGTAATGTCAGAGACATAGACAGTAGATGTCATGAGACACCAAAAAATATCAAAAAATAAGACCCTTTATCCTCAGTACGTACATTGAAGAATATATATTACATTGTTTTTTTTTGTAATTGAATCAGGATACGAGAAATAATATTTACAATAAGAAAAAAAAGGCCAAAAAATTAGTTTAAATAAATGTTAGAAATAAAAATTAAGGCAATTAAGTTTAAAATAATAAGTAAGTTATATTTAATAAATTAAATTGGCAGGTTTGAACATCCGTGAGTACAGATAACAGAACTGCACTTTGTAGGATCGAACCGAGGACTGAAGCATGGGAAGCAAAAACGAACGCCCCACACCAGCATTCCCTGATAGGGTATCAAGTGTGGAACTTGAATAAGAGGAAACTGCCTCGCATGGAACAGAAAAATAAAGGAAAAATGTTAAACACTATCAGAAACCACACTATCAGAATAACACTATCAGAATTAACCTGTGAACAATTAATGGACTGGGTAAGATTTGAAATATTAAGATCGGAACATAAATTTTTAATTTTTAAGTGGCCGTTCGGTTTTGGGATTTTTTTTCCAAAAAAATTCAATGCGTAAGTAAATTAAGTAATTTTGAAAGGTCCGATATTAATCCAATTGCAGTAATGTTTTCAGATAAGATTTTGACAAAGTTTCATGAAATTGATTTGGGATATTGAATTTTGACTAGGTTGTACATTTTGTTGAGGGTATCTTTGTACCCTTCCGCCATTAAAAAAAAAACATGGCTCAGGTTTGGTTTCCCGCCTAACAGGAAATTCATCATTAGCAGCGGGAATTTCTTTCCTCCGGATTACGACAGTTTCCTAGGATAGAAAATTGGTTTGAGAGATTGATTCGATCATTAATGCTAGTTAAGTTCGAGAGCAATTCGCTTTAGATCAACCCAAATTTTAAAAATCACATTATGTTCGATTTCGTTCAAAATTACCACATCACATTGCATACCAAGATTATAATATTTTATACATTACATATACAATGTATTTTTCATTTTCATAATAAAACTAAACTTTTGAATGTAGTTGACTTTTTTATGCGGCCCGCCTGCCTTGAAAAAATTTACCATGTGGCCCAGATGCTGCAAAAGGTTAAACACCCTGCTTTAAGCTCATCAGCCTGATTCAGAGGTTTAACTTTTTCAGATTTAGGAATATAATCAAAAGTGGGTGTAGAAGAAAATTTAAACGCACACTTACTGTGCATAAGATTAAAAAGTTCTTTGAGATTGGGGATGTTAAACGTTATTTTGAAAAAAAAAAAATTCATGTTTTTCAAAAGTCCATAGTAATCACACATGGTTTCCATTACTTATTTCACTGACACATTGAATTGTGTTTTGTTTTGTTTTTTATTATTAAATTTTAGCATTATCTTTTGAGAATGTATTTTCGTTTTTATCAATGCAACTCTTGCAGAAGTGCCACGGACGGGTAAGGGTGACTCGGTAACGAATTTAACAATCCTTTCTACTGCTTGTGTGTGACATGGAAAATTGCTGAAGTCAGTACGTTGACTCTCCTGATCAGATTATTTTGCTTCCTTTAGAAACTGCTTTAGTTTGTAATCAGAAATATGCCTCGTTCTGTTACTTTAACATCTTTACGTACAATCATATCAATATAATCCTTGGCATCAAAGTTTATACGTTGAACTTAAAACTTTCCAATGCCCCCTTCATTTTTCAGTCCTTGCTTTTAGAATCCGGCGTAATCCAAGCTGTCTTACGTGGCTGCGATCAACTGATATCATACATAGGAGGAGATTTTCAGAAGCAGCAAAGTACGAATTTCTTTGAATGACTGGGTCAATTACATTTTTAAGAGTCTGATGGAGGTAACGTGAATAGCTTACAAGTTTCCACAAGTGCTTCGATCCATGGATATAAGATAGTTTCCGCTTTATGTGAAACGAAACAGATGCATATACTTACAAAATGTACTCAGTCAGTATTCGGAGATTTTTTTTGCAGTACATTCTGTTCCCACATACAAGTGAAGTATTCGGTTTGCTAATGTAAGCTATCATGAATAACAAAGTTTTCCTGGTTTTCTCATAGACAAATCAGAAGAGCACCTTCCAACAGAGATTGCATTAGACATTTCTAACAAATATTTTGGGTCCACACTTAAATCATCCTTAATTTCTAGTAATGGAATGCCATTTTCAATAGGTGATAATTCAATTACTGGAAGTTCATAGCAGTTTTCTAGTTGTTTACCTATTTCTCCTCCAAATTAGGACGTAGGCGCAGTTCATTTCCATGAAATAGACAAATCAACCACTGCAGTGGCCTTCTTAATTCCTTTTCAAATAAACGAACCACATCATTATTCAATCCAGTGTTCACGGCAGTTCCACCCATTCCAATTACAGTAATGTTTAAATTCTGGTTGTTGTCATTGAAAAATGCTATTATGCTATCTTATATACATTTTCCAGTGCCAGAAATCTGCTTCTGAAAATCTCGTCCTTTGTATGATATCAGATGATCGCAGTCATGTAAGAGAGAGCTTGGATTACCCCGGAATCTAAAAGCAAGGGCTGAAAATGAAGGTGGCATCAAAAAGTTTTTATTTCAACGTATAAACTTTGATGTCAAGGATTATATTGATATGATTGAATGGAATGATGTTAAAGTAACAGGACTTCCTATGAAGAGGCATATTTCTGATGACAAACAGAAAGCAATTCAATGTGTCAGTGAAATAAGTAAAGCAAACCATGTATGATTACTATGGACTTTTGAAAAATATGAATGTTTATTTCAAAATAACACTTTGCCTTTAAAGACATTACATTAATATTTTTCTAAATAAATGTGATTTGTTTATTTTAACTAAGGTCCGTTAATTAAAAATTGTTTTTTTCATTCCAATGTGTATTATAAGAATATACTACTGTAAAATTAAGATGATGAAAATTGCGAAATTCTACAAAATCAGTTGTTCTGTAATGACATCTAAAAATTAGAAATACTTAGAAATACCTAAGTTTCTTGTAAAAATATTTTGAATATTTTATTTACAAAAAATATATATTATTAATTTAATATACCATAAAATAAACAGAAAAAAAGAATTTTATCTCTTTTCACAAAAATATCTATTTTGAAGCACCTGAAAAATATTTCAGTAGAGCAATAAAATTTTATATTCAATACCAAAAGGCAGCTTTTGAAAGCTATAGCATAATGAAATTTCAAACCATCTTTTTTTTCGCCTCGTCATACTACAATGCACTAGTGTCATCTGATTGGACATTCAGTTGCACGTGATTGAAAAGGCGCCATTAAAGATTGATTACAAGTTCGTTGAAATTAATCCACAAGTAAGTTTCATTCGTTAGTCTTAAATTATTGCCTTTAGATTTTATTTAACACCCTTACATAGTGAACATTATTCTATTTCTGTTATAAGATAGTGTTTTAATCCAAGTTATATATGAATTGACCATATTTCAGATCAAACTCTACTGAACTGAGTGTATTGAATTAGCAATACGAGCACTTTCGTATGTATAAATAAAAACATTTTGTTTCGGAATAATTTAAGATTCGTGTTTCAGTTAATATTTTAGATGGACAAAGGAAGTAAATGGACTCTTGTGAAAGTCTTAAGTATTTGCTAATTAAATTAATATTTAGAATTGTAATTTGTACGCACTATTTAGATTTTTATATCCTTTAGAAAGTATAAAATACATGACACAAATATCAATTCCAAATCTACATAGTTGAAAAATAAAAATGTATTTTCATTTCCAGTATAATATTTTCCATTTTATTTCTTTAAAGAAATTTGAAAGAAAATTATAATGAAATTTTTTTTAATATGTTAATCCAAATTAAACATTTTTTTACTACTGGATTGATAAATCAGTTACACATGATTCCTCCATAGTAAATTCATGCATAGTATTCAATGGTGGAAAAATTGTCCATTTTCCTATTAAATATATTTTACAATGTTCTTATTGCCAGGTATCAATAGGCAACAAATTATCCATGTCTAAATGTTAAAAGATGGATTCAAAAACGTTCCACATTATAAAAGATTCTAAAAATGAACTTGTAAATCATACAAAAGGATCTATTGAATTCCTTATCAAATTGTGTTTTGAGTAAACTTTATAAAATACACTGCATTTTATACATTATAAAGAAATAAAGAACAAATATTCTTAAAATTTTTGTGTTCATAATTTAAAAGAATGTATTTAGTATAATTATATATTTTAATTTAAATGCTAAACACTAATAGGTATTTTTCATGTATAATCTTAATAGCCTTAAAATATAATTTTTTTTAAATTCTATTTATAATGTTCTATGTGTACACTCAATTGCTATATATGTATATGTTATTCCTACTGGGTGAAATTTCTTTATGTCTATCGAGAGCAAAGATATATTCAAAATTTCAAAACCAGATCAAAATATTGTTTAATCAGTATCCACATGTCAAGTAAATATTGAAACAATAGCAAATATTGGAGCATTTTTTTATTTTGAATATCTCATTAAATAAAAAGCTTATTTAAGGAACATTTTGAATTTCAATTGCTATTAATCAATATTTTGAACTGGCTTTGATATTTAGATTATATTTCTACTCTCTCTGAAGATATAAAATAAAACAATTTCACTCTTTAGGAATAACATAATGGTGCATACTTTTTGCAACTGAGTGTATATATTCTTGCAATTGAGTGTATATATATTTTCAAGAATTATTAATTTTTGTATGTATGTGAACTCCATTGTATTCCTGAATTCATTCAAAGAACCTCTGGAGTAATGAGAAGTTTAGAGTTTTAAATTTGTGTCAATATAGATGCCACGTGCATTTAATTTTCTAATTTGTATCGTGTTTGAAATCACTTTTATCAGTGTTATTAGAGATGATGGCAGTGAAAATTATTCCAAAATAGACTATTTAGATACATAAATTGTTTCTTAACTTATTAATTTGCATTCCATGTTTTTAAATTATATATTTATAAGTATATAGATTTGTAGATTATCAGAATGTGTACATACAAAAAATTGCTTTATTGTAATAGATATTGTACGATAAGAGTTTTTATAAATCTGAGAATGTTCTCAATAACTATCTATAAGCTGTTCATCTCTAAAGGTCTTTTGGAAATTATTTTGTTGTCATGCTGTGCAAAATAAATGTGAACTTATTGGCTTAATATATATATATAAAGGGTAAAATTAGTTTCTTTTCCCCTTTTTATATTAGTGATAAGCAAGTTTATAAAGAACTCTACTTTTCAATACTTCTTGGTTTGATAAAACATTAAATTTTTATTATGGCATTATAAGAAAATATTGGTTTTTTTACAGAATTTTGAAAATGGAATCTATTCAGAGCTTCAGGCTTGAAAGACAAATACCACTTGGATCTCATAACCTGCGTAAGTTTTTAACGCCACTGAGCCTACCTTTTTTTATTCTCGAGATATACTTTTATTTTCAGCAGTGGACTTGTGGCCCAAATCACTGTTTTTAATATTTTTTTAGATTTATTTTTAACTAATTAAATTTTTTCTATGAAAAAAACTAAAAATATTTATTAAACAACTAAAAATTTCAAATTAGTTTTTTTAACTTAGACGCTAATCTGAACTTTCTCATAAACTTTGGTCTCAATAATTTGTGGATAGAATATTGATTTTCTTTATTTATTCTTTTTTAACTGTGAAGCTTGTTGTTAAGGTTTTAGGTGAGTGAGAAAGTGCAGTCCGGGGATTTCAGTTAACACGACTCTTGTGAAAGACTTTAACTCTTGCCAAAAAAAGAGATTTATATTATAAAATTATAAAATGCCAAGGTTTATTTAGAAAATATAAAATGTGTTCATAGACAAAGTTTGTTTATAAAATTGTAGATAAGACATCCATTGTGAGTTGTGGTTTATTATATCAAAATGTGTGTTTGATAAGTGAATGAAATAACCCTTTCTTAATAATGGAATAGGACTCCTGTATAATCAATGAATTCACGGATACAAGATACAGTTCCAAAAAGCAAAACGCCTGGTTTACAGAGTCTTTTATAATAACAGAAAAATGATATTTATATTATGAAAATGTGAAGTGCCAAGCTTTATTTATTCTTAATGGTTAACATTAAAATTTTAAAAATATTTTTAGAATTTCCTGATAAGTTGTTAGAGGTTCGTTGATAATTCATTACAGAAGTAGTAAAAAGGAAATTGCTTTTGGATGTATTAGATCATTAGTTAATGGGCTAAGTAATTTTAAATTTTGGTAAAATTTAATTTTATGCATGCCATAAATTTTTCTCTCTGTTAAACATGTTTATTCCATTTTAAGTCTTAATACTTATATAAAGAATTTGGATTAAATGAAAACAGTAATGAGTGATGGTGAAAATGTATTAAATGTGGTAATTGAATTGCTTGATGTTCTAAGACATAAAATTTCTGATCATCAAATACAATAATTGACTTCTTGACTGAACAACTGACTTTATTATTAAGCAATATCCTATTTTGCTACCCCCCTTGTTTAAGTATATAATCATCCTTCAAATCCTAATAGACCATTATTTTATACTTTTGATCCTGTACTAAATTTGTACTAAATTTTTTAAAATTCCACTGAGCATCTTGTTTAGCTGTTTAAAAAATGGGGGGAAATGCATTGTAAATTGTCTTTACTTTCTCAAAGTTTCATAATTAAATATGTTGATAAAGTTGTGCCTGAAAAATAACTCAACTGATTCTGAACATCAGTTGGAGTTTTATGGAAAGCCAAATTATATGGAAAGTTATACAATAGTTAGTTGAAATTGTTTCTTGGAAGTTTTGCGAGGTAGTAATCTAGTTCATGTATATTAAAGTCTTATTTAAATATTGTGCTAAACATATTCAGCACATTGAAAGTCTGATTACTTCTCAACTTTTAATCACCAGGCAATTTTTGGTATTAAATTATATGCTCAGTGCATATTCCATTATGTGTAATTTTCACTTAATCTGATTTGAAAATTCATGTGAGGAGAAATTTTTGGTTCAGTTAAATCAGAAAATTGTAGAAAACTTTTTAAAAAGTTGGTTTTTTTCCCATTTTTTTCAAACTGTGACACTGAAAATACCGATTATGTCTTTAGCCCTAACATAGTTTTTAACAATGATATGATCCATAACAAAAATTCGATGCTACATTTTTTTTTCTTCTTTTATTTATATTACATTTATTTTCCTCATTGTATAACTTTTTGAATACTACTCAAACCAATTCTATTGTTACTCAATTTCAAAAAATCATATTTCAAATTTTAAGGATCGATCGGTAGTCAATGCGCTGAGAAGGGCCCTAGCTGAATTCAATTTGTATCCGTCCCAAATGTTAGAAGCATGCTACATTTTTTTTCTTCTTTTATTTATATTACATTTATTTTTCTCATTGTATAACTTTTTGAATACTACTCAAACATCAATTCTATTGTTACTCAATTTCAAAAAATCATATTTCAAATTTTAAGGATTGATCGGTAGTCAATGCGCTGAGAAGGGCCCTAGCTGAATTCAATTTGTATCCGTCCCAAATGTTAGAAGCACGCTACGCCTATGGTCCAAAGTATACATGTAAGGGGGTCATACTACCTTTTTTATTTCACTGATAAGCAAATAGACGAGTGCTCTGCACTAAAACGTTTTACTGATCTTGTTGAGAAGTATTGGAGAGCACGTGCACTGATTGCATAGGTGCTATTTTTGGTAGTGTGTGGCATTTGTAAAATAAATAAATAAATAATGAACTCTGCTTTTCAATGCTTCTTGGTGTCACAAATCACTCTAATTTTTATTATGGCATTGTAAGAAAATATTGGTTTCTTTACAGAATTCTGAAACTGGAATCAATCTTCACCCCATTGTGATTTCCATGAAAAGATTCCACAACTCACTTGGCAGTGTGCTCGATTCATAATCTGTAAGTTCATTTTAACCTCACTGAACCCATTTTTTTTTTTATTCTCTAGATATCCTTTATTTTTTTCAGCAGTGAACTTGTGGGCAAAATCACAAAGTTGATAATATATTTTTTTAAAATTTATTTTTTGTACTTAAATTTGAATTTTTCTATGAAAAACCATAAAAAATATTTTTATTACATAATTCTTAATTAATAAACAACTCAAATTTTCAAATTTCTCTTTGTATATTTTATACGCTAATCCGAACATTTTCATAAACTTTGGTTGCAGTAATTTGTGGATTGATATTGATTTCCTTTATTCATTATATTTTTAACTGGCAAGCATGTTATTAAAGTATTAGGTATGTCTGAAAGTGCAGTTCAGGGACTTCAGTTAACCGTGACTCTTGTGAAAGTCTTTTATCATAACTGCTTACCAAAAAAAATTTTATATTTTTATATTATAAAGATATAAAATGCCAAGGGTTATTTTACTCTTGATAGTTAATGTTAAAAATTTTTAATTTAATTATCAGAATTTCATGAGAAGTAGTTAGAGGTTCATTCATAATTCCTTACAGAAGTAATAATAATAATAATATTGCTTTTAGATGTATTAGATTATTCGTTGATGAGCTAATAGGTAGTTGAATGTCATTTGGAATACTAACTTCTGCCTAGTATTTAATTTTATTATTTCATTGTCAAATTTTGGTGGAGATCTGTCACATAAAATATATTTTTGTGAGCAGCTGTTATTATAAAGTGTAAGGATAAGGGCAGTAAAAAAATATTCCAAAATATATTATTTAGGTTCAGTTAATTATTAAATAATTGTTGACTATAATAAGGTTATGTTTGCAAGTGTGTAGGTTTTTTTATGGTGTATTATTTGGTTTATCTAAGTTAAGTTGAAAAATGATGCAAGCATACAAAGATTGACTGGCTGTCAATGTTGAGTGCAGTAGCATAGATTATTTTACAAAGTGCAATAAAATACTTTTAACTTTTCAAACCGAACTTCTAACCAAAATTTAAAAAAAAATTTAATGAAACTTTTAAAATTGGAAATATTTTCATGGATCTAAGGAATGGAACATAACACCTGTATTGTCAACTAAGTCATGGATAAAAGATGCAGCCCTAAAAGCAAAAGGCCTGGTTTCTGTATACTTTTATAATAATCATGTTACAACAGCATACAGAAACCAGGCTTTTTGCTTTTAGAACTGAATCGTTTATCCATGAATTTGTTGACTATACGGGTTTTCTATTCCATTGTTAAGATCTGTGAAAATACTCTCATTAGCAAAATATTTTTTTAAAAACTTAAATTTGGGTTAGAAGCTTGGTTCAAAAGTCTAAGTGTTTTTTCACGCTTTATAATATAATCTATGCCATTTCACTCAACATTGACAGCTAGTCAATATTACCCACCTCATTTTTCAAATTAACCTAGACTAATCAAACAATATATCATAACAATTGTTAATAATTACTGAATCTAAATAGTATATTTTGAATAATATTTTACTGTGGTTATCCCTAATAACAGCTGCTCACAAATAAAAAAATATTTTATACACAGATCCCCACCATAATTTGACAATTAAGTAACAAAAGATATGCTCTATTAAAATACTATGCAGAAGTTAGTATCCCAAATTACTTTCTACCACAATTTTTGTAAAACCAATTACTGTGAAAGCTACATCATATAATAAAGTTTTACTTTATTCATTATTATAGTAATAGATTAGTTGTTAAAGAGTATTCACCCTTTTCACTAAATTTCTCAGTACAGTAAGACATTCAATCCTGTCAATTAAATGATTAGTTATTACAGATATAAATAAAATAGATTAGAATGCCTTGATAGAGTACAATAATTGAAAGCTGACTGAGAGACTTGAGATGACAACAAAATTTTCTTTTCACTATCGAGAATCACTCTCACGTTGAAAGTAAAGAAACACAAGAATGAAGATTGAATACTATATAAAATCTTAAATTTCTAAATCTGACCCAGCATCTGTATTAATGCTCTCTATGGCATGTTGTAATCAAATTTAGAAATTTAAGATTTTGTATGCTAATGTTTTACTTAGCATTCAATCTTTATTCTTGTGTTTCTCTACTTTCAACAGCATTATTGTCAATAGTGAAGAGGAAATTTTGGTGTCATTATAGACAAGTCTCTGATTCAGCTTTCAACGTTGAGCTGAAATTATGCTCAACATTAAAAACTTAATTGTACTCTTATCAAGGCAATCTACCCTATTTTATTTATATCTATAATAACAAATTAATCGACATGGTTGGATTTTCTACTGTACAGAGAGAAATTTAGTGAAAAGGGGAATACTCTTTAACAAATATTTTATAACTATTTTCTATTAGTATATTTATTTAATCAAGTAAATATTTTTTACATGATGTAGTTTTCACAGTATGTAATTGGTTTTACAAAAAAAATGTGGTAGGAATTTACTTCTTGGAAGTAGTTATCAATAAAATGACAACAGATTTAAAACTGCACTCATGTGTTGGGTGCTGTTTTGTATCAAGTTTTTTTAAACCCCTGTCTCAGAATTTATATTTCCTAATTGGATTTATTTAATTCTACTTTATCAACAATGAATTTTTCAACTACTTTCAACAATCAACTATTTTTACAACAATAAATTACCCTTTAATGTACAAAACTATGCAAAAAATAATTTTCTTATCTGCAGAGCATTTACTAACTCTACATAGAAAAATAATTTAAATAAATTCTTTTGATTCATAAATTATATCTGGGGATGGGAGTCATTTTCCTTTCACATAAATTTATGAACTGATTTTCTCTTTCTTTTTTTTCCCTAGATGCTGTAAAGATGGAGCCAGAGGTACAGCGAAAGGATCCTGTTTTGTAGAAAATATAGAAAAAAATTGTGTAAATGTGCTATGTACTTTCTAAATAAACTATTTTTACTTTAAACCAGCTCTTTTCTGTATTTAAAAACATGTGTGTCTATAATTTTTCTCAAAATTACAATAGAAGATATTACTATCATAGTACTATTTCTCAAAAATAGTACTATCAAGTGTTGGATATTAAGTCCAATATAATAGAAAAGAAAATATTTTTTTAAAATGACATAAGAATTTAATGAATTACTCTTTAATTCACAAAACTATGCAAAAAATAATTTTCTTATCTGTAGAGCATTTATTAACTCTACACCAAAAAATAATTTAAATAAATTCTGAGCAAGTTTTCACAAGCTCACAAAGATGGGCTTCATCATACACACTACACATTACTCAGGTTTGAAGAATGTATCAAATTTATGTTTATAAATTTATCAAATTATGTTAATAAATTTTATACTGGGGAAGTACAAATTTTTTGGGTTAATTATTAAAGTAGTACTGTTTTACGTACTATAATCTCATTCTAAATTTAAAAAAAACAAACTGTAATCTTAGATCGAGTGGAAAGATGATTTAGCTTTAATGGTTGGTATTAATGTTATCTTAACTTTCAAATTTGGGTAAATGTATCTTAATGCAAAATGAGGTTTTGTTCTAACAAGTAAACTAGTGATTCATATACAAATTTTTAGGTAATAACAAAGATCAGTATTTGGTAATACCTAAAAATACATAAGGCAAAACTGGAAAAAATGCTAGAAATATGAAGGCAAAAAAAATAATAATAAAGTGAAAGGGTTGATATCAGAGGTTAATCGTCAATGAAATAAATAATAATAAAAAGCATATAAACAAAAGGGTCCTACGCAAAACTTAGAAAAAATGCCGGCGGTCCGATTCTGGTAGAATGCTGGCATGATGCCCGGACCTACGGCACATTGCTGTTTACGAGATGGGTAGATGACGGTATGTCGACACCAATTATTGCTCCCGTAACCGGCCCGTCAACCTCCGGTTACGTTCCGGCTATCTGTCCGCATCGATGGCTTAATCGCGGCTGCCTAACGGTTCGTAGTCGGATGAACGATGGCTCGAATCCTACCGGAAGCGGCCCGGCAGTCGACGGGGTAGTCGCGGGCGAGAGGACACAGCCGTGACGGAAACGATACTGACCTAATGCGCCGGCCCGGCAGTGGTGAAAACGGCTGGCCGGAACCTTCCGACCCCGGCCCGATGCTTCTGTGTTTGTTGGGTATATATATATATATATATATATATATATATATATATATATATATATATATATATCTACCAATAAGTACTCGGACACCTCTAATAGAAAATAACACTAAAATTTATTCTTATTCAATAGATGGTAGAGCCTCCACGAGAGGCAATTACAACCTCAACTCTCAGGGGCATGCTTTCCACAAGTCCTTGTATGACAGCAAATGGTATTTTCTTCCACTCGGCTTGGAGAAGACATGTAAGTTCCTTCACCGATTTTGGACGGTTGTTGCACCCCTACATTCGACGATCCAACTCGTCCCAGAGGTTTTCGATAGGGTTCAGGTCTGGGCTGTGGACAGGCCAGTTCATTCGGTTAACCCCACTGTCACCATAGCAATCCATAGTGGACCTCGCAGCATGACAGCTGGCGTTGTCGTCCTGAAAGTAACATGGGTCCAACCCGTAAAACTGCTACAAAGTAGGAAGCACACTGTCATCCAAAATAGTGCAGTAGGCGTCGGCGTTGAGCTTACCATGAATTGGGACCAAGGGTCCCAGTCCATACCAGGAGAAACAGCCCCAGACCATAATTCCACCTCCGACGAACTTTACCGTGGGCACAATGCATCCTGGCAGGAGGCGTTCGCCAGGCGGACGCCCGACCCAGACCAAACAGTAGAGGGCGAACTTTGATTCGTCGCCCTTTCCGATGATCTACTGTCCACTTTCGACGTGCTTTGCGTCTCATTAAACGATCAGCGCGGTTGGACTTTGTGATCAAAGGTTTATGGGTGACAGCACGACTATGAAAACCCAGCAGATGTGCTTTCTTACAGATGGTATTCATCTAAACAGCACTCCCGGATGCCTGTTGACTTTTTAGAGCACTCCCGTTTATAGCAGTGCCGTGAGTGTCAGACGATATGAAGGCCAGAAGTAGGGATGCGACATCGATGTCGATGTTTTCAAAACATCGATGTTCTAAACATCGATTTATTGAGGCCGATTTTTTTTTAACATCGCATGTTTTGTGCTCGATGTTTTACGTTGTCTCGGTGTTTTTTTTAATGAAAAAGTGCTATAATAAAAATAAAATTACCACGTAGCATAATTTTCACACTCAGTAAATGTAAGTCTGAATTCTGGCAAATGGCAATCAACAACCAATGAACCAATCAGAGCGCTTGGAATGTTCCTAATACTCCAGAACCTTCCATGGGGTTTTATTTTATAAATAGTATATACACGAGAGCAGCCATTTAAGTTTTTGTTTTTTTCTAGTTTTATATAAGTTAACGGTAATATTATTAGTAAGATGCCTCCCAAAAGTACCGTTTGGAAATATTTTTGCAAAACCTCTGACAAATTTGCGAAATGCAATATTTGCCTTAAGTCCCTCAAAACTTCTGGCAATACCACGAATTTATCTGGACATTTGAAGGCAAAACATGGCGATATTTGCAACGAGAATTTTGAGTCATCAATGTAGCCCAAGGCAAAAGCAACCAAGTTTTTGTCATTTGTGTCAGCCCAATCAGTAAAATTAAATCACACACCCCCCACGACTAACCGAAGTAACATTAATGTTAGAGGTTACTAAACCAGTTTTAAAAAATGGATGTTCTAAAACATCGATGTTTAAAAACATCGGTGGTTTTTGGGCTATGTTTTATTAGCATTGATTTTTTAATATTGAATATCGATGTTTCAAAACATCGATGTTTCAAAACATCGATGTTTCAAAACATCGATGTTTTTTTTACGATGTCGCATCCCTTAGCCAGAAGGGCCTGCGAACCCCAGAGAGTGTTGTGCTCTGAGAGACCCGCGGTGACGCAGAGAAGGACCCGCAGCCGGTAAACACATCAGCGAAGGATTGGGAAGAAGCCATCCCAGTTGTTGAGCCGGGCGGTCATTTTCCCTCGATTAGAGGCTGCTAGAGTGCCCGAGAGCCTCTATAGACGTTTCTGTGAAAATGATGGACCCAGATTACTGACCGGCGAGATACGAACCCTAGTGACTGTTTTTTTTTTTTTTTTGAGAATATCTCTCATATGCAGACGAGTATAGTTTCTCTGCTTGTATGATATATATATATATATATTAATTTTTTAATACAAGCTCTGTGTTTTAAAGATTTGTCACTCGTGTGTTTATTTCAACCCCGGGGACGTCAAGACCAAGCATCTTGCCTAGTGACGTTAATTCTCCATTTTGAAGACGATCTAAAATTCTAATTTTAGTTTCTAAAGAAATACCTTTCCTTTTGAGTTTTGGTGTTGCCGTTTTCGACATTTTTATGAAAGCGCAACATAAAACTTTAAAATATATTTCAATCAAGATATGAATAAATCGGAGGACTAAAACATTACTGCTAACCCATTTTACTATCCTCTTTAAATATTTGAATTATGCTGCTGTAATTTTCAATTAAAGAAACCTGAAATTTAGAAACACTTCCAATTTGATTGAAACTGAGCACAAGACTGAAATTTCAGCAACAAACAAGGGGAATTCCTCAAACATGTCCTAGATAACAAACGAGAGGAAATTACTAAATACTTCGTACTTACTATTGATAGAAATATTTTCCTTAAAATTTAAATAAAATGGGGATTTAAAAAAAAAAAAATTTAACCGTGTTCAATCAAATAAAAACGGGTAAAAAACGGAATTTAAGGGGGTCCGGGACACATTTTTAAAAAATTTTTATCTATTGAGCTAAAATTTTGAATTTTTTTGTGATAGTCAACCATATAATTTGTAAACAAAATCACATCATAAAATTTCTCAAAAAGTTTTTTAAAAATTTTAAAATTTAAAATTTTTAATAAAGGTGGGGTAATTTTAAATCTTTATAACTCGAAATATTGTTTGTCAAATTTCAAAATTTTTTCATTTAATTAAACAGAAATATATAAGTTTTAATTTCGATTCAGCATTTTTTGAAATATTAATTTTTAAAGAAATTAAAAATATTTAGATTAAATTTACAAAAAGAATTATGTAACTTATTTTTAAAAAATCATATTTTCAAAAGTAAATATTTTTTCAAATTTGCTGGGTCAAAATTAAAGTAAAATAGTTGAAAAAGACATGTTCCA
Source organism: Dolomedes plantarius (assembly GCA_907164885.2). Taxonomy (NCBI): domain Eukaryota; kingdom Metazoa; phylum Arthropoda; class Arachnida; order Araneae; family Dolomedidae; genus Dolomedes; species Dolomedes plantarius. The sequence continues at coordinate 228,308,967 of OU015491.1, forward strand.
AGTTTCAACCATTTATCTTTAACGGTTCTTGACTTATAGCAATTTAAAGACGAGAAATGGGGAAAAAACCCATCATGCAGAAAAACGCACTTACAGGTTTAAACAACGATTGGCTACTATTAGTATGTTGCAAAAAAAGTAATAATAATTTATCCTGTTCTAATTAAGATAGAAACATGATTTAAATGTCATTTTAAGCGTAAAAGAACAAAAAAAATTTTAATGCAATAAAAAAATTTTCGAAAATTCGAACAATTTTGTATCCTGAAACCCCTTAATTCATTTTTCTAGACAGCGTTCAAACAGAATCATGTTTTATAAAGACCGTTTAAAAACAAAATGAGCTATACTAATGTTTCAAGAGCAGTTGAACTGTTTACAGAGAACTTGCTATGAATTCCAACACGTTAGGAAACTACACCACAAACTATTTACAGTCTATTAAGATCCGTAACAAACATGACAACAGTAACGGAAAGCCTGATAAACAATTCAAACTCTCATCTATCGCTGAATTAAGTCAGAATCTTATTTTTTTCTTCCTTTACCCATCCGGAATCTGCCAGAGGAAAAAAAAAAAGAGTTATTTCGCATCCATTTAAATTTCAAATTCGTGCCGTTTTCCGACAGCTTGACATTCGGCAGACTTTCTCCGGCGGCAGAACTTCGTGGGGGAAATTAAAGTAAATTCCGTTGACAGCCGGATAATGACCGAATTGTCGCGCCGTATAACGAAGCTGCCGGATGCCGGCCCCTTTTTTGAGCGCGTCACGTGACATCTCGCAAATCGAGTAACAACTCGCACGCTTATTTGAGCAGAGACAAAATCAGCGGGGCTGACGTAACTTCATTTTGTTCGCGGCAGAGTGGTAAGTCACGGTGATACTGACTGCCCGCGTGATTTTAAATGATTCCCTGTTCGGTGGTACTTGCAGTCACTCGGAATAAATGATGGGAATCAGTGAATAATCGAAATACAATTTAAATTAATCAGTCTACTCACAAATCTATAAAAACAAAATTAAACCTCAAATATTCCCTTTTGGTGAATTTTTCGATATCCGCCCCTTCAAAACCACGAATTTGTTTGGTTTTTTTTCATTATTAAGCACTTGTAGGTGAAACAACGTGACTCCCACTGAGGACACATAAGTCACATAAACTCCCATACTTTACTCGGGATCCAAAACTAAGATCATGACACTAATCACTATACAATGGGTCGGCTTCTACAAAAACTTTCAGTTGGTATAACTTCCTAGAAAAGTGAAAGGAAGGTACTATACAAAGGTATTAGATTATATTATATATATTTATATATATATGTAACATGGGAGACAGATTTCAGGCTCAGAAGTTATCTAATCTCCCATGCTACGGTGAGGAGATGCAGTTATGCTTGAAAACAAATTCACCTCATGACTAAAACGACGAATACGTGTAATTTACGAGAACATTTTTATTGTTTCCTTTGGCGACTCCGCCGGGATGAATGCAGCAAGAGAGAGTACAGGAGTCCGTTCTAATTCTGGATGTCAACACTTATATAAACTTCAATCCATCACGTGATTAAAGGGTGTGTCTTAATAGTTGATTGGTTTAAAGTTGTTGTTGATGTGCAGAACTGATTTAAATTTGTACTGACGCCGCGCCGCGTCTCTTTACTTAAAAAAGACAGCCATCTTGAGTGATTTTGCCGAAGGCTGTAATAATGGAATTTAACGCGAATGCCCAAAGGGAATTAAATAACTTAAGTGATTAAAAAAGGGGTATGTAATTTTGAATAGTAAAGTGAGGAATTAATAGTTTTTAAATGTTAAGAGTATTGAATTAAGAAATTACTAGTCTTTTAATATTATATATATATATGTGTGTGTGTACGTATACACTATCTACCAATAAGCATTTGGACACCCGTACAAATGACGACATCTACGGTCCTATTATACGTAACGCCCTCAGCTGTTAAACATCGTGTGGGAAACCACGTTGGCATGCAAGATGCCACGAAGTGCAGAGCTATCTGATTTCGAGAAAGGTGTAATCGTCGGGTATCACAGAAACGACCGATCCTTAAGGGACATATCTAGTGAGCTGAATTACCCAAAATCGACAGTATTCCATGTGATTCAGAAGTGGAAGGTGAGCGGTGTTTCTCCGAATGTGTCCCGAGTCGGCAGACCCACGAAACTGGGAGACTGACGGTTGCTGTCCAGAGAAATTCGGAAGAACCGGACCCAACCGATGGCCCACATACTCCAGGAGGTCCAAGAGGCCTCCGTAAGTGTTGCTTCGATTAATACCATCCGTAAGGAAGCCCATCTGCTTGGTTTTCATGGTCGTGCTGCCGCCCATAAGCCTTTGATCACAAAGTCCAACCACCGCTGCTCGATTAATGTGGTGCAAAGCACGTCGAAAGTGGACCGTGGATCAGTGGAAACGGATTCTCTGGAGCCGAATGTTTCCTTTTTTTCGTAATAAGCGGTAAGTCTGCTGAGTTAAGGATTTTGTTTAGCGTATTACCCATATTATCCTGATTTTCGATTGTCCGGATTGCCCATGGTGTCAGTTATTTCGGAAAAATGAGGCTTTACTGTATATATATATATATAAATAGTTGATAATATTAATAATATTGAAAATAGCGATTACACAATACTTAGATATATTGATGACATAATTGTAATTAATAAAAGTAATAATAATATAGCCTTAGATTTTTACCCACTAAATATGGATGTAAACTTTTTAGATATAAACATAAAAATAAATTCTCATTGCAATTTTACTTTTCATCTATATGACAAAAGATCAGCTTATGACTTTAATATTGTTAAATTTCAAAATTACTCAACTTGCTTACACAAATCTGTTTTTAATAATATTATTATAAATCAGCTAGTAAGAATAAATAGGCTTTGTTCTAAGGAAAATAGGTATAAGCATATTATAGAATTGTAAGTAGTGCTAAAACGTAATTATTACCCTGATAGTCTTTCCAAGCACATAATTGGTTGTTTTAGATTTACTGAATAGCATGTACTGTTGCTAATAATTAGTAATACTAACTAAAAGATTAATTAAAGTAAATCACTAATAAAAAATAAAAATAAAAATAAAAAATAACAACTAGCGTAATAATAATAATAATAAATAATTAATAATAATAATAACTCTTAGTCATAACAAACGTCTAAGTTAACTTAGGTAGTATTGTCCTATAACACAGTATCCTTAGTAAGTCTGCTTCTGTGTTTCCATTTGCTCCATGGTTGCAAGATTTGTGACGTCAGTCTTCTTGCGGTTTCCTTTACTTAACTTCCACTTTGTCTGTCGCCGGGCTTGGTGTTCTATCTTTAAGCAACTGGTTATTAACTTCTTCTGTGTCTTATGGATTGCACGGTGTCTAAGTATGTTTATTGCTCAGATCATACTTATCAGAAACAATCCATTGGTTTTTAGACAGTATCGGCACCGCTGATGAAGAAATGCTGTCAAAAACCTAATTTTCACTTATCTTTTCATGTTTTAAGTTCCTGGCTGCAGTAGTTTTAAGCATGTACTGGTTTTTCACTTTCAACTTTGTCTTATATATATATATATATATATATATATATATATATATATATATATATATATATATATATATATATATATATATATATATATATATATATATATATATATATATATTCTTAATAATCATACGTTAATGCACGAAAAGAGAAGTCCTCAAAAATTCCTATAAAAAGATTTAATCCGCCAGTATTTGGAAGGGAATGCAAATTTGCCTGTTTCCGACCTTACAAAAGACCAAGCACAGCCGCGAAGAATTCATTCCCTCATTTGGCTCTATATTATTTTTCTGAAGTCAGACATGAACTTGAAGGACACCTCGAGAATAAGCCTTTATAAAGAACCATGGCGATGTCGAATTATTGACGAGCCGGGAGGGGCTGTTGCTTCGCCTCCCGCCCATTTCATTCATGCCCTCGTTTTCCGACTGTCTCACACCGGCGATAAAGAGGTGTCGCCAATACTTTTCTTTCAAATATTAAACACTGTGGCTGGGGAACGCCCGGAAAAGTAGGCTGCAAAAAATTCATAAATTATAGATGATTTCTCACCGCTCGTTTGAGCATTCAGAAAGTGCACGTCGCATCGAATCTTAGGACAAGAACGCAAGTTGGAGATAATTTAGGAGTCTCAAGCTTTGGTTTAGACTATTTTGAGCAACCTTAATGAGGTCGCTTTTTATTCCTAGAAAGATGTTGTACGGTAGGGGAGTCATAAAACTTCCGTTGTCTGACATAAAGGATTTAGAAATAGGTCTTCTATCAGAATTAGCCACCGTAACATCGAAAAGCCATAAAGAGTTCTCAATGACGATATTTTCTACTACGCATCAAAAGTGGTTATAAAAGTATTTTGATTTTTTTTTTAAATAAAAGCGTGTTGTTGTTGTTGCTTATGCCCCTTGACCGACATCAACATCAGATCAAGTCCCGAAGGCTATGGGCGATGAAGGTGCGGATCCTGTTTTGAATGAGCATCACAAGGGTCGGAGTCCGAACTGGCTAAATGACCGGTCCCGTCATTTTGAACCGAGTCAAGTGACGAGACCGGAACACTTGACCCCGCACCTCCAGAGGTAAATTAAATAAAAGGGTAATTATGTGTAGCTAATTTTGCCTTTCTAGATGATCGTGGTGGCCAGGAATTATTACAGGTTTCAGTTATAGGCATCATCGCCTTCAAAACTTACCACGTTTTTAACCTTTTACTGATAACATTAAACAGTAATCTAAAAAATTAACAATATACGAATTTGAAGATTTTAATATATTTCCGTCGAACTTGTTTAAATTTCCTAAATGCATATATTTATTTAAATTTATGTGCATGTATATATATATATATATATATATATATATATATATATATATATACAGGGCTAGATTTGAGGCGGAACGTGCCGGAACGGCGTTCCGGTACCTCTCTTTAGGTACCTATCTTTATCAATAATTTGGAATACCCCCCCCCACACACACACACCCCGGAAGGTTGCCGTTCCGGCACCTCTATTTCTAGAAATCTAGCACTGTATATATTTATATATATATATATATATAGGGTGACCCATCAAGATCGCATAAACTCTGCACAGGAAGATTCCTCGTTTGGAGTACATAAAAAATTACAAAAGAAGCATACCTCTACGAGCCATAGTTGTCGAGGAAAATGTGAAAGAAAAGTATGACGTCGTATCTGGTGCACGGAAAAAACCTTTATTGGAAACAGGAACAACGGAATGAATATATTTACTTAGATAGATGTTCAAATTGTCCACCGCGGACATCGAGGCTTGCATGGGCGTGCCGTGAATGCCTGACTGCCGCTGATCCAACAGCGTGGTGTCCAAAAAAGTTTATACAGCATGAACACGACCAAGTCCCTTTCTGTAGTAACTTGGGCTCGATTGACCAATTCCTTTAGAAGGCTCCATAGGAAGAAATTCTAAGCTTTCAGGTCTGGCGATCGTGGCGGCCATAAAACCGTACCCCCACGTCTAATCCAGTGGCTTGAGTATTCCATATCCAGCAAATCACATACAGGAGGGCTGAAATGAGTCTCTGCTCCATCATGCTGAAACCATAGGCCATGTATTGCCGATAAGAGTATGTCATCGAGACATCCCACAGAAATACCAAGTTTGAATGTCTCGTGAACCGTTCAGGCAGCCGATATGGTTCAATCACGTGATTTCCCAGACAAGACAGGTGGACCTGATATTTCTGCGGGCGGATTGCATGAGGATTGGACAGACTACGTATGGCTGTTGTGGCTGTTGAAGACCCCCCTCACGTGTGAAGAATGTCCACAAGATAGGTGCAATAGAAGCATTGTCGGCTGCGTGGTGTTGCAATAACCCTTCACAAAAGTCAATGTGTCGCTGAAAGTCATCTGGATGCAGACTTTGCACGGTTGTGCAGCGAAATGGGTATAGCTTCTCTTCCCGCAATAGCCTGTGCACAGTACCTGTTACTATCATTCAGCTGCATGGCTAGTGCTCAACTCGGGATTTGCTTCCAACAGCCGAAGTATCGCACCCTGTTGTGCTAGCGTAAGCCCGCAGTGAGTTCTTCCACCAGCATCGTGGAGATTGTGGGGATGACGCCTCCAGTATTTCTCAGCCTGCGGATGGCATTGGCGACGTGATGAATTGCGACGGGCATACTCCTTAGCCCGCCATTACCAGACCGAATATAAAGAACATGGCGCAATATTCACGAACAGAATACATTATCACCATGCGAAGATTACGGGTAGCCACTTGATGCCGCGTTTTATACTCAAACGACGGCTGTTCGCCAGTCATTCCACGGTGCCCGCATGCATGCCTCGATACGCGCGGTGGTTATTTCGCATATCTTCCTCTGTAAACATAGGCAAGTTCCTATGTTCATGTTTCCAATAAAGCTTTTTTTTTTCTCGTGAACCGGATATGACGTCGTACTTTTCTTTCACATTTTCTCTGGACATTTATGGGGCATAGAGGTATAATTCTTTGGTCATTTTTATGTACTCCGAGGGGAGGAATGAGTTTATGGGATTTTGATGGGACATCCTGTATATATACATTTACATACATATATGAATGCAGAAAATGGAAACAAATTCTAAGTAGAAATATTCAAATTAGTAAATTGAAATATTGTTCATTTACTATAAATTGAAGTAATCGTAAATTTTGGAAATAAAGTTTCCTAAATATATCTAGATTTTGAAAAATTTTGCACCTTTCATCTCTCAAAAATTCATGGTCTATACCAGTCAATTTATTGTCCAGCAACATCCCTCAAAACACCGTTAATGGCATTTCATAAAAGGATCGGTTTTTACCAGCGACATTAGTTAGCGAGAGCCAGTTCTCAGTTTTGACTGCTGTCCTTCGAAAATCGCTCTCGGAATGTCGTTTTGACGTAGCCGAGACAACAGACCCGGAATGCCGTTTCCCGGGCGACAAATACGCGGTGAAGCTCCAGGCAGTTCATGCGCAAAGCTGATCTGCCGGAGAGAGGGTTCAACACCACTTTGCTGCTGAGTAAAACACAGAGTAATTATTCAGGAGCTTTCTCTCCACCATATCCCAGTTGTAACGAGTCACCTGGTAAGAAACGTACCCTCGACGCCTGTGTGGCATATTCTTTCATTTAAATGAGCAGCCAGTGACTCCTGCGCCATTCATTCGCAGGAAATTACCATTTACCCAAGAACTCATTTATAAATATTCGTCTGTAGAAAACTGACGAATTGAGTAGAATGTTTCTTGCTCAAAAACAAATTTCAACCAATACTATTAGCCTTAATCCTTTTCCCATACAGGGGGCGTACATTAATTACGTGAGGCGATTTTGGTGATTTTTCGACCCCCTCCCCCCCCCCTCCCCCTGGTGAGATATCGTGAGATTTGGCTCGACCCCCTCCTAATCTCACGTGAGATTTTTCAAAATGCGTATTTTTAGTGTAAATACGTTAATTTGTGCTTGATTGCGTTGGATTTATTTAAAAAAACATAATTTGCTTAATTATTTTTATTTAAGACTAGTTAAGACTAGTATTTAAGATTACTAAGAACGTAGTCTAGAACCACAGTGAGAAAATCGAACAATAAAATACTTAAGTAGGAAGTACTAAAATTCGTAAAAGAATATTCAATCTAATTCAGTCCACGGGGACTCTTGTGTAGTCTCAAGAGTGACTACTGGAACTATTGTGTAGGATTTAGCCATATTTTAGTGTAGAAACATGTTTTACTTAATATAACCCAGTTTTCTCGCAATTTTACACTGCTTCTTGCGGGAAAAAATTACGTGATATTTGCCAAGACCCCCCCCCCCTCTCCCCCACATGAGACTGGGTGAGATTCGGCTCGACTCCCTCCCCCCCCCCCTAAAATCCTCACATAATTAATGGACGCCCCCACACACATATAAACATGTATAAATTTTTCTCTAACTCCAAAAGGTGTTATGAAATATACTATTTTCATATATAAACATATATTCTCTCTCTCGCGCGCACACTCATTTACTCACATATTATACACATATATGCGTGCATCCTCTATTTTAACTACTATATTATCCCTGTCTTTTAAATGTTTACTTTCCATTGGCATTTCTTCCCTTTCTTATTCCGTGTGTCTAATGGTCTGTACTGTGTGGCATCGTAGGTAGGCTATTCTCCGAGGCTTTTTAAAATTAATAAAATCGTGTCCAACAAAAACAGAGTCCGAGTTGTAAATGATAAGGCCACATCTTAAAACAAAAACTTAACAAAAATTTAATAACAAAGGAATTTAACATTAAATAAGTGCAACATAATCAACAGAATTTTAACTTAAGTGCAGATTTAACAGCACGCTCCGAGACCCGGTTAGCCTCTCACAGGAGCTTAAAAAACACGACCGCATCGTCTGGCCGTTACATGAGGGATTCTTCTGAAAATAACAGAGTCTCATATATATATATGTATATATATATATATATATACTCTGCTTGAAGTCTTCGCCGGTGGCGGCCGTTATCGTAGAAATTCCTCAGACCGGGGGCCGGCAGTTTAGCGAGGGACAGTTCTTCTTAACGACGAACATTCTGGCAAACTTTATTACGCTATAGTGTCAAACTGGCATTGAGCTAGAAAGGCAAGTTTGCGAGGCGATGGGAGACGCTTCTGTTTTTCAAAACAGATATTCCCACATTTTGCACGGGAAACCGATATCCCTGGGCTTAACTTTCAAGCTAAAAATTCTGGCGGCATTTTCTGGTAACGGTTTTTTTAATCCGCTCGGAACCCACACGCGTGTTGAAAACAATGAGAACTGGAAAATGGTATCCCGATAAGTTCGCAGCTGTGTTCGTGCACCCTGTGAGGTCTTGGGTAAAATAACCCCATACTTTCATGATGCTACAACTGTAAAAGTTGACGAGCTAGCTCAGTATGGAGGAAGCTTCTAGAAGTCTCTAGTCACAAAATAAGTCACCCATTCTATGCTGCATTCTGCTGCTGGCATGAACATGTAAGGAATGAGCTTGGTCTATGTATGGGACTATGTGTGGCGTTTCTTCCAAGGAATTGAAGGGGCGCCGGATTAGTTTAGCGCGTTTTTTTAAATAATTCGAGTACTAAAATAATACGAGCCGACAGTTTCTATATTCAGCGGCCAATCAATTAATTCAAAAGTTTTAATTCAGCAACTACGTTCAAGCAATTAAACCTTTAAAACGGTCCGGGATATTTTTTAAACAACACAGACACATTTTTCACCGAAAATCGTCCTAAAGTGCCCCCCCCCCAAACGCTATATTTTCATCCAGCGAGGAAAATTATCAACGTTTTTACTCACATTCATCAGTAGAAAAAAGATTTTGCAGGAGAACTTCGGATCGAGTTAGAGCGTAAGAGCGTAAAATTTGACCCTCTAACGCAAGCAGACACTTAACCCTCGTTCATTCCGTTGAAAATAATGCGCGTCGACGTTCGGTATCAAGTACTTCTAAAACACTCCGTTTCTCGGTCGTAATACGATATCGACGGCGTCGGGGAAATTCTATGCAGTTAGCCGGGCTGTTTGTTCACAGCTCGAAATTCCGCTCCCACCTTCAAAGTAGTCATCAGAGTTGAACATGCAGAGTCATTAAGGAAGCTCCGCGTTGGGATGATAGCATTTTTACGCAACGCATTGTTGAAAATTCGATTTTAAAAAAGGCAAGAACATTCTAAAAGATTGCGCCACATTGAACACTGCTATTCCTTTAAATATAGGCATTGAAAATTGCGGATAATTATCTCAAAGGCTGTCCACATCGTACAGCGGTTGATGTCGCGAGCTTCCAAAGTGTGGGCTCAGGGTTCGAATCCCGATCACGGTATGAACTTTCCTCTTTTTTCCCTTCGTAGATGGTTGGTGGAGAGCGCTACGGTCAACTTTTACTATACAAGACCAAGGTCTACAGTTTAAAGCCGATACCAAACTTTTACAAACATCCATACCTGCCGTAGAACTCGAACCCACGGACTCTGCCCCTTTATAGAAAGTTGTTTGTTTACCTATACGGTTTGTAATATCAGTTGTGGTCACTCAAATGAAGAGGCAACATTCGACCGAGGACGTTTATTGAACTTGACGCACAAACATATACGTAAACAAAAGAATAAAAACAATCTGCACACAGCAGAAGCTTTATCGTGATACTCTTAACCTACTCGCCAAGAGTATTTCTAGCTCACTAAAAATCTTCACAGAGAGTCGTCGCAACGTCTCAAGCCTTAGTGACGGTTTTACTCACATGTAGTAACGGTTTTACTCCTATGTAGGACCTGTTCACATAGGAGTCCGGTAGCGGAAGAATTGAAGTATTGAAATATATTTAACCAATGACAGACCTCCAAACGATTAGCAACGAAATTTTCAACGCCTATGATTGGTTTATTTCCGTCTCTGCGCCATCTTTCCTTTTACGCTTCCGCTACTGGACTCCTATGTGAACAGGCCCTAACTCGCTGAACAGGCTACCAATTCTCAACTGACTATCTTGCCTCGGGACCAAGGGCCCGATTTAGAAAATTCTTGACTATAGGCACAACTCGGGATGGAGGCCCCCTAGCACTGATTTCGGCGTAAAATTTCCAAAATTGACAAACAAAAATAAAAACCTTGAATCATGGTGAAAGTACTATTTTATCAAGAATTGGCTATTTGAAGCGTAGAAGCCTAGAACATTATCAAATGACAAAAATCTATACAATATATTAACTTCATCATTAAAACATCAATACAATGCAACCAGAAAACTTATTAATCCCATATATACACTAAAACATACTACATATGATGAACTATACATATAACTGTACATATGATGAACCAATCAATCAAATTTGAAAGGATATTAATAAAAAAATTGCTATTATATGGTGGCGCGTATATACCACCACTATTGTGGAGGGTAAGTCAATCACTCAAACGCATTTAACAAAACTTAACAATTTATTTACAAAGTCTTAGCATGGGCAGATTACGCCGACATGTACATCTTAAATTATGGAGCGAACCTGCTTTGGTAAGATCGACTTGAAACATCACGAGAGGTCTAAATTAATTTGAAATACGTCGTAAAAGAGGGAGCAACCGCCTACAGCCCTCCAAATTAAAACACGTCAATTAAACTGACAAAAGGCGAAACAAGCCACGACTCTGTAAAAACTATAAACTTAAGAACCTCTGCTTCCTACCGGTCTGGCTGTGGCTTATAACTGATTAAGCAGCCAATCAGAGTTTGATGTGACGCTTGCTGATGAGAAGCGATTCACAGCATAAATTAAAATGATTCACTGAATATTTAATTAGTAATCTTTCTAAAATGCAAGCGGAAAATGCAGACCATGGAGCACCACAATTAAAAAGGAAAAATAAAAAAATTGAATTGTGAATTTTTTCTTTTAAAATAGAAATTTTGGGGGGGGGGGGCCCAACATTCTGGGGCCCCTAGGCCCGGGCCTACCAGGCCTAATGGAAAATCAGGGCCTGTCGGGACCATTTGGAGGAAATAATAAAAAAATCTGCAAAACAAAACAAATAAGAGACTCGAGCTTTTCCGCAATACTAAACAATAGAAAAAAAAACATTACTTATAAGAAGATAAATGTTTCATTCATTTATTTTTTTTTATTTCTTCGAAGTCGTTAAAAGCATCCCATTTTTGTAATAATTGTTTAAAACGGCAATTACGAAAATTCATTATCAGGTCGATTTCTAATTATAAAAAAGCTACAATCGAACTGTGGGGAAGAAAATGAACCCCCTCCATTTATAGGGGGGGGAATCATTTATATATAAATACCAAGAAAACTGTTTATTTATAACGATTATTAAATATGATGAGGCATTGTAACGTAAAATATCGGCTATGGGAATGCCTGAAGCGAACTCCAAAGCTTCAAATAATATATGCCCTAGGCTATCAACATTGCCTTCACCGGAATGAACGAACATGTGGCTATAGAGGAAACCCCGATCCATACAATCAACAGCAGATAATTAAAAATCTAATCAATAGTAATGCCGTGTTTGAAGTGCGGATTTCTACGATTTTAACGTCATTTTTTAATTTAATTTCCTCATTAAAAAATGAACAATAATCATGAAAATTCTGAGCTGAAAATCACAAAATGTAAAAAAAAAATGTTCAAAAGTGATTTTTATTAAAGAAATCGAGTAATTTAAAAAACAACTCTTCTTAAAAACAATCAAGAAAATGAAACACTTTTCTACAAAAAATATTGTCAGCAAGAAAACGAGAAGACAAATATATAATACGCAAAATTTTTAAATCTACGATCTAAACATCCAAAATATTTTTACAAATTATTTTTTAAAAAAAAAGCTCAGTTCAAAGCTCTTTGAATCTACACTTCATACACCAAAAGATATACACAATTTATTTATTTATTTATTTTTGGAAGCAAAAAGCAATGAAAATTGAAGCTCGGTTCAAAGCTTTTTAAATCTACGCTCTAATCACACACAAAAAAAATTTACTATTTTTGTTTTTTTTCGAAGAAAAAAAGCAAGGAAAAACGGAGCTCAATTCAAAGATTTTCAACCCTTTCGCCAATCTCGCAACTGCAGAAAAAAAAAATTCTCCACCCACAAAATATGTCGAACTTCACAACCTACATAAAAATTAAACAGACTTTGTTAGTAATTCAACAGAATGAAAACGGCACAGAGTAGAGTCATTTTTGTAATAATTCGACAGCCTTAGAACAAAGCGAAGCGAAATTTTAAAATATGTTTCGTTAAGAGCGAGCCAGATGTTACAGAGTGATAAAGAGTTTTGTTGACAGCAATTGTATTTTATTTGGAGAAAATTTTGAGCTTTTTGAAAGATCGTCAATCCACTCAAAGAGTTCTTATTATAAGATTTTTTTGGCACAGAGAAATGACCTCTCATTATGAGAATTCATTCAATCTCATAATCTTGAATTATAAATAACAAAAATATGTGGAAAGATTTAAACATTGTTTTTTTCTTATTTAAAAGCTTTACTTTATGAACAGTACTGAGGTTATTTTAATCGTATGCAAACCACGAGAAACGTTACGTTTAGGGGACTGTCAGACTAGTGCATGAAATCATGAAACAGAGTGGTATATAAAACGGAAATCTACGCAGGTGGCAGAACATTTTTTTTCACAATTTCCTTTTCCTTTCTTTTCTTTTCAAAATCAAAAAAAAAAAAGGACTTTTTCTTGTGCCAAATAAAGTCTGCTTTCATTGACACTTTTCCTGTGGTAACGTTCTTTTACCTTTGTCCGTGTGCAAAACCATTTTTTAAAAGTAAATTTAGTAGAAACTTCGTGAATACCAACCAAAGAAATTATGACTACACGCAGGTTTAACCCTCAAAACAACCTCTACTAAATAATCAATGACTCATTAAAGTGTAATCAAAATTTATTCTAAGGTAGCAGTTGAAGCAGAGGTTCGATTCCCGAGGAGCGCCCCTGAAGGCTTTCGTGGCTACGCCGAGTATGGCCACGTTAAATCTGTAGGCTGGAAAAGTCCATCCTTGGGGTTTCTAGGTGTATAAGTAGGGTACATTCCCCTCCCAGATGTCGCCCCTTGAGGTGCTCGTTGTAAGGCCTTCCGCAAATTGAACCCAGCCCACGCACAGCCCATGCGTGGGGTAATCTGTGAAACAGTTTTGACCAAGGCACCACAAATTAAGCCCAGCCCACACAGGCGTGACCCACGCGTGGGAAGGTCTGTGAACGTCGCACAGATTTCGTGGGCCGTAGGTCAAATTTGGATAGACGATAGCAACGCCCCCTAGCTGGCAAAACATTCGGAGCATCGTGAACTTGTTTACAAAGCTGTTATTTACCATTATGTTGCATAGATTTTTATTATTTGTCGTTTTTATATACAAATTGTAGTAAATACAGAACACATTTTATAATTTCATGTAATCTTGCATTTTTAAAATTATTGATACATACTTATGATAGCTGTACGGTTTCCAGAAATATTAATTTTCTAAATTTATAGTCTGATTTGGTCAAAGTTTTACGAATTTGAATTTTGATTGTATTTAATTGCATTGTTTATTTAATTGCATTGTATAAAAATGATTTATGCTAGATATCAAAGTTACGTATTCTTTGACTAAATCTATGGTTTAATACTTTTTAAGTTATGTCAACATTAGTGTGTCTTGTACATTAAACTATTGTACAGAAGTATGTATCAATAATTTTAAAATTATTGATACATGTATGTATGACAGTTTAAACTCCCCATAGATATTTCTGCCATCTAAATATGCATTTCTTATACAATCCCTCCTCCCTCGTAACTATAGAATATAATGATATTAGTTCTTCATTCTCTGATTCCGATTCCAAATCCATGAGAAGTTCAACCTCGGACGTCATCGTGCTAGGCTGGCGTGGATGCGTGTGCTGGGCTCAATTTGCGGTGCCTCGACCCAGCCCGCTTGCGTGGGAGGCGGGTCCTGTGCGTGGGCTGGGTTCAATTTGCGGCGGCCCTAAATTGTGATGGCACCAAAGCAGAGGTCGGACTCAAAAACCTTTTGGTGCCTTAAAGGAAAGCCATACCTATTCAGTTCATACGAAAGAGAGACAGAAAGTTGAAGCCGAAAATTCATTTCTCAAGAATCTTACCGTATGTAGGAATAAAGATACGAATTATAACGAAAAAAATTCTACAAAATTACCACATTTTATAAACTTTGAAATTGTCACATGACGGTGTCTTATATCTTTTTAGGCTTTTCCTTCGTCTCCAACCTCGAGTCGCAAGAGATTGTCGTGGTTCTCTAATCCAAACCAACTTGGTCCGTCAGTATGATAGCAGACGTTTTACCAAGGCCTTGATTTTCCATTAGGCCCGGTAGTCTCGGGATGTTGGGGGCCCCAAAAAAATTTTATTTTAAACGAAAAAAAAAGAAAAAATTCCCAATTCAATTTTTTTTTATTTTACCTTTTTTAATAGCAATTTTTTATATATCCTTTCAAATTTCATTGACTGGTTCATCATATGTATAATTATATGTATAGTTCATCATATGTATGTTATAGTGTATATAAGTGATTAATAAGTTTCTCTGGTTGCACTGTATTGGTGTTTTAATGGTGAAGTTAATATGTTGTATTACTTTTTGTTATTTGATAATGTTCTAGGCTTCTACGCTTCAAATAGCCAATTCTTGGTAAAATGGTACTTTCACAATGATTCATGATTTTTTTTTATTTAAATTTTTTTTTTTTTGGGGGGGGGGTCAACTTTGGAAATTTTACGCCCACATCAGTGTTAGGGGGCCCTCATCTCGAGTTGTGCCTATAGTCCAGAATTTTCTAAATCAGGCCCTAGACGGACTGCGACCCTTAGTCGGACCTTTAGACCTGCGAGTCTAAAACATGTCCCTAGTTCTGGTGTATGACACAAGGCAATATCGTATCTCCTAACAGAGAATCATAATCGTCCCTCCACCTTCGCAGGGAATAGGACACAGGACCAACCTCATTGTAAACAGTCAGCAACTATAGCGGATTCTAGAAATCGGCAATTTTTAACGTCGACGAATGTATTCGACACATACCATGAAAGTAAAACGACACACTGTGCTAAAACAATATAATCGAAACATACAGCCCATTTAAAATGACAGTATCGATATTGTAGGCTCACAAACATTCAAGTATTCACGCACACCCAGAGAATGAGAAATTGAGTAAATAAGATATTCAGCAAATTTCTTCGGAATTTTTCAGTTTTTTGCCGTATTTAAGATTTCCAAATTTTCAAAACACACTGCTCTTAAAATTCTATACATTGAAACGGCATTAAAATTCATCGAAATTTTTCGCAGTGGCAAACAGAGCAAATCTGCGTTTTGTGAGAAAAAAATAATTTTAGTACAACAAAAAGTTCATTTCCGAATATTACGAGAACAGCGGACAG
The DNA here is from genome assembly GCA_907164885.2 of Dolomedes plantarius. Taxonomy (NCBI): domain Eukaryota; kingdom Metazoa; phylum Arthropoda; class Arachnida; order Araneae; family Dolomedidae; genus Dolomedes; species Dolomedes plantarius. The sequence goes on from OU015491.1 coordinate 228,325,019, forward strand.
AAATGGCGGCAGCGCTTGCAGGCTCGGCATCTCGGCGGTCGCACCGCCATGAATTTCTGCACGCCCACCAGCTGGTGATCTGTGATAGCATTTCCTAAAATCATCTAAGTCCCTGCAAAACATATCTTCGCCATTCATTTCTTGCGTTTATCTTATCTGCCCTTAACCCCACGTGCTTCCCAGATATTTCACCCCTTTATCCGACTTTTTTTTCACCCTCTCTCTCTATTTTTTTATTATTATTTTCCCCCATCGACATTTTATCTGCTTCAAATCCTCCCCGGGGATTCTCCGCTGTACCGACTCTATTCAGCCGAGAAAAAAATATTGGATTCCCGCTCTCCACCAGCAAAAGATTTTAAAAAACAAGTTGGATAGAGGGGAAAAAAAACATACTTCTGTCGCATAAGATATAAGGTGGAGTTGATTAGTATCAAATATAATTAACTCACTCGAGTAAAATAAACATATACGCATCCTGATTCATAGACATGGCGCATACTTCTGTATACGTAGGTGTATGCTTAATAACGTCGTATCTTTAAAATAAATATATACACATCCTAATTCATATACACCTAATTCATATACGCCAAATTCATATACGCACACTCGTGTATATGTAGGTAGGTATATGCTTAACAATGCCGTATCTCTCAAATAAGCATGTACTCATCCTCATTCATATATATGATGCACACTGGTGTGTACATGGGTGTATTCTTAATAATGTCATATCTTTAATATAAATATAAACGCAACCTAATTCATAGACATGACGCACACTTGTGTGTACATGGGTGTATTCTTAATAATTTCATATCTTTAATATAAATATAAACGCAACCTAATTCATAGACATGACGCACACTTGTGGATATGTGGGAGTATTGTAACCTCGCGGATTCCCCTTCCCTGTCCCGCGTCTCTGTCTATCGAGACGCAGGTTACACTGCAGAATACTGGTTGGCGCTAACCCCTATGTGGTCCGAAAAATCATCCCTACTTTCTGGGGTGCTCGGAAGGAAAAATTTCCTCCGAGATGGAGCCGTAGGAAGCTGAAGTGATGACCGTTCATTTGACCAGCATCTGTAGCCGCGAAAATCGTGGGAAAACCGCAGCCAAACCAACAGATATATAGGAGCGCCTGACAACACGGTAGGACAGAGAGGGCCAGCAGCCGGAATCAACGAGATCAGAGGAAGGATTCGGGTGGAGCGGTCCCAGGTGCTGATCGGTGCGGGTTCGTCCCTCGGTTAAAGACTGAAAGAGTGTTAGTTAGTATATATATATATATATATATATATATATATATATATGGGGAATATATATGGACAGAGAGGGCCAGCAGTATGCCATTGTAATATATCATATAAAACCCCAAAACCAATTCTAAATTCTTTTTAAATTTCCTTGCGTGTATATTAATTGCTTTGTCCGCTTTCATTTTAAGAACAAAGGAGTTGATTTCGGCAGATACTATACGACCCCCGAAAATTTGGAGATAATCCCTCATCATTATATAAGTTTGTCAAGCCCGGAAATCCAGGCACAGCGAATCGCTGCTCGTTTGCACAGTCACATGGCAAGTCGTCTATGAAAGTTATATAAGGGCCTGTGGTCAGCTACCTGTACCCTTCCTGGGTTCTGTAACTGTCCAGAGAAGACGTATCGTTATCAGCTTTAATAAAAAATGTCCGAGACTGAATAACTCCATTGTCTTTTGTCTACCCGGCCTACGATAAGCAATTTCGATGTGACATGTCAGGTCTATAATTCACTAATTCTATTATCTTCTTGGGTCTAACCTGGCATGTTATATATATACGAAAATACATGTACACATATGTAAATATGTATGCATACATGCACTATACACTTTTACACATGTAGACATGCATACATTCGTACTTATATACATTAACACAGATATCGCACACCGGCAAGAAAAGTGACACAACTCAAAACTGCAGCATTTGAGGAAAATCAACTTAAAGGATACTCTACAGCGTTAACTAGCATTACAATAAAACTGATAAAACTGCCCTCAGGTGGATACATTGCGAGATGAGATGTGTCGCACGATCGGGCACTTCATACAGATTTTTCAATGACATAACCTCAAAATTACCATTTTCGATTTGTGTCACTTTTCTTGCCGGAGTACGATATATACAGGGTGCGGCAGAAAGAACGTTCCGATTTGGAACGTCAATAACAAAAATACAAAGCAAGATAGAGAAAGAAATCTTTTATACCTGAGAAGAACACAGTATGCCATTGTTGTCCATTAAGTTTTAAAGATTACATTAGTTAAATGGCGTCCGTCATTTTCGATGCAGTTTTGAAGTCTCGGAAATTTTGCATGGATCTGCGGATCATGTCCGGCTGAATCGCCGTGATTTCTTGCGTAATTGCTGCATTGAGTGCTTGCAATTTTTTTTCTGTGGGGCTTTCTCATATAAAAAGTGTACCAACACCGACCAACAAATTTGCAAGCACTCAATGCAGCAATTACGCAAGAAATCGCGGCGATTCAGCGGGACATGATCCGCAGATCCATGCAAAATTTCCGAAAGAGACTTCAAAACTGCATCGAAAATGACGGGCGCCATTTAACTTATCTAAATCTTTAAAACTTAATGGATGACAATGGCATACTGTGTTCAGGTATAAAAGACTTCTTTCTCTATCTTGCTTTGTATTTTTGTTATTGACGTTCCAAATCGGAACGTTCTTTCTGCCTCACCCTGTATATTTTACATATATATATATTTTTTTTTTTTAAAGAGCTCATCATTAAACTATCATGATTATTGAGTTTAGGCTGAAATATTGCTTCCTTGTATTATAGCAAAGGGTTTGTCATTTTGCTCTTTCTTTTTTTTTATTGAGAATATACACTCATGGACAAAAAAATTAGCGCACCAAGAAATAATTGCGGGATCGTAACGAAACTTGCAATGAAGGTACATGTCGGGGAGATATGCAAATGATTAGAAATGCAGCGTGATTGCGCATTACGTATAGCCGGTAGAGGGCGTTGAACATCGTACTCTGTGGAGTATAACACAGGTAACCAAAGCATGTTTGAGTGTGCTGAATCATTTACAAAGGAAGAGCTGAGATAGACATGCCATTACGCCGTGTTCGAAGACAATATAAGCAGTTGTCGCAGTTTGAGAGGGGGAGAATCGTCGGGATGATGGAAGCTGGGTGGTCATCTAGGCGAGTAGCTCGTCAATTAGGCCGCTCTGATTGTGTTGTGAGGAGGTGTTGGGACCAGTGGACCCGAGAGATGTCATGTACACGAAGACCAGGCTCAGGACGCCCTCGACAGACCAGTCGTCGAGAAGACCGCCACATCGTAAGAAATGCACGCGTACAGCCAACTGCTTCATCGGCCGCCATCCAGGCACAGGTAGCACCTTCACTAGGGGCCTCTGTGTCTTCTCGAACCATACGAAGGCGCTTGGCTGAAGGACAGTTCGTATCGCGGCGCCCATTACGTGTGCTGCCCTTCCCGCCCACCCATCGACGCCTCCGTTTGGAGTTTTGCCGCGCACGAGGAAACTGGACTGCAGCGGAATGGAACCAGGTCGTCTTTAGCGACGAATCCAGATTCAATCTCGGCAGTGATGACAATTGTGTTCGTGTGTGGGGAGCCCGTGGTGAACGCTTCAATCCTGCCTTTGCTGTACAGCGACACATCGCTCCCACAGCTGGTGTGATGGTATGGGGTGCCATTGCCTACAATACACGGTTACCCCTAGTATTGTTCCGTGGCACCATGACAGCCCAGCGGTATGTTCATGAAATCCTGCAAACACATGTGTTGCCACTCATGCAACGGCTCCCAGGAGCCATTTTTCAACAAGACAATGCTCGGCCTCATACGGCAAGGGTGTCACAAGACTGTCTCCGCACTGTTACTACCCTTCCTTGGCCTGCCCGATCCCCAGATTTGTCTCCAATCGAGCATATCTGGGATCATTTGGGACGACGAGTTGGGCATCCCACGAGTTTGAACGAACTAGAGGCAAGGTTACAACAAATATGGAACGAAATGTCTCAAGACATCATACAGAACTTGTATGACTCAATGCCCGATCGTATCGCATCGTGCATTAGCGCTAGAGGGGGTCCAACGGAGTATTAACCCCTCCGTTCTTTTGCCTTTTTCTCTGAAATAAATTATCCTTTTTCTTTGATTTCCTTAACATTTACTTATAACAAAGTAGTCATTACGTATGTAAAATTTCGTTTTATTTTGACGACTCCTTCTTGGTGCGCTAATTTTTTTGTCCATGAGTGTATTATCTTTGGTCGTCAGGGGCTGGAAATCCGTCTCGGTTTTTCTTTTATTCGGTGCTAGTGGGGGAAGAAAAGAAATATTTCCTCAGACCGTTGTTTGATTTTTATCATTTCATTTTACTCCTTAATACCCACGTGCACGGTGAGAGGGAGCTGTGTCGTGCGAATCGATGGAGGGGAGCATTTCGAGTGCGTTTTATCGGCATCTTAGAGCGGGCTGGAAGAGGAAACCCCATATCGCCGGAACAGGATTTCTCAGGAATCTGTTTCCAGTATCTTATCAAATTCCTGAGTAGCAGCCAAATCCCCCACTTGTCAGTCTTCTGATGAGTCATTCTCGCTTAATCTCGGACTTATTCAGATACTGCCGAAACGAAAACCTCAGTTCAGTGGCGTATTGAGGGGACGAAATAACGGGAAGAAAACCTAGATTAGACAACCTGGAGTGGTCACCCTCTTTGTCCCTCCTTCCGAAATTTTTCACAAATTTCATTGACGCGAAATATCCTTATTTAGATCGGTAGGTTAAATAAGTAGGTAGCAGGAAGCAAAATTAATTTAATGGTCATTGAATAGATGAATAAATAGGATTGCGGCGAAAATGACGACATCGGGACGATACTTGTTATCGAAAACACGGTTCATACGTTACGGAAAAGGATGACAACATCATTCCTGCTAAAATTCTCAAATGTACGAACGGATTATTGAGCACCTACCCTCTTTTTCTATATTGCCAAAATACCCACAATACCTTGCTGCTAGTTTACAAAAACATCATGTTAAACTTCGGCTACTTTAATGTTAAACTTCGGCTAAGTCTGTATTTCTCTCTGCACACATAACCGCACATATGAAATTCAGAGAAAAATGTCTTCAATTCTCTAAGCGTTTCAGACGAACTTTTCCTTCAAGTACTTTCTGCTTGAAAAGCGTCTGAGACGATGTATTTTGATCTCGTGTATGAACACGAAATTTTAGGATTGAACTGTCATTGTCAAACGCTTTTCAAGCTTAAAATATGTGACTGAAACATATGTCTCAAACGCTTAGATGGTTAAAAATAGCTTCGATTTCCTGAAAAAAAAATTTTTTTTAGAGAGTAAACCATTTATTTTTCGAATCTGAAATTGCAAGGAAGCATATAGTTGTAAATTTTCCTCTCTAATAAGCTTTAAAAACACCATGCTTCTACAAAAACTTCCGTTGTATAAAAGTTAAAACAGTAAAGAATGCCCGGACAAACAACAAATTGAAAAGGACGATTTTACTGAGCGACAAGAGCAACAAAATTTATGATGTCAGATATCTTAATGCCATAATTTTTTCTCAAAATCACTGTACTTTAATACCATTTTTTTCAGTTTCAAATGTCCTATTCGATTACAAAAATATCCCAAAATTTAACAGGTTTTTGGATAATTGACAATCTTTCAACGCTCCTAAATGGCACTTTCCTCTCAAATTGCCTCCTAGAGAATGGCAACGATATGACCCCTCGTGACATCGATATATCGACTTACTAAACCCTACATTTTAAAAAAAGAAATTATTAGATTGTTATAATAATCAAATGCTAGAATATTTCTATTTTTTATCGTGCAGGGAGAGAGAGAGTAGTCCCAATTGTGAACCTCCTATCTTGGAGGTTTCTCGACATCTGAATTCCCATAGTAATAACCGATCTATCTCGTGTGAGAGGGTCGTTTCCTGGAGCTTTAGGGAAACCAATCCAGACACATATATCGTGAGAATCAGCAAGAGTCTGTCTGGTCCATGGAAAATATCTGCTACGATTAGGCTTGCCATCTGTTTTCTTTTCCCCAGACAATGTCCTCTCGTTAATGGCGTCCGGGGAGGATGTTGTGTCCGGGGTTTAGAAGAACGAACAGTTTTCTATTATTTTACTATTTACAGAACAATTAAACGCACTGACTGAATGTATCGTAGCGAGCGACGATACGAATATACTAGATAAGGGGAAAATAAATTAGAGTTCTCGGAAGAAATAAACATTTTTTATGAAACAATGAAAAATTATTTGGAATCTTGGACGGAATCTTGGTGCCCTTAGACCAGGCCAGCACAACATACGGCCTTCATGAAGATGCATATTATTATAAAGCTAAAAAATTCTGTATATTATTTTTAAATGTATGATGTTTAAATACTTAAGAAATGAATATTGATATTCATTTAACTTTATTAAATAATGATTTTTTGTGAGATAAATTGTCTCACAATATATATGTCTTTTCCTATTGCATAATGTTTTATTCCGGAAATTAATCAATACAGATCAGGCAGCCCACAACATTACAAAGGATCAGGAACAAAACAAAACAGCAATATATACTAGAAACCAACAAAAAAAACTAGAAACAAAATAAACTAAAAAAATATACACAATCAAAAAGTTCAGTCCCAAAGACAGTTCATACTGGTCCTTGCATACCAATACTATTTACTGATGTTTTGAAAAGAAAAGACAAAACCTTTGTGTCGAGGAATAAACAGGAAATCCAACGTAAATAAAGCACAAATAGCAGTGAGGTGCAATTTTGCATACGGCCGTTTCGAAGCTGCAAAGGAGCTTCTTCATCAGTGCAAAGAACTTAGTGGCAGCTCAAAAATCCGAAAACTAAGCTTAGTTTTCGGTAAAATTGCACCTTACTGCTATTTGTGCTTTATTTACGTTGGATTTCCTGTTTATTCCTCGAGCACAAAGATTTTGTCTTTTCTTTTCAAAGCATCACTAAATAGTAATGGTATGCAAGGACCAGTATGAACTGTCTTTGGGACTGAACTTTTTGATTGTGTATATTTTTCTAGTTTATTTTGTTTCTAGCTTTTGTTGTTGGTTTCTAGTATATATTGCTGTTTTGTTTTGTTCCTGATCCTTTGTAATGTTGTGGGCTGCCTGATCTGTGTGGATTAATTTCGGCTCTTTGAGCTTCCACTAAGTTCTTTGCAATGATGAAGAAGCTCCTTTGCAGCTTCGAAACGGTGCACCTTACTTCTATTTGTGCTTTATTTGCGTTGGATTTCCTGTTTATTTACGGATGTCGCCGTTTCTCTGGGAGATTCTGTCAAGTCCATGGCAAGTTAGGAGGTGATCCGAATTCATAACGCCTACCCTGCAGATCGGGCAAACGTTGGTGGGAAATATACCCATTTTGAACAGATGTTCTTCTAAGCAGTCGTGTCCAGTCTGTAGCCTAAAATTTGCTACTGTCTCCTTGCGAGGTTTGTGGCCATACGATTTCCAACAATCTTGAATGTTCTCCCAGGACTTACCTTTCAATTTTTCCATCATATCGGAGTTGCTGACGTCTCTAAATTTTTCAAAAACGTGTCTTTTGAGTGTATCCGGTGTAACAGGTATAATATCGTTCTGAATGCGGGTTCTGTGTTTTTTTGCAAGCAAATCTGCCCGTTCATTGCCTTCAATACCGACGTGTGATGGAATCCACTGAAACACAATAATTTTCTCCAAGCCCCTAAGAATGTTCAGGGTTTGCTTGATTTCAGATGAGACCATAGTCTCAGAGCAGTGATTTTCCGTAACGACTTGGATGGCAGATATGAAATCAACTAAAATAACCACTTTGGAGAACATATTGGTTTGGGTTTTTAAACTTTCGAGTGCTAAATGAATTGAGAAGTTCTCGGCATCAAAACTGGACATACATCGGCCGACAGGGGAGGGGGTACTCTGGGAAAATAGTGTACTGTAGACACCAGCTCCTCTCTAGCTGCTTGTGAGATAAACTATTTTTCGCTTTCCCATCTATCCTATCTTCATGCTGCCCGTAGCAACTTTCCATAAAGTAATAGTGCCATTTCGAGTAGTGCAGGCCTGCCTTACATGAATTAGATGTTTGTGAATGTGTGGATACCTGAAAAGTTAAACCAACAGAATTTGAAATCTTCACTTGAATTCTTAAGGTCTCGCAACGTAAAACTTTTTAATGAGCTTCGATGAATTCGTAAAGGAAATAGCTATTGATTCATTTCAATAAATTACGGTGTACCTCTCTTTCATATGGAAATATGAAGGTGGCCAAAAACGGACAAAAATGTTACGAAATTTTATTTCTGCTTACCGGCGCGTGCAAATGAAGTATTTTCTCTCATAGCAAGTCGGTGGGCTCAAGAAATGAAATAAAACCGGAAACTGTATCCTACATTATAACGACTAAATATAATTTGAAAATGTCATACCGAGAATTTTATCTGTTCCTTCAAAAAAATCTGATACAAGGTATTGTAAGACATTGGTAGCTCAGATAAGTAGAGGGGTCGAAATCTGTACAGTGTCACAAATTGTTAAGTAACATTTCTGAGTAAGAAGAAATATTTTTTGTTTGTTTTATAATACTATTCCCTTGAGAAATTAATGAAAATAAGCATTACTTTCAGTTAATCTATTGATACATATTACTTGAAATCTTTATTAAAATACTTTAAAGGAGCCCGGGGTTACAAACGCAATGACCGGGGTTTTTCGCTCACAAGTCCTAGTTAATGTATTAATGCAACCCGAGCTAGGATACATATTGGACCACTGTTTTCGCAGGCTTTATTTTCAGTAATGATACCCAGCTACATTATCTGTTTGCGTTAAAGATTAAAAATAATAATAAAAATTATCTAAAACAATCCGATAGTGATTTATGGTGGAATCTTTCACAGATATCTTTAAACATTTTAGTCCAAAGACGTCGAGGAGCTCCAAAGAGGTTTAGTCCAAAGAGGTCCAAAGTGGTTTAGTCCAGAGAGTCGAGGTCAAGTCAGACTTCAACTCTAGTGGTACCTCGCCTTAAAGTGAAACTGCTTACTACCCTTCGCCAAGGACCTAGGATTTGAGGACCTAGGTCCTTTGGACTTAGTGTAGGCTTTCCTACACCAAGGGGATTGGAAACAACAGCAGTCCAAAGAAAATAATTTAAACTCATAAAAAGGAACAACAAACCACTAGATGAGATTTCTTTTGAGACAGAAAAATAAAAACACTGTTCCCAGTGAAAAAATCTATAGTGCTGCATGTTCCCAGTGAAAAAATCTATAGTAAAGTCTCGAATGTATAGATTATATTTTCGGGATTCAACGATATATTTATTTTTAATTCCAGTTATTATTAGTTCAGTTTCTGTTCAGTTATTTTGTATTTATCTTTGATTTCAATCAAATGAAACTGGAAATGCTTAAAATCAGGACTTATGATGCCTGATTCAGCAAGACTACGAAAATTTGATACGCGAAAATTGTCGTTATCGTGACCCATATTTGTAATCAACGCCATGGTGCATACGTTACAGAAATTTGAATTGTTGAAGGATTTTCACATGAATTTTCCTCAAGGGTTAAAATTAATTATTACCAGCTATCTACATTTAACACGATAAGGCAATGAAAACAATCTTTTTTTGGAATCTGCTCCAAAAGCTGCCTTTTGTATCAATTTAAAAGTCAAATTTTCAAATATTTTTCCCTATTTCTTCTAAATATAAAAGATAAGTTTATTCAATAAATTTTAAAATTGGATTTATTTCGACACATGTAGGAAACAAAATTCTGATCACTCTCAAAATGGTTTTTACTCAATAGAGAGGGAGAACAATTTCATCGCCTAGTGATACATGTCTGGTTCATTCAAAAATATACTGCAAATGAATCAGATACTCCCCTATAGTTAGGAGAGAATATATTACGATGGCAAAAAAATCTTTGTCTCGTGGCGCCATCTATGTGTATAAAACGAAATGATATTTAATTTAAACAATTTCGCCTCTCAAAAATTGGTTAATTCCCAATATACGGTGCCCCTTGTATTTCACTGCATTGGAACCGCCATCTTGGTTCCGTCTCCCGTCGCCAATTTGGCGATGGGAGACGGAACCAAGATGGCGGTTCCAATGCAGTGAAATAATATAAATGACAACATGCAGAACTTTCATTGAAAATTTATACAGAAAATGAAAAAATGAAGTTAAATAAGGGCAGTCGATTTTATTTTTTTAAATTTTTTGTCGCCCAAGCCGAACGCGTATTTTTGGAACGGGAAAGTCCGAAAAGTCCCAAAAATATGCATTTTTTAAACTGTACGACCACAATAAAGCACAAAAACACACAAATACAAAAAATGAAAGCTGATAAATAATGAGAAATTTATTGTGTGTGGGGGGGCTGCCGCCCCCCCAACCCCCCGCTAAAAAAAAAGTCAGTATATTGCAAATAATTCATTTAAATAGTCTATTTTATTTTTTTAAATTTTTGTCGCCCAAGCAGAACGCGTGTTTTTGGAACGGGAAAGTCCGAAAAGTCCCAAAATTACGCATTTTTTAAACTATACAACCACAGAAAAAGCACAAAAATACACAAATACAAAAAATGATGAGAAATTTGTTATGTGTGGGGGGGCTGCCGCCCCCCCCAACCCCCCGCTAAAAAAGTCAGTATATTGCAAATAATTCATTTAAACAAATATAAAATACATCTTGGTTAAATATATCAGCAAGTAAAAAAATGAAAGTTCTGCATGTTGTCATTTATATTATTTCATGTTAAAATTAAAAAAAAAACCACTTACCGGTTATTCACTTTCGGTATAGCTTCTTTTACGTTTTGTTGATTTTTCGGTGTTTTTCGATACACCCAATTCGTCTGTAATCCAAGAACACGGTGTTTTTTTAACCCATAAATAAGTTAATTTTAAAACCATAATTAAATCTAATTTACTCGCTTCGAACAGGGAACCACATCTAATGGATCTTTTAACGCAATGTTCAGATCTTTCCTCTCAGTTGCAAATTACAATTAAGACAATAATAAATATTAGCTATTAACTCAACATAAATACAATAATCTATAATAGTTCTCTTACCCGCATTTTGTAAATCCCAAAAAAATCCAAATCAACCCTCCCATTCGTAAAAGAAGCCATACCTCGCAAATAAATGTACATCCGAACGCTGGAACTGCAATCCCGAAAAGAACGGTTTAATTTTTTGAAACAGGCGCGTTATATAAAATCCAGATAACCCTCGTTTACAAGTAAATCACAAGCTCTGATTGGCTGCTAATTATTCAAATCGGAAGCTATACTAAACGGAACTAGACTATCGGAAGTTTTAACTTAAAAGTATTTAACAACACAAACCACATTTGGCATTTTATCGTCAACTTGGCAAAAATCTAAAAAACATCGCCAAAAAAATATTGCCATCTTATTGAAATCGAGAGCAATAAATGGTTACCTTAAAAGCATTTAACAAACACAAACCACATTTGGCGTTCATCGCCAAATTGGCAAAAATCTAAAAAAATCTAAAAAACTTATCGCCAAGCTGCGGCACCGTGTATTGGGAATGAGCCCAAAAATTAACTTCATATTATTTAACTTCATTCGTGTTTATCATTTATACATTTTAAATTTCTTTTAACATGTTTACTGAACTTATTTTTAATATTTTTATTACTTTTTTTTTAATTACAAAATCTGTTCTTAGAACATTCCACACCAACACGTAAACATGATAGAAAATTAAACATAAGGCATTGAATGCTAAGGTAAAACAGTGTATCCTTCAAGGTTGGAAATGAGAGGCCAGTAGAGTGTTTAAATTAAAACTGTTTCTCTATTTGAATCACTACACTACTATACAACTACTAGACAACTACACTACTAGACAAGTTTTGAAAAATATTTCCTATGTTCTTAAAACAAACATTGAAAAAAAAATTGCATTTTCACTTGTGTTTCTCCTTCTTGTTTGAATAAACAAAGAAAAAATATTGAACTTGAAAACTATGCTATTTTGACACTGGATTTTAAAAAAGTCTTTTTATCCCTAAATAATTAAAACAACTCCCGATCTATTTACTCACATATGATGAATAAATTTATGAAATAAAAAATAAATCTTATTTAACGCAAAGCTTTGCTTTATCCTAAATTAAAACCAAATATTTTTTTTAAATTTAATTTCAATTTTTTGAGAGTGTAACAGTATTCTATAATATGTATATTTGCTGCACTTCATTTTGCCTTAAATATAAACCCGGCTTTAAAATTAGAAATCGGAGCAAATAAAGGCAAATAAAAATTCCAGTTTACATTAAGAAATTAGAGCAAATAGTATCTATTTATGCTTCGTGCATTTGTGAGAGTATTCCGTGGCAGTGTTTATGACATAAAGAATCTTCTCAATTTTTATTTTATTCTGTTATGTTTCAGACTACGAATGGCAGTTACCGTTAACTAGCAACAGACGGCTATAAAGTTGTTTCCAGTCGTTTGACAGCACAGAAAATTGTATAATTCTTACTTTAAATTTGCTCTTGAGTTTTCGAAGCATTTGCTCTTTTTGTGAAAATCTGAGGAACCGAAATCTACAAAAATTGGGCCAATATATTAGTGAGCATGACCTGATGTCCTTGAAAGTTATTCTGGGTAGCGACTTGAGAAATTAAGGCCTATCCAAATTTAGCGAGGATTTCGTCTCAAATGACAAAAAAAATATCGGTTTATAAGAAGTCTAGCTGAATACCCGTACTTCGCTACGCAGTATATTCAAATTAAATACAACGGTCAATGTATGCAATTAGTGCCTATATATATATATATATATATATATATATATATAAATCGTAAAATAATGTAGAAGAAAATATTCAAATTAAATATAACGGTCAATGTATGCAATTAATTTGTATGTTGAATATCCATAAAACCTACTAATTTTAATTAAATTCTTTAAAATCTTCCGTCTCGATTAGTCTAGTGGTTAAATTTAATCTTTTACCATATTTTAATATTTTTTTTTTGTCAATTTATTTCGTTGTTATGCCCGTGACGAAAAATTAGTGTTAACTATCACAAAAAGAAAAGAAACCACGTGATCAGCATTTAATAAATTAAATTCTAAAAATGAATCTTTAAACATTCACCAAAAATCAGAAAATGGAGGTAAAGATTCGAAAAAAATTCCATTTAAAGGAATTTTTAAGATCTTTCTCGTGATATAAATTTTATAACCCTCAGATTATTATTTTAAATGCAAACTTTAAAAAAGTTACAAAAGCAGCTTAAAAATTTAATTTAAAAAAATCTAAGAAGAATTTTTCAAAAATCTTTCTTCGTGCACCCCTACACTGTTAGAAGAATCGCCATGCAAAATTTCAGCCCTTTTGGTGCAGCGGTTTGGTCTGTGCGTTACATGTCAGTCAATCAGTTACGGAACTGTTTTATATATATAGATAAAGGAACAAGCTACGTTTCTTAAAACACGCACACTTTTTATATCGCTGGTAGTTAATCGTGAATACTTTTTCTTCAAATTCCGCCCACAAAGTGCAATGTCGCATCGTGAGCAGTGGTGGACTCAAGTTCCCCCTTTATGCCCGTATCACACTAAAGATTTAGCACAAGCTTTTAGCGCAACTGTTTCACTAAACCTGTTTTTCCTGCAACTGTTGCACTAAAATACTGTGTGATAGAGTGTTTTTCTATGAATCTTTAACTGCAACTTTTCCCATTCTACATGGGAAAAGTTTCACGAAAAGCTTGTGTTGCACATAATTGTCCAATAGCAGGGCAGGTTTTTGGCTCACGTGACTCGCGATCGAGCAAGGAATAAAATATGGCCGCCAACACGGATCCGTGGACTAAAGAAGAAATTTTAAATTATTTCATCGACGAAGTTACAATTCGTGAAATCTGTGGAACCACAGTCATTACTATTAGAAGAAAAGGACGTTAAAGCGGTTGACTTGTAAAGAGATAGGGGAGATAATGAGTGAGAAATGGCCTCATTACCAATCTTCTTTTACTAGCGGTAAGTAAGATTTTGCATGTCTTTTATACATTTCTTATCCGTAACAACTTAATAATTATTTATAGTATTGCCACGTTTGATATAATTTCAAAATAATTCTATTTAATTGTGGATCTTTCGGAACTTTTCGGATCATTGATATGGATTCATATCAATTGTCATTTTTATCGCCAAACTTCGCCAATGTTTGTCAACAGAAATAATCTTCGTGCATAGGATATTGCACTGAAACAAGTTACAATTTTTTTTTCTGTATTCGGAAAACAATCAATCAGAATTTTTAATCATGTAGTAATAACTTCTTATTTAACAAAGTTAATTGTATTGAAAGCCATTAATAGTCTACCCTACTTTATCATTATTGTTCAATATTGCAAGAGATATTTTTAATGCTAAGATTTTAAGTATTGTGGTTGCATTGATTTACTGTACTGACACTAGTATTTATGGTAAGCTAAATTTACGAACTTATGGATCACTTATGATAGTAAACATTCAGTTTACATGCAACTGAATAACAACAATAATAACACTTACATTTTTGTTTAAATTTTTGAACAAAAATAAATAAATTTCATTTTGTGTTTAAAGTTTTGTTAAAGAAATAAAACATTCTTAAAATTTGAGAGTTTTATAATTTGTGTTTTGAAAGAGAAAAATGTTTAACTTAAAATTTTGTTACGAGTGCTTTAAAAAAAAGAAAAAAAATATTTTATTTATAATTATATATATAAAATTAAGTACTATTTTATATTAGAATAATGTTTTATATTAGTTTATATATAATGTGTAATATGTATTGGTGTTTAAGTTGTATTAAATCTGTAAATATTTATCATCAGCAATAAGTTGACAATTTTGAAAATATTGGATATATATCAAAATATCGGATATTTTCGATATTTTGGAACCCTGATCACAGCTCTCATTTTTTAATTTATTATTACATTTCAATATTCCATTTTAATGTCTATTTTTTACAGGATACAGAAAGTGAATTTGGGGAATTTACCCAAGAATCGGTTACTGCAGTCAATGAAAATGCAGTAATGAATAGCCCCCAGACCAATAAAAGGAAAGTGATGGAAACTTCATTAATTCCCCCTAAATAAAAGGGGGGAAAGTGTGGATAAGCAAATATCCAGCACGTTGGAGCAAGTCAAGAAATTAATGGCATCTATAAATGAGGATAAAGACAATGTCGATGATGCCTTTTTTAATTATCTGAGATGTACATTTAAAAGTTTAAAAGATGTAAACTTAAAAGAAAAGGCAAGAGTTGAAATCCAAGGTGTTATCAATAAATATTGCATGGCAGACTTGAATAATAAATAATTTTTTAATAATAATAAATAATTTTTTAAATAAATTTTTTACTTCATGTTTCATTTCATTGATTTCATTGACCATAATTTAATTTTACAAATAGCTGGTATGTTGCATATAACTGGTATTTATAGGTATTTTGGCATTTGAAAAATATATAGCAGTAGCATACAGCTCAGATTCAAAAAATTATAATTACTGAGAAAAAGTAATAAATTATTTTCCATTTATTTATTTATGATACTATTCCAAAATTTATTGATATATCTGAGAGTTAACCTTTTCGTAGATGTCCATTTTTTTAATATTGTGTTAGTATTTTATGTAATGTAATTATTCTAATATTTTGAATATGAGCTGTACTAAAATCTGAATGTAATTTATCTGAATTTTTTTTTATTTCACACTTTTTTGTGCTAAGAATGTTGCTAGAAACTAATCTTTCCATTTGTACCACAAAAGATCAGATCCATATGGGTAACCCAATTTATATGGGTACAGAAAAAAGAAATCAAATTATTTTGGTACTTGGCAAAGTTATGTTCTAACATAAAATAATAATGGTCGTTCTAACCCCTCTTTTGAGACTAAGTTTTCGTATGCTGTTTTCATAATTGAAACCAGTCTAGTTATTATTTACAAGTTATACAGAACAAAAAAAATTTCAATCTTAACTTTGAACAAGGTACATTTATTAAAAATTAAATTCAATGTAAATTGCACATTTGCTCTTGCCATGGAACAGGTTCCACATTCTATTGAAGTCAGCAGCTAATGCTTTCCATTCAGTTTCATTACTGGGGCAATTTAGATAATCATCTTTTAAAACTGTAAAAATTGCCTTGCATACTAGTGGCAAGATTCCAGAAATGGTGTTTTGAGCAATGCGAAAGTGAAAACTTAATGATTGCCACGTTTCACCTGAAAAATAAAGATAAATACTGTCAGTAAAGAATCAGACACAGGTAATGCTTAAAAGAAAAACATTTTAGCAATTCTCTTTTAATGATCCATAGGTGTATTTTTTCATCTAAAGATCTGTCATAGTAATTTTGTTCAAAACAGAATAGTACAGAAAACATAAACAATAAAACATCAGTTTCTAATGTGCCTAACATGCCAAATCTAACATCTAATTACAGTAGGCTCTCTGTAATCGACACAGCTTGGGACCAATGCTAGTGTGGATTATAGGTCATTCTATTGTTTATGTTTTGAAAATTGTAAGTAAAACCAATCAACAGTTTTTTTTACAATTAATGACAAATTAAAATAACAGAAATATTATAATAAATATTGTACAATGATTTTATTTGAATTTATTTAAATATACAATTAATGATTTTTTAAAAAATGTCACAATATATATTTTTACATGCTAGCTATTGAATTGTCAATGATTGGCATTGAAACTTAACATCAAATTTCAATGTTTACATCTGTTATGATGTGTGGATTATAGGTGCTTACGAATTAAAGAGAGTCTACTATATTATATTAATTAACTATCAAATATAATATTTTCAATTTTTGCACAGTAAGCACCCACATAATAAAATGTTTATTTTAATGCAAATACATTTGTCAATTTCATGATTATAGATTTTGTGTGACCAACTTGGTCACTTCTGGGGTAATTATCGATCAGCAACAAATTTGATTAAAATAGATTGCCATAATATATATTATATAAATCAAAGTATTAAAACCGAAATACACTAGAATATGTAAAAGTACATGTGTATGTTAGTATCGACCATATTTATACTACCTAAAATAATTAATCCTACTTATACTTTATTGTATGCGACTGTGTTTATATTCTACAGTCCTGCCCATCATATTCATTAAATCATGATAATGATAATCTTGTACTAGTCTTTAATATCAATATTAAGATTTTAAAAAAAAGCAATGTTTATAAAAAGTCTATATCTTTACCTGTAGCTAAATATCTGAGAGTGAGTGCCAAACGTTCACCAGGAGGAATACTGTGTCTCATTTGTGTATTTCTTTTTTGTATCAAAGGTAATACTTTTTCAAGCAAATACTCAAAAGATGCTGTATCCATCCTAATCCACCTTCTATAGCCTTCAGTATCCTAGTATTAAAAAAATAAGATATGTTTAATTTTTCATAATTGTATTTCATGTATAGAAAATTTCTATGAGCAAGATATTACAGCAACCTTTTCAAACATTTCACTAAAACCAAACAGTTGGGGGAAAAAGAAATAATCCTCTTTAGGGGACTTAAAGAAGGGTCAAATATTCTGCATAATAATTCTATAAATATTATTTCTATAATAATTTATTAATTCTAGCAAAATTTGAAAGAAAATATCTTACCTGAAGTGCCAGTTCCCTCATCAAATTCTCATAACATCCTAGTTTATTTCTTTTTTTTAACCATTCCCTTGTCCAAATTTTTCTTTCAGATTTTTTTCTTCTTGCAATTAATGCTGCTGTAAGGCAAATTATTTTAGCACATATCGTTTTTTAGATGATATGCTCATAAAATTGGATGGAGCCATGATTTGAATAGGTTATGTCCGAGTGAGCAATCGATTCGTAATACATGCGCTAAGAAATTTGTATGCTATGCCTGAAGCCTAATGGTCGATAACAGGATTGGTACGGTAACCCGTCCACTTCGGTTTGCGAATCCGTTTGTCAAACTCCAGCAACCCTTCACAGACACTCCGCGAGGAGAAATGCTTGACGAAAAGCTTAAAGTTTCACCAAATTCTTCAGTGTGATACGGGTTTTAGGGAGCAATGCTAGCTCGCCTATAAAGATAGCTCGCCTATGCTAGCTCCCATAATAAGGTAGCTAGTAAATTGCGGTGAGTAACAAAAGGCGAATGTCTCACCGACAAGTACTGCCGCATTAAACACTTTTCTTTAAATACAATAGTATGCGCGCCTAGTCTCTCTATATATAAAACAGTTCCGTGACTGACTGACAGATAACGCATAGACTGCTGGACCTAAAGGACTGAAATTTTGCATGGAGATTCTTCTTATAGTGTAGGGGTGCACTAAGAAAGATTTTTGAAAAATTCTTCTTAGATTTTTTTAAAATTAAATTTTTAAGCTGTTTTTGTAACATTTTTTAAGTTTTCATTGAAAATAATAATCTGAGGGTTATAAAATTTATATCACGAGAAAGATCATAAAAATTTCTTTTAAAATGAAATTTTTTTCGAATCTTTACCTCCATTTTCTGATTTTTTGGTGAATTTTTAAAGATTCCTTTTTAGAATTTAATTTATTAAATGCCGATCACGCGGTTTCTTTTCTTTTTGTAATACTTTAAATTAATTTTGCGTCACCTGCGCAAACAACGAAATAAATTGACAAAAAAATATTAAAATATGGTAAAAGAAAAAATTTAACCACTAGACTCATTGAGAGGGAAGTTTTTAAGGAATTTTATTCAAAGTAGTATGTTTATGGATATTATGCATACAAATTAATTGCATCCATTGACCGTTGTATTTAATTTGAATATTTTCTTCTACATTATTTTGTCTATAAAAATATCCGTTACGATTTTTTTATAAATATATATATATATATATATATATATATATATATATATATATATATATTACATTAATTGCATACATTGACCGTTGTATTTAATTTGAATGTACTCCGTAGCGAAGTACGGGTATTCAGCTAGTCTTCTATAAGCCCAAGGTATCGATAATCTTTCCTGCGAAAGGATTTTCCACACCCATAAGTTCTGTAGATCCCTTTTGCGAGGGACAAGACACCCCCCAGTTTAATATCATAAATAATAAATGTGCCGTATTCTTATTGTTGGGGCAAAATATACTAGACCTATTATGAATTCTAAGCGCACCTTCTGACGCTAGTGTCCATTGAGCAATAAAAACGACCCACTTTGAGAGAGTATCCGAAAGTGTTTGTCCCACTTTCGTTTCCCTGCTATCCGAATAGCAATCAGAGACGATCTTTTAATAAGATCATTTACAAAAGATAATTATGTTCGTCATTAGAGAGCGGTAAGCGGAGGGTTGTCGTTCAATAGGAGGCAATATTTCAAAACTTTGACATCGATAAGTTGAAGGAACTCCCCACGAGAAGAGTCGCACAGCTGCCGTCTTTTTTTTACCATGTTTTTATTAACTCGCTTTCTTATTTATTTGTTTGCGTGTGTTTGTTTGTCCGGTACAAATCTTGCAATCTATTTTTAACTAACTTCCCGACTAGTTAGACATTTGAAACTTTTAGAATAGCTCAGAACACGATGACAATGCATTTTTAAAATACTTTTAGCCATCTTTAAGGAGAATTGAATTCATTTTCAGTTAATTTTGTTTTGTAGACTGGTGCAGCCATCTGTCGGCCGGGACGAGAACGAAAAGTTAAACGCAAGTTAACTTCCAATTAATCCCATTTTCTTTCAAGTTGATGGGATAATTCATCAAAAAAAAATTTTTAAGTATTTATTAATACATAGAATTGTCAAGTTTATTTGATTCAACGGAAAATTTAAAAATATGGTATATAAAAAGTTCTTTTTATCTTGTAATTATTTCAGTTTTTTCTACCTCGGTACAAGATTTCTATCGTCCGTGGACTTATTACAATGGTTGGTTGGTTAAGAACGATAGGGTCATTATTTGCTACCTGAGGGCTTATTAACCCAGGATCTTCTGCTTAAAGCTGATTCTGTACGGCTACAATAGTAGACTCTTGTACCATTGCCAGCGCTCTGGACGTTCGGCCATCAATCGGCCGCATTAGAACGGAAACAGCATAACCTTAACTGACACGGAAAATTTCCTCGTCACAATTTATCGCTTTTTGCCACTATTAGAGCATGGGTTCGACTCCCGGGAAAGGCATCTTTGCATCTGCACTTTCTGCTGACGGGGTGTCACGTTGGTTCCATTCGCCGAGTTGCTCCCATGATGAAGTAGCCAACAGAACTCGCGGTGTATGTGGTCGCCAAGTTTCTATCGCATCGGGAACATTTCTTTCTCCTGTGCAATAATTAGATAATTTTGCGTAGTTCGCCAATACACGTACGTTACATAACGAAATACAACGATGGTGTTATTGTAATGTAACATCGGTCTTAACAGTGTTTAATTATTTCAGTTGTGAAACTACCTAAAGTTATATTTTACCCTTCCGTTCAAGAAAACCTTGTACATGAGGCGTATTATCTTTCCGAGTGCAAAAACTAAAATTACAAGATAAAAAGAACTTTTTATATACCATGTTTTTAAATTTTCTGTTAAATCCTATAAACTTGACAATTCTATGTATTAATAAATACTTTTTAAAAATTATTTTGATGAATTATCCCATCAACTTGAAAGAAAATGAAGTAAAATGGAAGTTGCGTTTAACCTTTCGTTCCCGTCCTGGCTGATAGATGGCTGCACCAGTCTACAAAACAAAATTAACTAAAAATTAATTCAATTCTGCTTAAAGATGGCTAAAAGTATCGAAAGAATGCATTGTCATCGTGTTCTGAGCTATTCTAAAAGTTCCAAATGTCTAGCTAGTCGGGAAGTTAGTTAAAAATCGATTGCAATATTTGTATTGGACAAACACACACACACACACAAACAAATAAACAAACAAGAAAGCGAGTTAATAAAAACATGGTAATAAAAATACTAGATACGCTACATTTATAGCTCAGTTAGTTTGCATTCATCAATTAAGGATGAGGAATCCATGCCTGATAGGGCCAAATAAATACGAACCGAATTCACATTTTCATGCAACTTGATCATCGTCGTATGACAAATACTACTTGATTACTTTTGTTTGCACAATATAATTGCAAAAGTCATTTAGATATTATTTAAGGGGATGGTGGACATTCAAATTACCAAAAATCGAGCAAAAATTGGAATTTTTTTGGGGGTGTATTAATATTTTAAAAACATGTAAATATTGGAATGAAATGCATTTAAAATATGTGGCTTTACAAAAGTAAGTATTAAAGGTAGGTGAAAAACATCTTTTAAAAGGCTTTTTCTCAAAATGAGTAATTTCCATATTTGCATGTCTTTAAAATGCTCCTCGCGTCATAATTTTTGACGAAATTATGTGAAATTTATAATAAAGACTCCTGTAATACATGAAAATAAAGTTAGGTATCCATTTTAGGATTCGAGGTCATTCAGGTTATCAAAATCTAACTTAAGTGTAGAAAAGTACAAAAAATTCACGAAAATTCAGAGTACAAGCATAAAATTATTTCCTAAAAATTAACTATTCAACGAAAGTACAAAAAAATACATAACTTTGTTCAAAATGTATTTATAAGCAATTTAAATGCAAAATTAAGGGGGGGAGTTAAAAATTGAGTCGCAAAGGAACATTTTAAAAAAGGGTAATTTAATTTCAATTTTTAATTATAATTTTTTTTAAATATTTATAAAAATTTTAAGGTGTTTAATATTAATGTACTTTAATGAATATATATGCAAAATTTCATATCTCTGTGGTAAAAATTTCAAAAATCGCTTTGACAGGTCCTTGATGGATCTCAGACGAAATACATTTGTTAGTTATTAGGTTTCTTCTGAAGCCACTTGTTATCTATTAAATCATCCGTAATCATCATCTTGTTGGTAAATCATCAAGTCATTGCTATTTAGTTATCAAGCGAGTTTTCATTTCAATTTTTTACATGTTTTTATTAACTCGCTTTCTTGTTTGTTTGTGTGTTTGTCCAGTCCAAATCTTGCAATCGATTTTTAACTAACTTCCCGGCTAGCTAAACATTTGAAACTTTTAGAATAGCTCAGAACCCGTTGACAATGCATTCTTTTGATGCTTTTAGCCCTCTTTAAGCAGTATTGATTTCATTTTCAGTTAATTTTGTTTTGTAGAGTGGTGCAGCCATCTATCGACCGGGACGGGAACGAAAAGTTAAACGCAAGTTAACTTCCAATTCACTTCATTTTCTTCCAAGTTGATGGGATAATTCATCAAAAAAATTTTTAAAAAGTATATATTAATACATAGAATTGTCAAGTATATATGATTCAACAGAAAATTTAAAAACGTGGTATATAAAAAGTTCTTTTTATCTTGTAATTATTATTTGTCTACTTTCTTTAAAATTGTCTCTATATACTTGACCTAACATTTCGAAGTAATAACTTTTGCTTTCAGGTCATTTAACAACGTATTAGACTTGATCTCAGATCCTCGAGACCAGAAAAATAGGGCTGGGGGTTATTTCACTTGTCTGTGAAAGGTACTCGGACCTAAATCGATTTAGTCTGCTCATTTGTCCAATGAGGTAACGAGAACACAGCTGGGCTCATGATAAGAGCTCTACATGCAGCTGCAACGGAGTGATAACCTACAAAAAATTTGTGGAAAATGCATAACCGAAGGCTGTTAAGAATCTGTTTGTTCCCTTTAGTGGTTAGAGTATTTGGCTCTCCGGGCTAAAACATTTCATTTCCATCTGGATGATAAATTTCGCCTCAGTACCCCACATACTACTGCAGTTCCTTAAGCGCTATAAGGAGGTAGCAAAAATGATGCTGAAAATCTGGTGCTGGCCGTCAGTACTGTTGCCATCATCCGGCTATGTAAATTGGAACATCAGTGCATTTATAACATCAGATAATTTGATACATCTCAAACAATTATTGTAATTCTATGGAGAGAATTTTCAGTGCCTAAAACGAAAGGAACTATTTAGTCTTCTGCTTCTGTATAAAATTATAAATGCTTAGTTTTGCAGGAAGAGATACTCCCATACTAGGGTTGAGGAGTGCTCTTGCTTCCTGGGCACCCCTCCTGGATACGCGAGCTAGTAGCGCTACCGTATTTGAACACAAAGAAAATCGAATTTTTAGATCCATCTAATTCTTCTAGTCTGTTATTTGCCAGTTTAGAATATTTTAACCAAATTGGAGAATCATTGTCATATCTGGTACAGGGTTTTCAAGTTACGACATTATGGTAGCTTCCGAGACATGAGTTCGGGGACACGAAAAACAAAGTTCCGGCTCATCAAATAATAAGAGAGTAACTAAAGCCATTTTGGAGCACCTTTTGTTGCCAATATCCAAAATGTAATTAACGTTTCTTCTCCTCCAGACGCGTTCTGATTTGCAGGAATATCGGTCTGTCGATAATTATCGAAATGAAAATACATCTTCGGGCTGTGGAATAAGCCAGCGATATATCCCTTGCTCCGACCATCGCACAACATGTCGATACGAGTAAAAGGTCTCATGCTTCGTTCGTTAGAAGTGTCGGAAGATGGATAGGAGAAATATGAGCGTCGTCGCCGATTTACAGCTGCGCAGATCTCAGCGGATATTTATTTCTGCAGAGAGTTAAGCGGAAGAGAAAATTCAGCCAGGGAAATCAAGGATGTAAAACAAAAGGATTGCAACATAACTGTCCTCAAATCTTCACCTCTTCGTCTCTCAGCATATGCATAGCGTCGGGGGAGAGGGGAGACCACGTACCCCCCCCCCCCAACTTAACTTGAAATAAATTAAAACGTTAATAGAAGTTCAGTTAAAATTGGAAAATTGTAGAAAACCTGTAAGAAAGTTGGGTTTTTTTCCCGCTTTTTCAAACTGTGAAACTGAAGATTCCGATTATGTCTTTAGCCTTAACATAGTATTTAACAATGATATGATCCATTATGAAAATTCGATGCTATATTTATTTTCTCATTTTTTCTATATTACATTTATTTTTCTCATTGTATAACTTTTGAATATTACTATTCTATTGTTATGCAATTTTTAAAAAATCGTAATATTTCATATTTTAAGGACCGTCCGGCAGTCAATGCGCTGAGGAGGGCCCTAATTGAATTCAATTCGTGCCCCCCCCCCCAAAAAAAAAAAAAGTTAGAAGCGCTCTAGGCCTATGTCTCCCAGTAAGAAAATTTAAGCTAGCATCTAAGACTAGTCTAAAGTTTCGGAAAAGTCCTTAGACTTTCAAAGTTTAATTTAAAGTTTTTAAATGGAGTTGAAGATCGGATATACGCAGTGATTAAATTATTATATGGATAAATAGGAAGAACGACGCAGCCTCTAATTTCGGGTAAAAGATAGGGATTCCAATTTTATTACTCCCTGAGCTAATAAATTACAAAGCAATTGCAGCTGGTTGGGCTAACCAATAACAAAACGTATTTCTCTGAGCAATAACGTTCTAAAATTCCTTTGAAGTTCCTCTCCACCCTTATTTTAAAACCTTGATAACGTGAAAAGAGGATTCTGAAGAAGGAGTCTTCGAAGAAACTGCCCTTTTATCAATCGTAGATTTTAAAATGAGTCTGTTAGAAAACTCCTAAAAGCGTACTCGTTAAATAGGATAGAGCGGGATAATTTCAACTTGAATAAACGAGTTCGATTTTTAAATAAAACTTTATCCGAGTTTACAAAATCCTTCAGCAGAAGTTTTCAGAAAGTAAAATATATCGGATATGTTTCTCTTCCTCGCCATGCATTAATACAGTGCAAATATCATGACTCTTCCTTTAATTGGGTTAGCGTCCGTCGAGGTTAAAAAAAAGTACCTTAATGTGTTTGCTCTCAAATAGTGGGTGTCGAAAGGATCTTTTTCCGAAAGGGTTCATTATATTTCCTTCTAGTGATACGCAAACGCTCTAAAAGTTGCGATTATGTTGAATAAATACGTTTGACAGCATTATCTAAGTTTGTAAATAGCTGGGAAATCGTATTTCTTGTCAACCTTGTATGTACTGAATCTTCGATTCAGAAAATTGAAACAGGTATTGGTTGTTGAGTATGAGATTGGGTCTGGAATCTTATTTTAGAAATTCAGTGCACAGACCAGGAGTTAAAAAGTTCATGGACACGTGAAAAATATTTTAGTGCGTCGCGCCTCACCCTATTTTCAGCTGCTAGTTATTTTGTTTATCAGTAATTAACAAATAATACAATAAAGTAATTTCTCCATTAACAATTCCATTTTTTCATAATCTGAATACAGAATTTTCAGAACAAACAAATTTATAATCAAAAAAGAAATTAATAATGATATATGATCATATTTGTTCCCACGTCGAGAGCTCCGTCTTTCAGTTTTTGTACACTCTGTGAAGTTCACTGTTTCCTTTACCCTTAAGGTAATGTATATACTAAACAATAAACTTGTCATTAACACGATCCGACGAGGTTTTCTACACTAAACTATTTATTACAACACAATTAGACTACATAAATACCGTACTCAATTGCTACCAGGCAACGGGGAATTATTTATCACGTGTGTGTCAATCACGGTAGTTATATTACGGAAATCCTACCAGAATTCAGCCACGCTACTGCTTGTACATACGCCACATAAACCTTTCTGTCTTCACTTTATCGCCAGGTCGCTGGAACGATAGCTAACTTCAAAACGCCTTCGATAAACTCGATAATATCCGGTTGCTATACGGCAAAGCGATCTTCACTCCCATTGTTTATCGTTCGCCGCTCGCCTCCGTCCGACCTCGCCTGGTATTGTTTTCTCTCCCTCTCAAGCATGTACGCTACCCAGCTACCCACGGGGATTCCCGTCTAGTAGAAAAGCGCCGCTCATTTGCATAAAGCGCTTCTTCTTCTTCTTCAAACGGCGATTTATTTAACCAGGGGGGCTAATTTTGATTCAATATCTCACAACTCATTTGTGACGAAACCTCCATTAAATAAAAACAAACCCTTTTTCGTTCCTGTCCCATTTTTTGAAATCGAATGGGAATGCAAAATTTCAGTGGAAATAAAAAGACTCAATATAAAGATATTACCCTAAGTTCGATAATGAAACTAGGTGTTGCATGTCCTTCCATCATTCATGTGCGTACCCGTACAGCAAACTGCAGGTCCACTTATTTTGAAAGCAAAGTACGCATAACTCTTCATCCCAAATTTTAAGGGCAGAAACACATATTTCAAACTCTTTAAGAGTTAGGATAATTTATTCAATGAAAAAATAATTTATTCAATGCCCATTCTCCAGTGGGCAGACCTGCAAAATTAGGAGCAAGGGACTCCCCTGCGTGGCAAAGCTTTTGGAACTCCCAAGATTAATTTTAACGTAGGATTACGTTCCTCCATAACGGTCCTTCAGAAAGCAAAATTTCAGATGCTAAAACAGTCTTATATATATATATATATATATACATGCGTACATATATATAGATACATATACGTAACACATACTTACATATACACATACAAAAGAGGAAAGCAACGATAAGTAATCCTACGTTAATAACCCTCGGTAGTTTCGTTAGAAAAGACTACCTGATATTGTTTTTTAACTCGACAATAAGAGAATTTAAACCAGCATCTAAGACTAGTCTAAAGTTTCAGGAAAGTCCAAGCACTTTCCATGATTATTCTAAATTTTTAATTGGAGTTGGAGATCGGATGCTCTTAAATTTGCGAATTTATTCCAGAAGAACCTCTATTCCATAAACGAAATTTAAAAACTTTGGCAATTACTTTAAACACTCTGTTTTCTGAAGTTAGTTCGCTGAAATTCATAGACACTTTGTGATTTTGAGTTCATTTGGGATTGTTTGGAGTTTCTATTTTCTCCAGATATGCTTACAAATGAGACACGTGCCTACAAAGTAGTGAGCGACTCATTAAGGCTGCTGTGTACTAACTCCATTGGATTCGCTCACCTCAGTGTTAACCTATGAAGAAAGTGGGTTCGAGGATGGCCAATTTCGATTGAAAGATTTTTTTTATTATTGTACTTCGTCATAGAGGAAGAAATTTGACACCTTGGGACATTTTTCGCTTTAAGAAAAATGCCAATAATATTTTTAAATTTAAATTATTCGGGGGGAAGGGGGAATCTGGCAGAGGGTAGTTTAAACACTCCTAAATTCCTTTGGTGGACGACATTTATAAAATGAATCCTGCTGTAAGGTGCAGAGTGGATTATCGGCATCTATGGAGCTGTCAACAGTAGACACATTTTCTCCATAGGTTAACATTGAGGTGGGTGAATCCAGTAGGGTTAGTACACATCAGCCTTAATTCCGATACAAATAACACACACTCTGCTCTCCTACATACACAATTTCTTGATAGGGTTATACGTAGGGATGCGTAATTTTCGTACGTACGAAATTAGATGCGAATAAATACAAAATTGGCAGATAGGAGTGAATAAATGCGAAATTTTTTTTTACTACTTTTCGGCGAAAACTCGGTGATAAACGGCTTTAAAGCGAAATTAGGTAATAATAGTAATAATTTATCAACATAATTCCTTAACTAAGACCATCCGCGGTATTTTAACTGTGAAATTTCACTCTCCTTCGGTTTTGCTCCGAATTTAATCCGGGCAGTTTGTCCATACTAGAGTCGAACCTAAAAATCTAACTGTAAAAATCAACCATCAAGTTTTGTGGAACTATTTAGTAGATTTAAGAACGTCTCTTGAGCGCCAGAGTCGAGGGTATTTCAACTACTTACAGTAGTCAACCAAGATACTCCTTTTGATTTTAATTTCAACGAAATGCTGCTACCTTAACTTTGTAAAGGCAGCTATACAAAGCCTCTATAGTCCCGTTAACAGAGTAGATGCTGAGATATTTTAGTATGTACAACACAGTAGTTAATGACAGAAGGAAAAGACTTAAGGAGCATAATGTGGAGACTACAACAATGTTAGCTTTTAACTAAGAATTTTGATACTTACTTATTCAAATAAGTAAAACTGTAAATTTTTTTAATAAATGCAAAATTTTTAAATTTATACTTTTTTGCGAATAAATGGGAAATTTTATATATTGTATTGTTGCGAAATTTCGACCATTTTTTATGTGAAATTTACTTATCCCTAGTTATACGGAATACTAAACCTTCAATTTTTCAGCCCCACTTAAATACGACTTGTTTATAGTGTTGCCAACTGTCCCGGATTGGCCGGGATTGTCCCGGAATTGGAATCGTTGTCCCTGATCCCGAATGAATGCTAAATTGTCCCGGAATGTAACGGAAACTATTCCAATTTTTTTTAATTGAAATTGGCATCTTTAAAATCCGTTGAACGTTGTGACGTCGTTGTAATCCGGCAGGTAGCGTGAACGTCACGGACTAAAATTGAAGTTTCCGCGATATTTATTTACAGGATCAATTTATATACAGATCAGGAAGTACACGGTGATAGCATAGATGGTGATTGCAATGACAAACTATGGCCAGAGTATTTCAAAAAGCATGAAAAATCGGTCGAGCTGATGAAAATTGTGTCTTTCATTTTGTCCATCCCTGCGAGTAATGCTTAACCCAGAGAGAGTATTCAGTCACATAAACAGTGTGGTGACGAAGGCCAGGAATAACATGAATATCGACTTAGTGAAGGCGGAATTGCAAATATGCCTTAATAGTGAACCGTATGCAGAATTTGCGAACTTTTTAAATACGGACTCATTTGCGAAAGAATTGGTGATTGCAGCAAAAGGGGAGAGAAAATATTATTGGAAAAACCCATAAAAATATAACGTTAAATTTGTTATTATAAGATTTAAAATGTTCATTATTATGTAATTAATATATATATAGTAGTACCTCGGAGTTCGTCGCTCTCAGTGTTCGTCGGCTTCGGAGTTCGTCGGTTATTTCATCGCAAATTCTTTACCGGAGTTCGTCGGTCTCGTCGGAGTTCGTCGCTTTTCCCCCCATGCACCCGCTAGCTGAGAGCGCATTCAAACAAAGGACCCAGTCCAACACCTTCTCTCAGCGGAAACATACGTCAAGCATTTTGAGGTCACGTGAGAGCCGGCTTTCCGCTGAGAGAAGGTGTTGCCCAGTCTCGCGTCGACCTTTGTGTAGTACACATCGATTGAAAGCAGCACTTTGTGAAACAAAACTTCGCATTGATACCCATTATAAATTGCGTTTAGTGCGTATATATATACTGAAGTGTAGTGTATATACAGTGTACTGTATTTATAGTACTGTATACAGTGATTTTTTTATATAAATTGTTCAAAATAGTATTCGAAAATGGGTCCGAAAACAGTTGCTGCTGCTGACTCAAAGCAAAAACGAACAATGAACTTTGTATCAATCGAAACTAAGAGGGAAATAATCTCAAAAATTGAGCAAGGCATGAAAGTGGCAGATGTAGCTAGACAGTATAATTTACCAAGATCAACGGCAAGTACATACAGGAATCATAGGCACAAAATAAAAGAAGCTACTGTTTTACCAACGGTGTCACATGCGGTGAGTGCTAAGCAACGACCACATGCTCTAAACGAAATGGAGAAACTTCTCTTGCTGTGAATAAAGGAAAAGCAGCGTGCTGGTGACAGTGTAGATCAAAACATTATTTGTGAAAAGGCGAAAGAGATTTACACAAACATAACGAAAGACGATGAAGAAAAGATGGACTTTCTAACATCTTCAGGTTGGTTTTGGCGTTTCACACGGAGACATGGCGTACACAGCGTCGTTTGACACGGCGAAGCAGCAAGCGTCGATAAAAAAGCAGCCGGTGAGTATGTGCAAGAATTCGGTGAATTTATTGAAGCTGGGGGTTTTGTTTCATCTCAGATATTTAACAGTGATGAAACAGGTTTATTTTGGAAGAAAATGCCCAAAAGAACCTACATCACGGCAGAAGAAGCAACTCTTTCGGGTCATAAACCCATGAAAGACAGACTCAAGCTCCTCCTGTGTGCAAACGCGAGTGGTGATTTCAAGGTTAAGCCTTTATTAGTGTACCACTCTGAAAAACCTAGGGAATTTAAGCGTTTCAATGTGTGCAAAGACAGTTTACCAGTGATGTGCCGTTTTAACGCTAAGGCATGGGTAACTCGGGTATTGTTTCTCGAGTGGGTCAGGAAAGTGTTTGAGCCCATGGTGAAAAAATATCTCAAGGAAAAGGGGTTGTCATTGCGATGTGTTCTCGTCCTTTATAATGCACCGGCACATCCACCAGATTTAGGTGAAGAATTGGAAGCAGAATTGCTGGGATTTAGGTGAAGAATTGAGGGGATTACTGTGAAATATCTGCCACCTAACACCACTTCCCTTATCCAGCCCATGGATCAATTTGTGATGGCCAATTTCAAGAAACTATACGAAACACGTTTCAAAAGTGTTTCGATAATACCAATTCGACCGCTTTGAGATTTCTGGCTTAAAAGATTAAAAGACCGCTTAAAAGATTTCTGGAAAAACTGCTATAATGTCTATCAGGTTGTTCAACTGATAGATAAGGCTTGGACCGAGGTCACGAGAAAAACTCTAAACTCTGCTTGTAGGAAGTTATTGCCATCAGCTGTTTCCGAGCGAGACTTTGAGGGGTTAGAGACGGAACAAATACGGGAGGAGGCGAGTATGATGAGAGAGATTTTAGATCTCTGCAACGATCTACGTCTCGAAGCAAATGCTGACGATGTCGAGGAGTTGGTGGACTCGAATCGTAAAGATCTCACCACGGAAGACTTGCAGCAGTTGCAGGACGAAAAACAACGTGCTGAAAGGGTCGAAATAATTACTGCTGATAGTTAGGGGGAGGAAGAAGAAGAGCAGAAAGCAATAACGACAGATGAACTGAAACAAACACTTCGTATGTGGACAACAATTGAAGTTACAATAGACAATTTCCACCCGAATAAAACCATGGCCTGTTCTGTCATCAATAAGATGAACGATTCCATCATGCCGTTCTTCAATAATTTACTAAGAAATCGGAAGAGGCAGGTAACGCTCGACTGCTATTTTAAGCAAACCCCTGTAGAAAAAACAACTAGTGATGAGCCTCAACCAGGTCCTAGTGGGATAAAAAGGATGCGCAGAGAAAAGATTCCTCCAAGTGAATTGCCTTCCGTCATTTTCTAATTTAGCATTTATTTCTTTACATTTCTTGTAATAACAATGCAATTCAACTTAATTTGTTATTATTTAGCAATAATAGTTTAAAAACAAGGCGAAAATAATAAAGATAATGGTCGACCACGAGGTCGTGGAACGGATTAATTCGTTTTACATTAATTCTTATGGGATAATTTGGTTCGGAGTTCGTCGGTTTCCAAGGAACGGATTACCGACGAACTCCGAGGCACCACTGTATATATATATATATATACAGTTGACTCTCTGTTTAACGACGCTCTACTTAACGACGATCTCTATTTAAAGACGATATTTCCCAGTCCCGGTCCCTCCGACGTAAAAAAATTCTATTTAAAGACGATATTGTTTCTGTTTAACGACGATTTTTTTTTACATGATAAATTTTTCCTTCAACATTATATCTGCAGGAGGGGATCCTTTCTTTCCCTTTGTGGGGGAAAACAAGTTTGATGTCAATAACAGACCCGGAATTTCCTTGATGTTTACAATGTTGAAATCATAGACTTGTTGCAGTGTTAAAAACGGGGGGGATTACTGTTTCTCGAATATTCTTTCATGGCGCTCTTAGTGCGGGCGCTGAATCCCTCTATTGTCCCTAACATGTTGTCATGTGACTTGCGAACTGTCCAATAGCAGCCTTCTCTCACTCCTTCCGGGAAGTAGATGTTCATGTTTAGAAAATTCATGGTTGTGTGTAGGAGCTCATTCCAGTGCGAATACGAGCAGAGCAAAATGGCATCAAAGCGAAAGCATCGCTACATACGCTACACGAAAAGGGGAAAATTATTGAATACTGGGAAGAAGGACTAACAAAAGTCCAATTCACAAGACAATTTCAGCTACCCGAGTCTATTCTCAAAGGAATTTTAGCAAGCAAAGAGAAAATTCTTGAAGCAGCACAAAAATTTGGTTTGAGATCCAAATCCAAACGGCAGAAAATTCAATGTGGTCGATCAGAAGAGTTTGATAAGGCAGTCCTGCAATGCTTTTATGAAGCAAGAGCATCCAACATTCCAATTTTCGGAATGATATTTAAAGAAAATGCTATTGTTCTGGCAGAAAAGTTTGGGATGCAAAATTTTCAGGCTTCAGCTAGTCTGGTGGCAAAGTTCAAATAAAAATATGGAATTGCATTTAAAAACACATCTGGCGAAAGTGGCACCGTAGATGAAAAAATAGTCGAAGAATGGAAAATATTGTTTTAAGGGATATTAGATGGATATAATGAGAACATATTCAATGCAGATGCGACGAGCCTACCCCACAATAGGGTGCCTAATAAAACTTTAACGTATATGGGCGAAAAGTGCTTTGGTGGAAACACAGTAAGGAACGATTGACTGTTTTACTGTACACTAATTCGGATGGATCCGAGAAATTCCCACCACTAGTTATAGGCAAATCAAACCAACCAAGGTGTTTTAAGAATATCACCAGGAAACCTTGTGAGTACCGGATTAACAATAAAGCATGTATGGCATCACAAATTTTTATTGACTTAATTAGAAAATTTGATGCAAAAATGCATCAAAGAAAACATAAAAGTTTTACTTTTAATCGACCATTGTACTACACATACTCCAAATATCCCTTGACTTACAAATTTGACTATTAATTTCTTACCAGCTAATTGCACTAGCAATTTGTAGGCATTAGACCTGGGTATCATTCGCAGTGTGAAAGCATACTACAGAAAGTCTTCAATTAGGAAATTTAAAACCATTCGGCTGATAGTATGAAAATTAGAAAATTTACGATCTTGGAAACAAAGCACATGATAACATCAGCATGGAAAGAAGTTCTTCATCCACAATAAAAAAAAACTGCTTTCGTGTTGCTGGAATTCACAAAGAACTTGTAGTGGTACTGCAAAGTATGGATGTAGAAATCAACGAAGATGACATTACCCCTGAAGAATGGAGAAGTCTTGTTGAAGATGAGGATGTTACAATTCAAGATTTCTACAGTTGTGATGAATCTGTTTTAACAACAGATTACAGAAATGTAGAACAAATTTATGAAGATATAGTAAACGAAAACACAGAGTCAGACGAAGAAGGTGAAGTTGAAGACACGGAAAATGAGACATTGCCACAGTCTTACACACATGCAACTTCTGCTCTATACGCTATATTACATCGAAAATGGAAGATGACACATTTAACATTTTAGAAAATCGGGAAAAGAGAATAGCGAAAACAAGGCGAAAAATGAAGCAATCAACACTTTTTGACTTTGTTAAAACCAAATTTATCGTATTGTTTGTACTCTTTTTTTCAATGTAATTTAAAATAACTTTTTGTGAATAAAATAATAATGATAATAAAAATAACATTTTTAAACACACCAATATATTAAGAAATATATTGATAGTCCAAAGCCTGTAAGTGTGTAGGGAAATGTTATTTTTTTCACAAATTCTGTTTAAGGGCGATCTCTACTTAAGGACGATTTTTCACGGTCCCTTGAAAGTCGTTAAACAGAGAGCCAACCTTATATATATTATATATACATATATTATATATATATATATATATATATATATATATATATATATATATATATATATATATATATATATATATATATATATATATATATATATATATATATATATAATTAAATTTCTGTAATAGTTAAAATAAAAATATAAAAAATAAATTTTAAAAAAAAACTATTTTAACTTTTTCATACATAAAAAGTTTCCTCAGAAAACTAGGTAATGGCTGACTGATAATGATGATGATGATGTTCAGTTTTGAGCTATTTGTCCCGGAATCGTCACAGAAAAAGTTGGCAACCCTACTTGTTTATGCGTGGAAGTCTGTTTTTACGCGATCACTTATTTCACCATACTCGCAACATGTTCTGTGTTTCTCAAACAGAAAAAGAAAAATGACAGTGCCCTCGACATCAAACATACCCCTCCTCCAGCTCGAGTCCTCAAAATAAACCTCAACAGTCCCTCTTAAAAGTATAACCCTTTATTTCAATAGTACCGATAAGAAGTAGTACTTCATTTTCAATTAAGTAGTTTTAAAAGCCCGTTTCGCAACAGCTAATACGTCAAGAAGTTTTACGGCTATGTGAAGATTATTATTTTAATCCCGATTTGACAAAAAAGAAGACAAAACCTTTTGATATGAAAAGTTATGAAGTTAGACGAGGAAAGAAATTTTCATCAGATACGAACATAAAAAAAAAATTCTCGCGAAATCTGTTTGAACGGGCTTTTTTTCCATCTTAAAAGTGAACAATTTTTAAGTGAGAGAATGCTATTATTTGTAAGTTAAAGGGAGATATATTACAACAGAAATTTATTGTTGGAAGGATTTTAATACTTAACAAGTTCTTTCGGTATAAACGTTGTTCACGTGATATTTGATTAGAAAGGGAAGGATCACTTATCTTTCATTAAAGTAGCATTATGAAGCGAGTAACATATGTTTTTTCCATCCCTTTGAAGCCATTCTATTTTCAGATATTAAAAAAAGGCAGCTAGTTCAAACTTCAAGGAAAATTTGATTGTAAAAGTTATCATCTTAAATAAGAAGCTTCAAAAAATAAATTTTGAAAATTAAATTTGTAGAGCATATTGTTACAAAATGAGTCGCAAGCAATCCTATTTCAGTAAATCACTGCAAAATTATTATTTCTTAATACTGGGCCTTGGCGTATTTCTCACATCTCGAAGAAAGTCGAGAATTTGACATTTATTAAACAATTTCTCTGCCGATAAGTCAAAGCAGTAGTTCGTTACTGATGTATAGCATAAATCTAGTGGTTCTCAATGCATTCCTCCCTTTGTGCCAGAGGAATGAATGTTTCTATTGAATCTTCCAGCAAGAAATTATAAACACCGGCGACAGGCATGAGTGTTTGTGGCCGTTCGGAACAGGCATTAACCTTTAGATAACGGGGCCCATTTATCCAATTCCCTCTTTAGAACGGGAAATTTCATACCACTCTTTGTAAGAAAGGCCATTAAGAGGGTTATATATATATATATATATATATATATATATATATATATGTATATATACATAAATTTATATATATATATATATATATATATATATATATATATATATATATATATATAAATTTATGTATATATATATATATATATATATATATATATATATACATAAATTTATATATATATATATATATATATATATATATATATATATATATATATATATATATATATATATATATATATATATATATATAATAAACACACACATATATACCATATGTATGTGTGTGTATATATATACAAATACATACATACATATAAATATATGTATATAAATATATATATATATATATATATATATATATATATATATATATATATATAAATATATATATATATATATATATATATATATATAAATATATATATATATATATATATATATATATATATATATATATATATATATATATATATATATATATATATATATATATATATATATACACAGATGGAGTACAAAATAATACGAACACCTGTGAAAAGGAAAGGTATCAGTCTCTCAACAGCAGTCACCTACGTTGCATGCTTCTATCGAACTGTCTGTGATAAGTTGAAATGTCAGACCTGTCAGAGTTCCAAAGAGGAATGATAGTTTGAGCGCGTTTAAGTGGAGCATCGGATACGGAAACAGCAAACCATTTGGGGTTTGCAAGGAGTACGGTATCAGCCGTTATGACAGCATACACGAAAGAGGGTAAGACGACGTCTTCAAAGCACAACAGTGGCCGAAAGTCCAAGCTTGCTGATAGGGATAGACGGGTCTTGAAGCGCATAGTAGCCCGAAAGCACAAGCAATCGTTATCCGAAATAACATCCGAAATGAACAGTCATCTCCAGGACCCCGTTTCAACAAAAGCTGTCAAAAGGGAACTTCATGCTGCGAACATTTATGGCAGAGTGGCAATTCGTAAACCTTTGGTGACAGCAACTAATGCTTTCAAGCGACGCCAATGGTGCAGAGATCACAAAGGCTGGTCCCCACAGCATTGGAACAGGTAATATGGTCAGATGAATCGTCATTCACCCTATTTCAGACGACCGGACGCGTTTATGTCTGGAGAACGCCCAAAGAAGCGTTTTATCCTGAATGCCTCTTGCCGACTGTGAAGCATGGGGGTGGCTCCATTATGGTATGGGGTGCGATATCTTGGCGCGGTCTTGGGCCACTTGTTATTCTGCATGGGAGAATCAAATCCAATCACTTTCTAAGCGTTCTAGGGGATCATGTCCATCGTTTTGTCCAGATTGTATTCCCTGGAGAGCGACCGCTTTTTCAAGACGACAACGCCCCTATCCACACTGCTAGGTGTGTTCAAGAATGGTTCGAAGAGCATGACGATGCAGTTGAACATCTCGCCTGGCTCCCTCAGTCTCCGGACTTGAATATTATTGAACATTTATGGCAATATTTGGAGTCCAAACTTCGTTCCCGATTTCCACCTCCATCCGGACTTTCGGAATTAGTGACCGCTCTGCAGGAGGAATGGCTTAATATTCCTTTAAATATTGTCCATAACCTTTATGCATCTATCCCACGTCGCATTAAATCTGTACTTCAGTCAAAGGGTGGTCCAACCCCCTATTAATAAAGATTTTCCATTATTTCACAGGTGTTCGTATTATTTTGTCCACCATCTGTATATATATATATATATATATATATATATATATATATATATATATATAGAGAGAGAGAGAGACAGAAAGGGGGGGGGATTCATTCTTGGGCCCGTATTCTTGGGATACACGCTATCCCACCCCGTAAGGAAAAGGTGATAAATCCAGACCAGTTGAGGCCTCGCGTAGCAAAAGACAACCATTAGAACCCCGAACCAAGCATAAAAAGTTGACCATTACTTTCTAGTTGAGAAAACGAAGGCGCTCACTCTTTCCTTTTCACCCTACCGACTCTGTTTATCGTGCCGCCTCCATCTGACTGAAAAGCATAGCCCGAACACAGCTTTGCAACGGAAAGCGAACGACGGGTGACGAGCAAATTCTGCGTTCGGTTTTAAATTTCGGTTGGAGCGTTCACATTAACAAACCGAAAGCTTGTGCTACTGTTCGCTCATTCCCGTGCAGAGAGTTAATATAAATGAACGAGTTCCAACAAGAGAGAATGACTCCAAACCATACTATATTCCGGAACAACGAAATGAAGTTTCCTACCCGAAATGAAATTTACAAGTAAAACCATAGGCGTATCGTGCTTCTATTTTTTATTTTTTTTGGGGGGGAGGGGCACGAATTGAATTCAGTTAGGGGCCTCCTCCACGCATTGCCTCCCGGTCGGTCCTTAAAATATGAAATGTTATGATTTTTTTAAATTGGATAACTATAGAGTTGATGTTTGAATAGTATTCAAAAATTATACAATGAATAAATATAATATAAATAAAATGAGAAAAAAAACAGCATCGAACTTTCGTTATGGATCCTATCATTGTTAAAAACTATGTTAAGGCTAAAGACGTAATCGGAATCTTCAGTGTCACAGTTTTAAAAAGCGGGAAAAAACCAACTTTCTTAAAACGTTTCTGCAATTTTCCGATTTTAACTGAACTTCTATTAACGTTTTAATTTATTTCAAGTTAAGTTGGGGGGAACGTGCCCCCCCCTCTCCCGTGCTCCCTCGACGCTACCGCCTATGAGTAAAATGGTTCCAAGCTGTACACATGGAGCGAACAACGGCCGAGGAATGGCCAAGAAGCTTCCTTTGAAGCCCCTCCTAGTGTGTGAGATGTGGCAAAGGCAAACAAATCCGTTCGGTGGCTGCGCTACGTGTACGTGGTCGCTACGTGTACATTTAGCGAATAACTTCGTTCGCCCCAATGTATAAACTCCTTAATATGCCGGGGCTAAACTGCTGGAACCAGAGTATGTAGGTTCGAGTCCCGCTATTGGCATGGATATTTGCAGCCGTTCGGAATCGACTTGAACAGTAGGTCAATGTCCAATGAACCCTCGAATAATGACCGTAGCGCTCTCCACTCACCAACCAACCTCACTACACTAGACATCTGCTTACCGCCAATCGAGGAATATGCGTATGTCGCTGTAGCGTGGAATTTAACGCTACAGTTAATGTGTGCTAATTCTGCCCCAATTTAATCTAGAATTTATTTAATATCAGGAAATACTTTAATTCAGTCACTTTGTCAAGCAATATTTTACGTCAACAGATGTGTTTCTAAGCCCTTGCTTTGAATTCCGGGTGGTCTTACTTAACGACATCTTTGCTCATTCATGCACATCTGTGCGTAAATATAATCAGCTCGATGTTATTGAAGAAACCATTACCGTTCTCTTTGCCAGGATCTTTTTAAATTACGGTTTCCTGTGGAATGGCTAACAAGCAACGTGCCATATACGAAATCCCATTCGAAAGCAGTTTGTCATTTACGCGGCGGTCAGGGCGACGCTTGTCAATTATTTCCACAAAGCGCGCCGGTTCACAAGCCCGCAAAGGCAGTGCCGTTAATTGAATCAGTGCAGCTTCTGAGAAAACCGCTTTGGCGATAAATCGCCAAATTTTGGTGAATTTGAAAAGTCGCCAGGTCTCACCTGCTCAGCCAATCACCGCTTTTTAAATCTGCCGCGACTTTCCGTCATAGGCAGATGGTTGCAACTTTTCGCCTGTTGTCGCCCTTTTAACTTAATGCGCGTCCTGCCTTCACACTAGGTACGCTACGGCGCTTGGCATCTTGGCACACAACTTTCTTGTAACCCTCGCTCCCTCTACTCCTGTCTGAGAAGAACTTGAATATAGAGATCACGATATTTTTCTAGATATATAGGTCGTACCTTTTAGAAGCCCCTCCAGAATGTGGTTTTTTGCCTAATTCTGTGAGGAGGCTATACCATTTCTATGTACTTTTTTATGAACCATAATGGTCATTTTGTGTCTTGCAACTGACGATGAAATCTTGAGATGAGAACTTCAATATAGAAGTAAAGTAATTGTTTGTTTGGTATTGTACTACGTAGTATTTAAATAACTTCAATAAATAATTTGTATCGACCTAATACTTGGCTCATTCTCGATTTATTCTTCATTTGATATTATTCCCGGATTGCAGTAGACGATGGAGCTCTCTGTGGTTATTTTGGCTACACTTCGCAACTACCACTGTATTATTACGTTATCGGCTAACATATGAACTGAAGATTATTGAACTCATTCGAGGTATTTCTAGGCATCAGGATCCTGTATCACAGTTTATGGCATCCTTCACAGTACCGAGGGTACTTCACCTGTTCCTGTTGTATTCGAGATGGCAGACGTCTGAGACGCGGTAATTATCATCGAAGAGGTTTTTTTCTTGATTCCTTTCTCCGCGAACTATCCACGCTTCTTGACTGGGTTCATCAGTAATTTCTTCAGCATTTACTTTCGGCCATATTTTCCCCTTACGAACAGTGCGGCATCGAGTTCTCCTGCATGGACTTATTGTGCTGATTGAACTATATAAATTTGATCCCAAGAACATTTTCCGACAACATGAACTGTGACTCCATGCATCAAATCTCCTTTACAGTCGCAACTGCCAATTTCCTTTCAAATTGTTTTTTTCAATACTCTTCAATGTAGCACTTGAATATTTATTTTATTCTAAGTCATATATCCGTATAAAACGTGGATATGAGGACGTAATTCAAATAAAATCTTCTTCTATGATGTCTTAATATCATCGGACAATTGCTTGTTGAAATTAAAAGCATCCATCACATCCACAATGTATCCAAAGCAAGAAAAGTTTCAGTCGCAATAGAATGCTCTCAAAAGGGAATAATTAAGTTTCAATTGTCTACATGTTAATTAATGTGTTAATTTAATAACTGAATAGGAAATACAATTAGCTGGCTTTTGATCTCTCTTTTAAAAAGATGTAACGTGTGCATATGTTTCTTATCTTAAAGAAAATTCAGGCGAATAATTAATTAACAGCTTTTAGTTTCAAACACAAAATTTAAATTACTTGCGTATTCTTAAACAGTAATTATACACTTAATCTTTTATGTTTCGAGCTTTACATATTTTATAAGTGTTCTGTTTCACACAAGAATATATTTTCCCATTGACTCATAAATTCTTTTGGTCTTTCCTCTCACTCAGCTAAGTTCCTAGATAAAAAGATTTTAAGAAACAAACTGAATTATTCTATCATTTGTGTCACTAGAAACAATTGCACCGAAACAGCTTCTCTGAGTGGTCGCGATTTATTGTAAACATAAATTATTTCCCTTGCTTCTTTTCCTAGGTCTGAATAAAAGATCAAAAGATTTAAATCAAAAGAATAACGTTTTAAAAACTTACCTGTCCTCAAATAAAGCCCCTCAAAAATTCCGCAGCAGAGGATTCTATGGCACACAGAAATCAATAAACAGAATACTTCACAAAATCAGTCACGGTCACAAAGAAAGAAATGTAACAAAATAGAATTCTCTTTAACCCTAAATTTTAAAATTAAATGTTGTCTTCTTTTAATGAAACAAATCTTTCGTATAAAGAATAACAACTTCTGTTATCGAAACACGATATTAGATTTTCTTTGTGATTT
Source organism: Dolomedes plantarius (assembly GCA_907164885.2). Lineage (NCBI taxonomy): Eukaryota > Metazoa > Arthropoda > Arachnida > Araneae > Dolomedidae > Dolomedes > Dolomedes plantarius. The sequence goes on from OU015491.1 coordinate 228,365,983, forward strand.
GTGGGATTCTGGAGTTGAAATGGTACAAAGAAATATCTGGTACTAAATTTATAAAGAATTTTAGATTCTAAGATTTCTTGAGTAAGTCTCAAAAAACGAATTCTTTAATTCACTTTTTTGCACAGTGTAGTCTCATTTTCATTGCCTAATTTAATCGATTATTTAAGTTTATTCAACTTACTGAATATAAATACTTGCCTAAAGAATAATTTATAGATTAATGATTAACTAACTAACTAACTAACACACACACATATATATATATACACTGCTGGCCACTGTAAATGCAACACCCTGAAGGAAACATGCAAATAACATGAAATTTACAACATGCATTAGCGGAGGTGAGATATACAAATGATTAGAATTTCAGCGCAGACGCACATCACTCGCGCCTGTGGCGCCACTTCAAAGCGCTATTTAAGGCTTGGAGATTTCGACGATTTCAAGTTCAGCAATTGTGTTTTTCTTGTGGTTTAAAAAAAACGATCAATTATGCCTCGTCGAAAACAGCGATCATCTTTTGATCAAGTATCCGAGTTCGACAGAGGAAGGATAGTGGCCTACCGAGATTGTGGATTACCTTTCAGGGAAATCGGTAGTCGTGTTGGACGAAACCAAACAACTTTAATGCGGATATGTGATCGTTGGATGCAGGAGGGTACGACGGACCGGCGTGTTCGATCGCATCCACCTCAGCGCACCACTTCACGTGATGACAGGCAAACTGTGCGCATGGCAGTGACGGATAGCTCAGTCACATCACGAACCATACCACAGCACATGCAGTCTGTAACGCATCATCCAGTGTCTGCGCGTACCATTCGACGTCGTTTACAGCAGAGTGGTCTGTCCGCAAGACGTCCATTGCTTTGTCTACCCTTGACGCAGAACCACAGACGTCTCCGCCGCCAATGGTGCGATGACAGAAGAATGTGGACGGCAGAATGGAATGAAATTGTCTTTACTGACGAGTCACGCTTCTGTCTGCAACACCACGATGGTCGCATTCGAGTCTGGAGACACCGTGAAGAGAGGATGCTGAACAGCTGCGTTATGCACCGCCACACTGGTCCTGCACCGGGTGTTATGGTATGGGGCGGTATTGGATATCACTCTCGCACACCTCTAGTACGCATTGCCGGTACTTTAAACAGCCAGCGCTACATCTCCGAGGTGTTGGAGCCAGTTGTCCTTCCTTACCTTCAGGGCTTGCCCACAGCCATATTTGAACAGGATAATGCGCGACCACGCGTGGCACGCATTGTCCAACGGTTCTTCGTCAATCGCCAGATTGAATTGCTTCCCTGGCCGCTTCGCTCTCCGGATCTTTCGCCGATAGAAAACATGTGGTCCATGGTTGCTCTACGATTGACCCAGATTCCATCCCCAGCTGCCACAGCAGATCAACTTTGGCAACGTGTGGAAGCTGCTTGGTCTGCTGTACCCCAAGAACTCATCCAAAGTCTCTTTGAATCAATGCCGAGGCGTGTGGCAGCGGTGATCTCCAACAATGGCGGCTACTCTGGCTACTGATTTTGGCAGGAACCACACTTCACAGAAGTCTATAAATTTAATCAGTTGATACTTGGTCAACATGTTATCTACAAAAAAAATTTTGTTGTGATATCTCTTGTCTTTCTTGGTGTTGCAATTTGGGTGGCCAGCAGTGTATATATATATATATATATATATATATATATATACACAGTGTATATATATATATATATATATATACACTGCCGACCTGACATATTGTCAGGTCGGCCCTGCAAGGCCGACCTGACAATATATCTGTCCTCCCGGACGTTAGTCGTGGGAGGCCGTTGAGATCCTGCATGGCGTTCAGTATGACCCTGCTGAACCCATCGATTCCACATTCGCATGACAGTCGTTGGATTCCGACCAACGCGAGTAGCAATATAGCGGAACGATAAACCGCATTCTCGATAGGCCACGATCCTGTCGCCATTGAATTCCGACACGTGGTGGCAGCCGTTTCTCCTTCTTATATGAGGCATAACACGATCTTCTCACAAACAAACTACAATCAAGTGCGATTTCCGAACGAGAAACCAGCTGCGCCACTTTCCTTTTATACAGAGTTTGAGATGCCGTTTCTCCCTCCTGCGTCGTTCGATTGAGCTTAAATGCTGATCATTTGCATATCCCAGCATCTTCTTCCTTCCATGCGAATATGGCGTTTGTATCATCCCTCCTTCATGGTACCGCAATTTTAATGGCCAGCAGAATAAAAGCTAACTGAATGTAGTATACCAATATGTATTGGGCAGCATAGCATATAAAGCATATAAATAAATACACATATATATATATATATATATATATATATATATATATATATATATGTATGTATGTATGTATATATATATATGGGAATTGTATTATCCCAGGACTCCAGCTATGAGCTATATGTCGCCGTGTACGCTAAGCGACGACAGCGCTATTAGGTTTTCGAGAGATGAACTGGGAGAAAAGTATTTGAGGGGAGACTGAGATTGTGTCCCGACCTAGCAAGAGGTGCCTAAAAGCAGCAGACGGGCTGCGACGGGAGAGACAGTTTCGAAGGGGGCATAACGTTGGCTCCTGATAAGCGGCAGACGGAGGCTTAGTTAACCCTATCACGGCAGACGGCCGGATACTTTAACCCATTCTGATTGTGGAGGCCTGGTGCGGCCTGACTTGTAATTTTATATGTAACGTATTTCTACAACTGTAAATAATACTCTAAATGTAATATAATGTTTGTGTTTTAAGCAGTGACTCTGTCTTTAATTGATTACTGTCTTACTCTGAACAAGAGAGTCTAGTTCCGCCGTGCAGTACCAACACCCCCTATATCGGATATGTTTAATAAAGATATGTTTAATAAAGATATATGTTGCCATATCTGAATCTGTGTCAAATGTTAATGTCAATTTTTGTTAAATAGAAAGTTAGCATAAATTAATGTAGCAATTTAAAGCAATAAATTGATAAATAAATAAAGCCTTAAATAGATCAATATTCAAAGTATAAAAATTGTTCATTAAAAAAGTAATTCTGCAGAGTTTAATAACTCCAAAAACAACCTTATTAAACAAAAAAAAATCTATTTTTTGGTCACTATTTCAATGCTTGAAATCTCAGAATTTCTCTCATACACACATAATCACTCAAACGTTTAAAATAATTTTTATTATTTTTGAGTTATAAAAATTACATCATTGATGCTCTTTAAAAAAAAGTCAAATTATGGAAAGTGTAAAAATAAAATAAGTTACTTTTATGGGGAGGAATCCAGTGAGAATTAAGAAAACACATACATACATATTGTTCCGAGCTATTTGTATGTAGATGTCGCTTTTGTAAGTATTTACATTTTTAAATATTCTTCTGTAGTTTCTTCCGCTCTGTGTGGCAACACTTCGTTTTTTGGCGGTTGTTGTTTTTTAGCCATGTGACAATCGGTCGCATAGGTTTTGTTCTGCAATAAACTCAAATTGACTTCATTCCGCTTTTAATTTTGTTTCTTTAACACACCACACGGTCGTGTATATTTGGTCCGTCGTCTTTTGCCGGAGTCATCGGCAATCTATGGATATTTCGAACAGTCATTGAAATTAATTTGAATTCCGACACTGCTCGGAACGCATTGTTAGGAATAACCCTTTCGATTTCGCTGCCTGCATTTTTCGTTGCGAGCGGAAGTCATATTTTTGAACTTTGTTTGATTGAAAGAAGATTTTGTCTGTCTTCTCGGTGCTGATTTAAAAACTTTTCGAATGACTTTTTTATTGAAGTGCTTCATTGGAACTTCGATTGTTTTGATTAGTGCCAAGGATTTGTACACAATTTCGTCGCTTCTTGATTGAAGGTGAGTCTTCATTCATTTATTATTTTTGAAAAATGGATCTCAAGTTACTTTTAACACAAAAGAAAGTTGCAAAATGCAACTTAACAAAGTTAAAAGATAAAATAAATTCTGATATCGCACAAGCTGATGTTGCAAAAATTGAGCGTTTCAAATCGAAACTGAACAATTTAACTAACGACATTTCGAATGTTTTTGATAATATTTACAGTAATTGTGAGGAAAAGGATTTTGATAGTTATTTTGTTGAATGTCATTCATTGCAAGACATTACAGATGAGCTTTATTTGATGATTGAGCGCAGAAAATTAGGGAATACTAGCAATGAAAGCTCAAGTTCGGTTAGCACTAGGTCAGATTGTATTGAAGTTAAATTGCCACATTTATCATTGCCAACATTTTCCGGTGACATGATTGACTGGCTTACTTTTTCTGACTTATTTAACGCAAGTGTGCACAAAAATGTAAATTTGACAAACGCACAAAAACTTCAATATCTTAAGAGTTCGTGCAAATCAGATGCGCTGAAAATTATTCAAGCTATTCCAATTTCAGATAGTAACTACAAAATTGCTTGGGATTTGCTTGAAGATCGGTATTCGAATAGGCGTGAACTTATTAATACATTGATTAAGAAACTCACTAAGCAACCGAATATTGGCGATTCGCCAAATGAAATTTTGAACTTGGTCGACGTAACGAATGAGTGTGTACGTTCGCTTACCGTTTTAGAACAAAAAGTAGATGGATTTGCCGATACACTTGTAACTCATTTAATTGTTGAAAAATTGAATAAAAACACTCGAATTTGGTATGAACGACAATTAAAAATTGATGAAATTGGAACACTTGAAAATTTACTTTTGTTTTTGAAGGAACATGCTAGAATGCTACAGAATAGCAAAACCAATATGAAGGATTTCAAGAATAATTTTAAGGTCACTTCGCTTGTTTCTTACACTGATATAATATGTGCTTATTGTAAGAAAAATCATCATGTATATAGATGTGACAAGTTTTTTAAATTACCTGTTTTCAAACGTTTTAATTTTGTGAAATCTTGCCATTTATGTTACAACTGTTTATCTAATTTGCATAGTTCTAAATCTTGCAATAGTTTAAATAAGTGTAGAATTTGCAATGCAAACCACCACTCCATTTTGCATTTGTCTAAGCCTAGTAATAGTGATGAAAATACTCTTGCTACTAATAATGAAAATAATTCACCCCTTTCTGCTCGGGCTAGAGATTTTACTCCTCGAAATTCACCACAAATTACTACTGATAATTGTTCCAATGCTTCGAATCAGATTGATAGTAACTTTGTTAGTAATAGAAATGTTAACCAAGAGGTTTTGCTATGTACTGCTCAAATACGAGTTCGAAATTCATCGGGCAATTTTGTACACTGTCGTGCCCTCCTTGATTCTGGTTCCCAGGCTAGTTTCATCACAGAAAATTGCATTCAAAAACTTGGATTGGCTAGAAAAACTGCAAATATACAAATTTCGTGCTTAGGATCGGCTGCATCGCAAACCAAGGGTGAATTGGAAATTACTTTCACTCCTCGTTTTTCTTCAGAACTCTCCTTTTCTACTTCAGTTTTTGTTTTGGACAAAGTTTGCGGAGATTTACCACATAAATCATTGCCATCGAACATTGTTCACTCTTTCAATGATTTATTTCTTGCGGACCCTAAGTTCTTTAAATCATCTCCTGTAGACATTCTTTTGGGTGTTAATGTCTTCATGTCCCTGATTGTTAGTGAACCAATCAAGCGAAACAATGAGCTTCCCACAGCTATTAGGTCAAAATTAGGTTGGATCATTTCAGGTACAGCAGTTTTCAGCTCTGATGTATGCTCTTACATTTCTCTAAATAATTTAGAATTGAATACTGAAGAAATAGTTAAGAAGTTTTGGTCCCTAGAAACTGTTCCAGATGAAACAGTTTTGTCTAAGTCAGAAATTAAATGTGAAGAACATTTCAAAAATACACACTACAGAGACAGTACCGGCAGATATGTTGTTAGATTACCCTTTAAGAAACCTTCGTCAAATTTGGGTAACTCTAGAGAGTTAGCTCTCAAAAGATATATGCTTCAAGAAAATAGGCTAATTAACAAACCGGAAGTACACACATTGTACGAGGAATTTCTTAATGAGTATTTAGAATTACGCCATATGGAAGTTGTACCTAGTTCTGAACCAACTCCTTCTTCAGTGTACTACTTGCCACATCATCCTGTTTTGAAGTCCTCTAGCACTAGCACAAAGCTTCGAGTTGTTTTTGATGCCTCAGCTAAGACATCCCATGGATGCTCTCTCAACGATTTGCTGTATGTTGGTCCTACAATTCAACCTGAATTGTTTGACATTCTAATCAGATTTAGAACGCATACTGTTGCTATTTGTGGGGACATCGAAAAGATGTACAGGCAAATTCGCTTGAACCATGAAGATGCCAATTTCCAGCGCATCTTTTGGAGAAATGATGCAAATAAACCCATCCAGGAATATAGACTTTTGACAGTCACTTATGGCACGTCTCCTGCACCTTATTTAGCAACTCGATCGCTTCTTCAACTTGCTCTAGACGAGCAAGATAACTACCCAAGTGCATCCAGGGTTGTGAAATCTGATTTTTATGTTGATGATCTGCTGACTGGTGCTTCTTCAAAAACAGAAGCAAAACAATTAGTTCGTGATATTGACTCACTGATGCGCAAGGGTGGTTTTACGCTTCGAAAATGGTTAAGCAATGAATCAAAAGTTTTGAAAGAGTTACCTCTTGAACTCAGAGAAGATTCAAACCACTTGGACATTTTGAAAGATCAACCAAGGAAAGTTCTGGGTATCAATTGGCACCCCCATAGTGACACATTCGATTTCAAGGTTCTTCCATCTAGTACCTTTGCGGTAACTAAAAGAAGTGTGCTTTCAGAAGTCGCAAGACTGTTTGATCCATTAGGCTGGCTTGCACCAAGTGTGGTTTTCGCTAAGATATTTCTCCAAGAATTATGGATTTGCAAGGTCCAATGGGATGACTTACTTGATCCCCAAAGAGCTTCTACTTGGACTTCATTTCATAAAGAACTAAGCTTACTTAACAATCTCAAAATTCCTAGACTAGTCATAATTGAAAATTGTCACAAAATTGAATTGCATGCATTTTGTGACGCCTCTGAAAAGGCGTACAGCACTGCTATTTATGTAAAATCATATTCAGATGAAGGAAGTAAGGTTGCATTGCTGTGTGCTAAAACTAGAGTCGCACCACTCAAGGTTCAATTATTGCCCAGACTTGAACTTTGTTCTGCCTTATTGCTTGCGAAACTGTTAGGGACTGTCATGAAATCTTTAAATGTGCCATCTCAAAATTGTTTCGCTTGGTCCGATTCTACCATCACACTCTCCTGGATCGCTTCAGAATCACGGAGGTGGCTTCCCTTTGTAGCCAATCGAGTCTCGAAGATTCAAGATAGTATACCAGATGTGAAGTGGAGTCATGTCGAAGGAAAATCCAATCCTGCTGATTTTGCCACAAGAGGTTTACAACCTTCTGAATTAATTGATTGCGATCAGTGGTTTCATGGACCAAGTTGGCTCCAAAATAAATTTGAAGAACTTTCGGAGTATGAGCAGCCTTATTCCAATCTGGACAGTGAAAACATACTCAAAGAAGAAAGAAAAGGCTACGTTGTTAATTTTGTCAAAATTAGTGAAGATTCATTCCTGTCTAAATTTTCATCTTGGTCGAAACTTTGTCGCATCACAGCATACTGTTTGAGATTTGTGAACAACTCTTTGAAAAAATCCAAAACGAGAAAAGAATTTCTAACTAGTGAAGAACTAAATGATGCAATGTATGCTGTGATAAGAACCTTACAGCGTTCTGAATTTCCCGAAGAAATGGCAAGTTTGAAAGCTGGGAAAACATTGAAGTCTTCCAGTCGAATACTTTCATTAAGCCCGTTCTTGGATCAGAAGGGAATGATTCGTGCTGGAGGACGCTTAATGAACTCGGAGCTTTCCGAAGATCAAAAGCATCCGATACTCATCCCTCAGAAACATTTTATCTCTAAACTTATCATAAGACATTATCACGAAACTTATTTGCACGCAGCCCCTGCACTTTTGCTTTCCTTAATCAGGCAAAAATTTTGGATTATCGCAGCTAGATCAGAAATCAGAAAAATTGTTCAGCAATGTGTTACTTGCTGTAGACATCGCGCTCAAGTGGCCAAGCAAATGATGGCAGACTTGCCAGCATCCAGGATTACAGCTTCACGAGCTTTCCTTCGAGTTGGTTTGGATTTTGCTGGCCCATTCATGATAAAACATAAATTTGGTCGTGGCCAAAAATCATTTAAATCTTATGTTTGCATTTTTGTTTGTTTCACAACTCGAGCTGTCCATCTGGAAGTTGTTGAAGATCTTTGCTCTAGAGCTTGTTTAGAAGCATTGAAGCGATTTATTGCAAGGAGAGGAAAGCCAAAGGAAATATTTAGTGACTGTGGTACGAATTTTAAAGGTGTAAGCAAAGAAATTCGTAAATTCTTCTTATCATGTCAAAAAAGTGAACACCTTCAAGCATTTTTGTCTTCAGAAAATGTAAAGTGGAATTTTATTCCTCCAGGCGCTCCACATTTCGGCGGACTGTGGGAATCTGCAGTTAAGTCCATGAAACATCATCTTCGAAGAACAATGGGAGCAGCAATCTTAACTTATCCTGAATTCACGACCTTAATTACTCAGATTGAGGCATGTATGAATTCCAGACCGTTAGCTCAGCAATCTGATGATCCCACAGATTTATCGGTTCTCACACCTGGTCACTTCCTCATTGGAACTGCTCTCACAGCTCTGCCAGAAGAAAACCAACTAGATCAACCTAGGTCTCTTGTTGACCGCTGGAGACTTCGTCAATTAATTTTCCAACATTTTTGGAAACGTTGGAGCAAGGAATATCTATCTCAACTACAACATAGAAATAAGTGGAGAAAATCTCACGATAATTTATCTGTGAATGATTTAGTTTTGATCAAAGAAGACAACATCCCTCCTCTCCAATGGAAATTAGGTCGAATAACTCGTGTCCACCCCGGCTCTGATGGAAAGGTTAGAGTTGTAAGCATTCGCACTTCAAATAGTGAAATCAAAAGACCCATTGTCAAGATCTGCCCATTACCAGTGAAACATTCTGAATTTTGACATTTTGAACTTGAACATTTTGATCTTTAAACTGAACCTTGACATTAATTTTAGATTTCAATTGATATCTAATTTCATTTATATTCCCAAATATTAACTTTGTTAAAAATTTGTTATTAATCCTTTTGTTTAGTTTTTTTTTAGATTTTCAATTTTATGTTTGTTTGAAGCCCCTGAGGGCTTCAAGGCGGCCGGAATGTTCCGAGCTATTTGTATGTAGATGTCGCTTTTGTAAGTATTTACATTTTTAAATATTCTTCTGTAGTTTCTTCCGCTCTGTGTGGCAACACTTCGTTTTTTGGCGGTTGTTGTTTTTTAGCCATGTGACAATCGGTCGCATAGGTTTTGTTCTGCAATAAACTCAAATTGACTTCATTCCGCTTTTAATTTTGTTTCTTTAACACACCACACGGTCGTGTATACATATATTAACTGTGATTAAATGTTCAAATGTGCATACAGAATGAAACAAATCTAGTCAGTGTGCACACAAAATTTAGAAGAGAAGCCTTTTTAAAAAGGGAAAGTGAAGAGCTTTTAGTTATTATCCATATTGCTAATGGCTTTTAATAAAACTACCAAATTTTGCTTGCTTTTCCCTTTTGGTAAAGCCTAGTTTTGAAGAAAATTAAGTGTTCTCATAAAAGAAACTTTCCTCTAAATATTTTATTCTTTTCTGAATAAATTTGTAGAATAAACGTTTTATTTAAAACCACAAATTTTGCTCAAAATTGACATGTATAAAGTCTGCAATCGAAAAGGCTTTGTTTCGCTAAAAAAATAAATATATGTATTATTTAGAAAAGAGGTAGTAGTGAGTTTCGAGATTTTATAATAAGCATTTTAATATTTGAAAAAGGACATTAAATAAAATAAAGACGACGGTAAAGTCATTTAAAAAAAGCTTGGGTAATTGTTTATAATCGGCAGCTGGTAAGAAAACGTATTTCACAATCATTGGAAGAACGCTACAGCGATTTCGCCGTCACGGAATTAGAATGAGCGATAAATGCGTTCGCGTGGTAACCATGCGATGGACGACTTGTGATGACGTACTTCATGACACTCCAGGCTTTCCGATATAGAGGGTGTTGGCAGTACGCGAACAAGTTTCTACACCCACACACACACATATATATATATATATATATATATATATATATATATATATATATATATATATATATATATATATATATACACACTGAAGTGCCACTGAATTAGGGATACCTACCTAGTAACGAGTTGGGCCTCCTCTGGCCTTGATAACGGCTGCCACACGACGAGGCATAGATTAAACCAGTTTCTGGAAACGTTCCACGGGAATGGCTTGCCAAATATTGGCTAAAGCTGCCCATAATTCAGTAAGGTTCTTTGGTGCTGTGTGATGGCCTTTCACGCCTTGTTCCAAAACATCCCAAAGATGCTCAATAGCATTTAAGTCTGGGCTTCTAGGTGGCCAATTCATGACAGAGAAGTCAGAGGAATGCTCATCCACCCAGCCAGTAGCCAACCAGGACTTGTGAGAGGTACAGTTGTCTTGCTGGAAAACTCCATTACCGTGCGGATAACAGAACAGCATAAACGGATGGAGGTGATCACCCAGCAACTCTACGTACCGAATTGCATTGAGGGAGGTTGGTACACTAGGGTGGCCCTTAGCATATAGGCAAAAAATAAATTTTATAAATTTATAAGTCTCACCCCCTATTTCTTTTCCTTTTGGGCTAGTAAGTAACTGGTAAAAATTTTGAAAGTTTTATTTAATAATAACACGTGCCGCAAGGGGGGTGAAAATTGAAATAAAAGAGTTAAATTCCAAAATTTTCACAATAACACTTTTAATAATTCTGTTTTAATTTTAAAACAAATATTTAGTAGTAAAAATAACGGAAATCATGCCTAGAACTGCTTAACCACAAAAACAAAATTTTATAACATTAAACTTCAATAATAAAAGGTTCAATATTTTTTGATAATGAATGCTTTGAGAAAGATGGAAAAGGGATCCGATGGTCTTTTTCGACTTGCAATAGGTATTGCTTTTGCTCCTCATCGTGTGTTCTAATATTATTATATTCTTCCATAAGCTTCACACCTCTTTCTTTTTTCATTGACAACTGTGAGGTTTCTGACTAATGTAAGGCAATGTTAATAATCAGGAAGAGAATTCCAGATCGCAGGATCACGAGGAATAAATTCGGACGATATTTAAAACCGCTTAAAAAATGTGGATGTGCTTTTAGACACAAAGTTGTGTAGTTCTTTGTGTGTGAATTCGGCCATTTCCATTAAATCAAAATGTAAACGCTTAGAGTCACAAGTAGTTGATTCTTTTTCTTTATATGCTTTGGCCATCTTTACTTTTTGTTCGACAGAAATTGTGTCATCAAAAAATCCTAAAGCCAGTATTTCTTCAGTAAGATACCACAAATGTCCACAAAATTTTTTTGTTGCTTCTTGGGAAATTTTTTCATTTTTTTCATTGTAAAAATAAAGATATTTTAAAATTATCCAATCCTGGTATGGTGCTTTGCAGGCTAAGGGAGTATTGTACCAAGCTTTTATGTATATTTTTACAGTAAATATACAAATATCCCTTATTCCTTGCAATTCCTGCTGAGTCAAATGAAATTGATTTCGAAAAATAAATATTTTCAAGCAATAAATAGCTTTCGTCATCCACCTGGCATGGTGAAAAGCACCAGGTAATCGAAATGTAATTTCATTTGCTTCGTGTTCTAATAAAAATATCACAACTAACTGCAGCAGCTCTTTGTAATCGTCTCTTGTCTGTTTAATAACAACTTGCGCTTTGGCAAAATGAAGCACAAAATCTATGTCTTTACAGATACTGTTCACAATAAATTGATCATCAATTCCAACAGTATATTTAGAATTATCTATATTGGCCCAAGCTTATTGAAAACGTTTAAATAATCCTGTTTCGGATCCAGACGACGTACCAATGCATGCTTCAAAAGTAGACTTTAAAACCAATTCATATATATGGTGTCTGCGAGGTATGTATAAGAGATCTTTACCCAGTTTTTATTCTAATAAAACGCAAGCACCTTTTATTCTTCCAGTATTTGACGCAGTGGTGTCACAACACAAGGCTTGCAATGTATCCAAAAGTTTATTTTCAGCAAGCAAGTTGTAAATAGCTTCTGCCATATCGTCTCCACTGCAAGAATCCAATTGAGGGACTCCTAAAAGATGCTCTTGTCCGTTAGCGGAAATAATTACTGGAAGCCTGTCAAGCTTTTTGTTTCTAGTTATTGATGGAAGCAGCTTTCCATCGTAGTGGACGGGAGTGAACTCTAATTGTAACGTCAGACGTTCATTTCTGATTACTGAAGCACGCTCGGCACGAAGCTTTTGACGGCATCGCTGTATCGAGGTTCGATTTATAATTAGATCTTCAGTGTTGTGTCCCAAAGCTTCTGCAGTAGCCATTAAAATGTGGACAGAGTTTCTGTCACTTAACTTGCATTTATCAAGAGCTGCTACCAACTTGGTGTTAATAAAATTAATGTTCCCACGTTTACATTCTTTGGGTGGACCTGGCTGATTTGTGGGACACAACGTAACTTCACGGTCAATTTCATTTTCAGAGAACTCTCCTTTTCAGACGAAACTGACACTAAAGCAAAACCTTTTGTAAATATACTACAAAATACTGCGTAAAGAATGTAATAATTGGGCAAAAACAAATTTCAAAAGTACTTAATGGTTTTTACTTTCACGACTCTTCGATGTCCAAGTCCATGTCCTCCATTGTTTGTCTCATTTTTGTATCCTCTTTAATATTTTTTCGTCGCTGTTCTTCTGAACTAAGACGCTATAGAACTCATTTTTTCTTTTTCTTCAGTTCTTTTATCAATGCCCCTAAAACACCAATTCGTCCTTTCTGCCTCTGGGAGATGAGAAATTGTCTGTCTTCTTTTATTGTAATAATTTCCAATGAATTAGAGTGAGCAATATCAAATATGTCCTCGTGTTTTTCTTGAAAATTTTGTTCTTTTTGCTGAGTTTCGCTCTTTCTTTTAGAACTTTTTTCAAGCATTCTCCATTCATTATATAGAGCTTCCAGTTTAACAATGCAATGTTCAGGTTCTCTAAATGGTATTCGTGATTTTTGCCAAAAAATTACGGTTTCAGAAATTACTAAACGAGAACTTTCACAAAGACTTAATTTTACGCATCTCATATTATAAAATAGCACTTGCAATACTTGTTTGTTAGAAGGTAATTTGCTACCTAATATTTGATTTGTTTCTCTTTCAATCAGATATATATGATTGCGAAGTTTACTCTTTAGCGCCATTTTTAACAAACCATGTGCTACCGCTTCATTTGGAAGACAACTCAATACTGATTATGACTAAGCGCCGTGGTCAGTTTTCCCGACAACCAGGACTGCCAACGCCGCCTGCACAACGTCCCCTATCGTGAATCTTACGTGCTGGTGGGTTATGCAAAACTATGTTCTAGTGTATATTTGATATTATTTAGTTTATTAACTGGATAAAATGAACGACACATACTGAAAAACGATGGATCCGAAAACGATCGATCGAGATTCCACTGTATATATATATACATACACACACTACCCTACAATAATGAACTAGACATCAAGATGTGATAGTATAAGGGAAAGAAAACATGCTTTAATAGGGGGATGGTCTCCCACGTGCTGCAATTACACTAGCAACCCTTCTGGGCATACTTTCAACAAGGTTTTGATACTCAGCTATAGGTATTTGCGTCCATTCTGCTGCAAGACTGTCGCCAGCTCAGCTGTAGTTTTCGGATGTAGTTCCCTGGTCCGTAAGCGTCGCTCTAACTCATGCCACAAATGTTCTATGGGGTTTAGGTCGGGACTCTGAGCAGACCAGGGAAGACGTTTTACATCCATATCTTGATACCACTCCTTGACAGAGGCTGCAACATGACATGGAGCGTTGTCGTTCTGGAAGTAACATTCGTCCATTCCATAAACTTGCCAGAGCGTAGGAAGAACCCGATTGTCCAAACTGTTCATGTAGGCTTTGGCGTTCAATTTACCAGGGATAACATGCAAAGGTCCCAGTCCATACCACGAAAAACACCCTCAAACAACTGCACCACCAACACCGAACTTGGGCGTTGGAACGATGCACTCGGGTAACAGACGTTCGCCTGGCATTCTCTAAACCCAAGCATATTCATCCGAATGGAAGAGCGTTTAGCGTGACTCGTCCATCCATAAAACAGTTTTCCAGTGGTCCACAGTCCAGTTGCGACGTTTCAAATACCAGTGCGAGTCTGCCAGCTTTGTTGGATGGGGTGATGTTCGGTTTGTGTGCGGCAACACATCCGTGGATATTGAGGGCGTTCAGGTCTTCCCGCAGAGTATTGGGGGGCACCGTAACCCCTGCTGCCTGTTGAAACTCACTGTTGGTGATTTGGAGTGCTTTCTTGCGGTTCTTACGAACCTCACGCTTCAGGAGAACGCCAATCCCGTTCGGTCAGTTTACGGGGACGACCAACGTGTGCAGTTCGTGTCCCAACTCCCGTAGTTTTCCACTTTTTCACGGCATCACACAATTGACCGTGGCTGTGGCAATCCTACCGCAATTGCGCGTTTAGACTTACCACTAACGTGACAGCCAACTATAACACCTCTTTCAAAGTCACTAAGTTCCTTTCGTTTCGAAATGTTGTCACAATTTCGCACAGAATTGACGACGTTACCACTTCGCGAATCGGATTTAACCTTAACGGGTAGCGTGCGAGCACTGGATTTACATAAAATCCGACATGTAGTCGTATTTTATGCAAATCCGGTGGCGTCCGGTCCGTTATTGTAGGGTAGTGTATATATACAGTGAAAATTCTCTGGCCGGCCATGCCTCTAAACAGCCTTATTTTGTCCATAGAGACAATGTTATGGAAGAGACCCCTTTCCCACGGCCGCCCCTCAAAACGACCATTTTTTCGGAATCATGACTGGCCGCCATACAGAAATAGAGAAGTTTCACTATGTATATACATATATATATACATATACAGTACTGTATATATATATATATATATATATATATATATATATATATACGATTTCATGAAATATAGAATATGTTTGTTTTCTATTTATAATGTATAAACAGTTCATCGAACGCACGAGTTTAATTTGTCAGTTTCCCTTCTCCTACCTCATTGATTATATAAACATACAATACTTATATTACTTGTTTTTTATGGTTATTACTTATTACTCCAGATTACTTATCATTTATGAACAAGGTGTCATTTCTTTACTAATAAGATTTGATATGCGATTATAGGAGATGGAAAGATTTTATGCGTTCTCCCCAATACACGTTCATTTCGCTTAGCATTTGTACACTTAAAAGCACCGCGCAAATTCTTCCGAATGAAGCGGGTAAATTCAGGTTATACAGTGGACGCTCGTTAATTCGAACTTTCGGTTAATTCGAACTAATCCAAAGGCCCCAAAAAACTTGTATTGGAGTTAATGTTAAAAAAAATCTCATTAATTCGAACTAAATTTTTATCACTTCGGTTAATTCGAACTAAAAATTTGACAAAAAAAATTCTTTTTCCTCGTTTAATGGAGAAAATACACACTGTATTTATTATTTTGTGTGTCAAAATTTCTTTTCTGTGTAAAGAGTTACATGCCTGCATTCCTAGACTATTGCATGTCCGCTAAACGTTAGTAGCTATTGTCCTTCTTATTAGTGCTAAACGGAAAAAGCAATTTTCCTTTATTTGGATCGATTTTCTTAGAATTTCAGAAAAACTAGTCTTTACTACAGATTCTAGGGAGCTGCGTCAGTTATAACTGCAGTGCAGGCAAGTTAATGTGGTCTAGTTTTTCTTCCTCATTGTGTGGTGTGAACGTGTAAAAATTCAGGATGTCTAGACGTGGAAAGTACAAAACCCTAACTTTGGAGACAAAGATAGAAATTTTAAAGAAAGTAGAGAATGGCGAATGTAAAACAAAGTTAGCAGCTGACTATGGAATTTAAAAAAATGCCTTGTCAACTAATTTTGAAAAACAAGGAGTCAATTTTAGATTCATAGGAAAAATCAAAATTTGCTAGAGGAAGGAAACGCATGGGAAATGCGTCCCAAGAAGTTCTAGAAAAAGCTCTACTGCTATGGTTCCAGGATGTTAGATCTCAAAATTTTCGGATAAATGGACCCCTAGTTTTGACGAAGGCTGATGAATTGGCAAGTCGAATGGGTATTGAAGAATTTAAATGCAGTGATGGATGGCTTTCTCGATTTAAGTCAAGGCAAAATATTTCTTATCAAACTGCATGTGGCCAAAACTCTGATGTAAACGAAGACGTATGCACTAATTTCGGTAGGAAACTGCCACGGCTTTTCTCTATTTACCTGCCGAAAGATATTTTTAATGCGGCCATAATGGACAAAGCCATAATGGACTCTATTAAAACTCTGATAGCATTTATTCAGATGGAACCTTCATCTGAAAATGAATTGAAATGTTTACTTCAAATCGAGAAGCTGGCTGAACAATGTAGGCATTATAAATAGAACCAAACATCCATTTTACAGTTTTTCCCAAAAGTGTAATTCATATTTTTAATAAAAGTTTACTTTCTACTGCATATCTTCTGCTTCATTTTATGATTAAGGTAAGTCTGTATTGCTTTTTAATATGTTTAACTTTAGATAACATAGTATAATATATTTTCTCTTAACATCGGATAATTCGAACTTCGGATAATTCGAACTTTTTTCTCAGAACCTTCGAGTTCGAATTAACGAGCGTCCACTGTATATAAGCAAAGAACTAAAGAAAAACATCCACCGGATGCGGTTCCAGACTTTATGACCACACGTAAATTACCTCAATTCCCCTACGCACAAAGTGTCCCCGCACAAAATGAAAATTTTAAAGGGAAAGGGATCAAAAATTCGAGTCCCTGAGAGGAATATATTGTGTGGAAAGCGAATACAAACAGGCGGTTGACGTTAGTGGCTCAACAAAATGCATGACAAAACATGTCACTCTGATAAAGCACTAGCAGTAGCGCGGCGAGCTTTTATTAAAATCATGAAGAATCCCCGTTCAAAGTGGATTTATTCTGGAAGCCTTTTCCTTAGAGATAGGATTTCGCGAAAAAAATAAACACTACGGTGATAATGCATGAACCGGAAGTATCAAGGGGTAAGATAAATAAGATTTTTAATCAGGTAATGAAAAAGTATTCTGCAGAATTCTAAATTACTTTACAAAGTATTTTTTTTCAGTCATTAATGTATACGTGTGAAAGAAAGTGTATGTAAGACAGCAGTGGCGTACGCAGGGGGATAGGAGTTAACCCCCCCCCCATTGGTTCTGATTACGTATATTATTTAATTAGGTTTAAGCTTTGCACTGATTGTTCAAAACTACTTTTTCATAGTAACCCCCCCCCCTTGGAAAATTTCTGCGTACGCTGCTTAAGGTGACTGCCTACGTTCGGAGCCAATTTTTTTTTTAATTGTGTTTTTAAGGATTTTTTGGTTTTTTATGGCAAAATAGCATTTAAAAATAAAAAATAAAAAAAAAAACTTGCCTGTAAATATCATACTTTTTTATAAATTGGTCAATTTGAAGTAATTTTTAATGAAATTTAACTAAAACGCCTATCACTCTGCACAAAATTCTAATGCTACTATTTTAATTTCCTTCTCACACATGATACATATAACAGTTATCTTCAAAATGACCCTCAATCTAAGAGAAATTTAAAAATGCAAAAATAATACAGACAATTTTATGTTCCAATATGAAAATTTTCCCCAATTCGTCATTCCTTTCCTTATAAAAACAGCCCCAAACAAAAAACTATTTATTATACATCAATTATTGTGCGTCATCTTATTAACAATAGCATCTAAAACATTTCCTGAAAATTTCATCAAATTATATGCATTATTATGTGAGATATATATCATGATAACGGTAGAGATTTGTGCTAAAAACATAATTCTGAGAAGACCGCATTTAAAGTTTTGAGTCACTTCAATTTTGTATCAGACGATGCTTTTAAAAATAGCTATAACTCTACTTCTAATTAATGTACAATGAAAATCAAAACGGTTTTGAAAAGAGAAAAGACTGAATTACACGATTCTTGCAAAAAATAAAATTGACCAAAATAGTCAAAAAATGGCATTTTCAACGTAGACAGTCACCTTAAGACAGTAAGAAGCTATATGAAAGTCTAGATTTATCACATATCGGACCTCTGTTAGAAGAGTGTTACATCTCAAAATAACCCTATTTTCAGGCAGAGCTATATATGTCGAAATTTCATTTCTTGTTTTATGAATGCCTATGATAATTTTGGGAAAACTTATTATTCGAATCATTTCAGAAGGCAAAACTTTATACTATTAAAGTTGTTTTCAATTTTTAAAGCATGATTTTGAATTTTTATTACAAGCTATAACCCTCTTCCAGTAACCTCGTTTTGTCAACATGGACTGAAATGCTTGAAGGAATACTGTCATATCTCTATGCTAATACACAATCTATGTAAACTTTTCACAATACAAAGAAAACACCTTGATAAACATGATCAGCAGGTTGGAAAAAAAATACAAATTTATTTTCTAAATAAAATTTAATGAACATTTTTATTACAGGGACATTTTAATACAACAACATTAGGCTCTGACAAAAATCTTATTTTCATTCTTCGCGCATGAGCAAATTCCCCCTCCTAGTTGTGGAAGAGGGTAAAAAGCGCCATCTAGGAAATTGTGTCGGTACTAGGCCTATAACACTACTCGAGAACGAGAAGCACTTCTTATAGAGCGTTGTGGTGCAATTATCTCAAAATCGAATATTTCGGAGATGTAACATTCTTCTAGCAGAGGTACGATATGTCCGATCAATATTAGGTTTCGGGTTCGATTTGTGAGCGTGATGAACATATTAGAGTACGCTTCATTATGATAGCTTTCATCGTCATGCTACGTAAAGTCGTAAGAAATTTAAACACGGCAGTATAGTCTATATACATATAAAGCAGTTCCGTAACTGACTCACTGACATACAACGCACAGACCAAACCGCTGGACCTAAAGGGCTGAAATTTTGCATGGCGATTTTTCTTATGGTGTAGGGGTGCACTAAGAAAGATTTTTGAAAGATTCTTCTTAGATTTTTTTAAATTAAATTTAAGCTGTTTTTGTAACTTTTTTTAAGTTTGCATTTAAAATAATTATTTGTGGGTTATAAAATTTATATCACGAGAAAAATCCTAAAAATTCCTTTAAAATTAAATCTTTTTCGAATCTTTACCTCGATTTTCTGATTTTTGGTGGATTTTTAAAGATTAATTTTTAGAATTTAATTTATTAAATGCTGATCACGTGATTTCATTTTCTGGTACTTTAAATAAATTTATCGTCACGTGCATAACAACTAAATAGACAAAAAAAATATTTTTTTTCTAATGCAGCAGACGATTGAATATTATCCAAAAAAAATAAATATCCCTTACGATTTTTTTATAAATATATATATGTAGGATTTATGCGAAATCTCTTCTTATGCTTTACCCTTCTTCCTGCGACATTCTTGAGGGGACAGTCGAGGGTTGAAAGACCCCGGCTTGGAGGCAATTCGAAGTGTGGTTTGAAAAATGCCCTGTGCACGGAAGGGAGAAGTACAGACCTCCAGAGGGAGAGGTTGTGTTGATGTGTCCGTGCGATAGGCACGATAGAGGGATTGTAATTCCAACGAGGCGAGTCAAGGCCTGCGTTGTGGTGTATTTGACGGGAGCGAGAAAGCTACCCGATCTTTTGTTCTGTTGAAGGGAAGCGAAGCTATCCCGTGATTATTGTTATATTCTACCGGAGACAGTAAAAGTAGGCTCTCCAGCATATCGTAATTGTTATCTCCATTAATAAACGATTATTGTTAAGTTTTAACAAGTATAGTTGATTTATGACTCAAGTGAGTAATTATTGGACACCCCCTAGACGCCAGCTAGCTACGTAGACAGTAAAGTCTACATATATATATTTTTTTGCATCAATTGTATACATTTGATCGTCGTATTTATTATAAATATATATATATATATATATATATATATATATATATATATTTGGCATTAATTGCATACATTGACCGTTGTATTTAATTTGAATGTACTCCGTAGCGAAGCGCGGGTTTTCAGCTAGTCTATATACAGTATGCCCACTAAAGTCCCTTCCCACCCTCTTAACTTTGGAACGGCAGCTGCTATATGCATAAAAGTGGTGTCTAGGTATAGTAAAGTAGCCATGCGCTACTGAATTAAACCACCTACCGCGCCACCTGGTGGAAAACTGTGGAGTTAGCATTCCTATCTCGAAAACGGAACGAGATAGGGAAAAAAAGTGATTTACAAAGTTGTAGAAAATCATCGATTTGGTACGAAAAGATACCTTGTGGACATTGATGAGAAGACTACAACGGTTCAAAAGCACATTTGTTTTTTAGTGATTTCCTACACTGTGACGTTACAAAAGGATCTGAGAAAGAAAAAAACAACTAATTTTAACAATATACTATTTGAGATGATCAAACTTCTCACCGTCAGCTGCAATACACATTTCGATCCTCGTTTGAATCTCACGTTGCACACGTTGGAGCATAGAGCGAGACACGTTGGCACAAGCATTCGTAATTCGTCGTTTAAGGTCCTGCAATGTTTGTGGACGGGTCCTGCAATGTTTGGGTCGCATACACCTGTTGTTTCAGGTATCTCCACAAGAAAAAGTCCAGTGGAGTCAGATCAGACGAACGTGGTGGCCACTCTTCGAAACCGCCATACCCAATTATTTGGTCTCCGAATTCCTTTACGAGGTACTGCTTCACTGGAGATCTCAGCTTTGGAGTACTCAGCCACATAGGCGTAGCGTGCTTCTAAATTTTGGGGGGGCACGAATTAGGGATGGGATATCGAAAGCAAAATATCGATATGAGTATCGATGATAATATCGAAAGCAAAATATCGATATGAGTATCGATGATAATATCGGCTATTAATATCGATATCAATAATATTTCGGCACAAAAATATCGATATTTCAAAATATCGACGATATTTCAAAATATAGACGATATTTCAAAATATAAACGATATTTCAAAATATCAATAACACATTTTCCTTTCACCAAGCAGTCAATCGCATTCGAAGGAATGATTGTATAGTAAAATAATATATAAATATTGTAATACTACGATAAAAAAATTGTCGTAATTTAATTCAATAAGGAAATAACATTTCAATAAACAATATTTATCAAATTAAAAAGTTTCTATAAAAGTTTATAATTTTTTTTTTTAATTGAAAGCCCTAAAACGTGTTTTTAGGCTATCTGAGGACCCAAAAGCTTTTCTACAACATGATTAATGAATTTTGCGAGGATATTGTAAAACATGATAACCAATAAAGTCTAAGTTTTACTTATCTTTTTTAGGATGTTTTATTTCCCTTTGTCTTTTATCTGTTGAGTACTTTCGGCCGCTAAGCTCTCCTTAGCGGCTAAGTTGTTAGCCTAAATTGTTAGCGGCGGAAAGTACTCAACAGGTAAAAAGCAAAGTGAAATAAAACAACTTAAAAAGTTAAGTGAAAGCTATCATTTTAACAAAGTTACGAAAGCAACATCTCCTAAACGTAACTCATTTTAATATAAATGTTATTTGATTGCTGTATTGGATTTTTAATTATTCAGCAAAAAACCTATCACACCTCTGCTATAATTAGCTCTCAACTCAAAATACAAAAAATATTTTATTTTACGTTCCCTCACAGGACAGGGATGGTAAAGTTAAATCACTTTCTAGTCAAAATCAGTGCTTTTATTACTACAAACTCTTTTCTTAAACAACAAATATTGAAACTTTGAAAAATCTTAAGTTAATAAATAAAATATAAAATAATGATTCTAGGCAAGTTCTACAAGTTTTTACAGTGTATTTTAAATGTCTGTTTAACACATTGGTAAACCTTGTCTCGTACTTGGCCATAACAGCCCTCTTTAATTTAATAAAAGTCTTCTTTCAGAATGCCTTGAAAATTTTTCCACAAGCAAGTCCAGTTTCTCTTCACTAGAGTACAGCTGCGTCAGTTCATGTTCTATTGCCATTATGGCAAGTCCACTTAAGCGTTCTTCTTTCATCGTGCTTCTCAAGTAAGTTTTGAGCCTTCGCAGGGTAGAGAATGACCTCTCTGCGGTCGTAGTTGTGATAGGCCATGAAAGAGCAATTTCTAAGAGATGTATCACTTCAGGTACATTGTTTTTCAGGCCGTTTTTAGTGCAAAACTGTGCCAACTCTTGCAGATTTATGTTTGGATTTTTCTTGTCTGTTTTTATAAAATTTTTTTTAGAGAAGCAGTGAAAAAACTTCAGCTGTGAGGAAAGACAACTGATAAAAGGGTTGGATTTTCCCAACAACAGTTTCATCTAAGCTATCCTAATCCAACAAAAGCTGGATAATGGAATTGATTTTGTCGCAGTCATTCTGAGAAAATCGAGCTTGGAGGTTACTTACTACAATGTCAAGCCCCGCAAAATAAATTTCTATTTTACGTTGCCCTTCTGCCGAGGTGTGATGATAAAAAGATTCAGACGCATCATTATATTCAAGCCTTTTTGGTTTCTTCCGTTTTCGAAGCAAGGAGAGTCTGTCAACATACAAGCCTTTGGTGGAAAAAACTTTGCAAAGTTCTTCTGTTTCGTTCCATAAGTGAATGAAACCTTGATCATTTCGTTGAAGTTTTATACTGTCGATAACAGCTTCAACTTTACTGAACAGTTTGGAAATGTCTAACGTTTCACTTTGAAGCTCTTTCGACAGTATGTCAGTCAGGCTTAGAACGTTGTACATGAGTTTAAGGCTGAAGATGAATTCAAAACTACTAGCCTGCTTTATTAGTCCATCTGCTTCAGCTGCAACCTTTCTATTGGAAGCGTCACTTGCCACAACTTCCATTGCTTCCAAAACTTCTGGGAGCTGCTTTAAGATAACCCTTATAGCACGGTGACGAACAGTCCATCTTGTTTGTGACAAACTAATCAGCCTTTTACTTTTAGCCTCTTCATTTTGTTTACATATAGATTCAAAAATAGAAAACCTCTTGGCAGAAGCATTGATAATATTATACAGAGAATTTATTATGGACAAACAATTTCGCAACTGTCTTACTTCTTCACAAAACCGCATAACAGCAAGATCCAACAAATGGGCATGACAATGAGTGTATAATGCCCTAGGCTCTTTTTCCTGAAACCTTGCAGCTACGCCATTGAACTTTCCACTCATTTGACTAGCACCGTCATACGCCTGACCACGCATTTTATTAAGATTTATCCCAATTTGCTGTATATACCCTTTAATAACCGAATGTAAGTTTTGACCTGTTGTTTCTGCAACATCAACAAAGCCCAGAAATCTCTCTTTAATTCGGACATTTTCGTCATTGTTAGTGATGTAGCGAATGCATATGCTCACTTGCTCACGACTGGAAACATCTGTTGTTTCGTCACAAATTATGGAATAGGCCGTAACCTCTTCTAACTCTTTCACGATATATTGTATCATTTCACTTTTTATACAATCTATAATTTCATTCTGTATCTGGGGACTCCTGTATGAATGAATTGATGAATTCATCAGTGTTATTATATCTTCTCCTTTATCTTTTGACCTAAGGTCAAGTAGCTCCTGAAAATTACCTGTATTTAAAGACACTGAACCCTCACAATGTCTTCTTAGGGCAAGACCTTGTTTTCCAAGGAACAAAATAGTTTTAATAATGAATTTTACATATTTTCGATTTTCTTTAACTTTTTTAGTGTGTGCTGAAGACAAAGAGTCTGCAACTGTTTTGCCAGATTTTCGGTATTCTTTAAGAAATTGGGTAGATTTTAGATGCATATCACTTTTTTCGTGTTTTCTAAATTTTTCCAATGCTTTTTTCCAGTTTGTCACCCCAATTTTAGTAAATGACTCCTCTCCACGCCCTGTTTTATCTTTGCAAAAAATACGACAAGAGAAACAAAATGCAGCATCCAAAATGGGGCTGTATTCAACCCAACCAAATTCAGAATACCACGTGTTTCTAAACTGTCTAGATTTTAACTGTATTTTGCTTACCATGAAACAATCAACAGGCTGGAATGGACCCCTAGAAATATCCGCTGATTGTAGACCCAGAGCAGGATCTCTACCACTACTTTCCACCACGTCCATAGGCCTAGGCCATTTTTCCTCCACATCGAGATTTGTTGAACAGGATGGTATCGGCATCAGCTGATTATCACCATAGTTGGACTTGGCACATTTATTAATGTTACTGTCACTACTTGCTTCTAGATTTTATTCTTGGTTTAACAAATCAATTTTTTTATTCGAGCTATCGACTTTTTTGAAAAAAGAAAGTACTGATTTCTGTTTTGACATTTTCAAACGTACAAAAACAATGATTTGATAAAGCGTGCACGTAAACAAAGAATTGAAACCAACACACAAAGAATTACTGACTGGTAGAGGTGGATATAGAAAGTGGTGT
The DNA here is from genome assembly GCA_907164885.2 of Dolomedes plantarius. NCBI lineage: Eukaryota > Metazoa > Arthropoda > Arachnida > Araneae > Dolomedidae > Dolomedes > Dolomedes plantarius. The sequence goes on from OU015491.1 coordinate 228,390,679, forward strand.
GGTGTAGGCCAGCCGCTAAACCATTAAAATTCTCCACCCAGCGCCTGCTTCGTGTTTCCAGGAACACTGATAGCGACCCTTTGTAGCGCATTCCTTCAAGGGGTGCGGGGGAGTAAGTTCAACGACCCCAAGGGGGTAAAGAGTGTGGTCTGAACGCAAAGGATTTTTAGCCGAGGAAAAAATATAGCATCGAATTTTTGTTATGGATTATATCATTGTTAAAATCTATGTTAACGCTAAAGACATAATCGGAATATTCAGTTTCACAGTTTGAAAAAGCGGGAAAAAACCCAACTTTCTTAAAAGTTTTCTACAATTTTCCGATTTTAACTGAACTCTATTAAGTTTTAATAAATTTCGAGTTCAGTTGGGGGGGCACGTGCCCCCCCGACGCTACGCCTATGCTCAGCCATGACCACGAGCATCAACATAATACAACCCCAAGAAGATGTGTCTCTTTTATAGCTGTCTCGGGTGAACAGGCGTGACGTTTCTTACGGATTTGCTTACTGCAAAAATTTCGAAAACCAAGCGCAATTTGCGTTGAGTTGATGCGACACTGTTTTACACGATTTACGTATTGTCTACTCTGTTTATAAAGACAATCAGTACAAGGATGAAACCCTCGAGGTTTGAACCGCGGTCCTTTTGATTGGGGATCAAAAGCGATATACCACTGTACACATTGCGGTGTCGTTTTTTCCCCGAAAGATAATCATTTCTCCTTTCGTTCAAGTTTCGTGACGTCACAGTGTAGGAAATCACGAAAAAACAAATGCGCGTTTTAGCCGTTCTATTCTTTGCATTAATGTCCACAAGGTATTTTTTCGTACTAAATCGATGATTTTCTACAACTTTGTAAATCACATTTTTTCCCTATTTCGTTCCGTTTTCGAGATAGGAATGCTAACTCCGCAGATTTCCACTAGGTGGCGCTGTAGGTGGTTTCATTCAGTAGCGCATGGCTACTTTACTATACCTAGACACCACTTTTATGAATATAACAGCAGCCGTTCCGAAGTTAAGAGGGTGGGAAGGGACTTTAGTGGGCATACTGTATGTAAAACAGTTCCGCAACTGACTTACTGACTGACATACAACGCACAGCCCAAACCGCTGAACCTAAAGGGCTGACATTTTGAATGGCGATTCTTCTTATAGTGTAGGAGTGTACTAAGAAAGATTTTTCAAAAATTCTTCTTAGATTTTTTAAAATTAAATTTTTAAGCTGTTTTAGTAACTTTTTTTAAGTTTACATTTAAAATAATAATTTGAGGGTTATAAAATTTATATCACGAGAAAGATCCTAAAAATTTCTTTAAAATGAGATCTTTTTCGAATCTTTACCTCCATTTCCTGATTTTTGGTGAATTTTTAAAGATCAATTTTTAGAATTAAATTTATTGAATGCCGATCACGTGATTTCTTTTTCTGGTACTTTAAATTAATTTATCGTCACGTGCATAACAACTAAATAGACAAAAAATATTTTTTTTCTTGATAATGCGGTAGACGATTGGACATTATCCAAAAAAATATTAAAATACAGTAAAAGAAATGTTCTATAAACTGTACTATATTAACTGTACTATATTCTTTAGTATTCTTTATATTAGATTTAATTTGAATATTTTCTTCTACATTATTTTGTCTATAAAAATATCCCTTACGATTTTCTTATATATATATATATATATATATATATATATATATATATATATATATATATATATATATATATATATATATATTACATCAATTGTATACATTGATCGTCGTATTTATTATATATATATATATATTTATTTATTTATTTATTTATTTTTGGCATTAATTGCATACATTGACCGTTGTATTTACTTTGAATGTACTCCGTAGAGAAGTGCGGGTTTTCAGCTAGTCTTGCTATATATCTCTCAGTCTCTTATCGTTCTTATACGAATTCAATTAAGCCCTCGAAAAGGGGCACTAAACGATTCGCACCAAACTTCTCTTGGTGTAAAGTAGTTATATACGAGAACTAAGAAATCTATATACGTTCCACTGTATCTGCCAGGAAGGCCACTACTAAAATTGCTCTTTGTCTAAAACGAATTCAAATTGGGCCCTCGAAATGGGGCATTTGACGTTCGCACCAAAATTTCTTTAGCGGAGATCTCTTTGATGACTTGGTAATGAAAGAATTAAGTAATTACATACCCGAACTAAGATATCTAAACATAGCAGTGTGACCCTCCTGTGTACCCAGGGTCCGATTATGAACGCTGGGGGCCCCATGGCAGATGCTATTTGGGCCCCCCCCCCCCCCTTACGGACATTTATAAAAATACATACTATTAGAAGTACTAGGTGCATACACCAAGGGGGTTTGAGGGCCCCCTAGCATCAGGGGGCCCTGGGCAAAGTCCCGATTTGCCCATGCGATAAAAAGGCCCTGTGTGTACCAGCCAGGAGGATCGCCGATCTAATTGCTCTTTGTCTAGGGTGAATTCGATTAGGCCCTCGAAGTATGGAATTTAACTATCCGCAGCAAACTTCCTCTCATCTCTTGATGATTGTGTCGGATATACGAAGTAGCCATAACTGAGTAGTAAATTACGTATAATCGGTGTAAATTATATAAAGTGGCTCAATTAGTTATGAATGTATAGATAGGTTCAGAGAGCGCAGCGAATCATTTCTTTCTCTAACGTCCATCGCAGTTCGAGGGTGTGAGTGATTTTCCGGTGACTTCTACAGGGTTCCCATCTATATCCGTCACATCCCCCTTAACTTCTAAACATAGCTTAGGCCATAAAGTTGGTGTCTAGGTATAGTAAAAAGGCGCTACGCGATGAAACAACTTACAACGCCATCTATCGGCAAATTTTGGAATGAGCGTTTTTATCTCAAAAACGGTACGAGATACGGGGGTCATTTACAAAGTTGTTCAGTATCATCGATTTAGTAAGAAAAGACACCTTGCGAACATAAATACTCAAAACAGAATGTAAAAAATGAACATTTGTTTGGTCGTGATTTTCAACACTATGGCGTCGTGAAACGCGAGCGAAGATCGAAAAGACCACGAAAAAGCTCGAAAGTGTATAATGGCTAATGAAGAGCATTTTCAGCAACAGAAACAAATGATCCTGAAGATAGGAAAGCGTCTCAGTTTCTTTCTTCCACTCTTTATGACATGACAATTTTCGAAATCGTGACCAAACAAATACGTTCATTTTCTACATTCTGTTTTGAGTATTAATGTGCGCAGGGTGTCTTTTCTTACTAAATCGATGATGTTGAACAACTTTGTAATTAATATTTTTCCCGTATCTCATACCGTTTTTGAGATAAAAACGCTCATTCCAAAATTTGCCAATAGATGGCGTTGTAAGTTGTTTCATCGAGTAGCGCATAGCCTTTTTACTACACCTAGACACCAATTTTATGGTCTAAGCTGTCACCGTTTAGAAGTTAAGAGGGGTGTAACAGATATAGGTGGGAACCCTGTATATGTGGTATGTGCAATAAAATTTATCAGGAAATAGGATGTGGATTAATTTCGACCGAATGCAAGGGATAGATTAGACTATGGCCCTGCTTTCCTGATGTTAAGGGAGACGTTATTGGGCAGAGAAACCTGAAAAACCGTTGTTAAATGAGCTTTTGTTGACTCAGTTTGACAGGTGGCACTTTATTAGAGAACAGTTTATCAACTACAAACGCCAATCTAAAAATTTCATGTTGATATAAATCCTTTTATAAATATTTGTGCACAGATATTAGTGTGAAATGACATCTGGATTGCAGCACGACAGAAAATTCCAGCTTTATGCCCTCTCCGATATACTGTTATTACTGAAACATGATCATTACCATTCGCCTTCACCTTGTAGCGTCGTAGTAGACTTTTCTCTGAGGCTTTTTAAAATTAATAAAATCAGGACCAAGAAAAACAGAGTTCTAGTTGTGAATGATAAGGCCAAAGCTTAACAAAATTTTAATAACATAGAAACAAAACAAATTAACATTAAACTAGTACAACAGAATCAAATGAATTTTAGTGATTTAACAGTACGCTCCGCGACCCGGTCAGCCTCTCACAGGAGCTTAAAAACCACGACCGCCTCAACAGCCGCTACATAGAGCTCTCTCTCTCAAAACCTCAAAGTCCCTGACCATATCTCGCGGTCCTTTCTTTGTCGGCGTCCATCCCAAATCCTCGAAATCGTCTGTTTTTCAGAGCGGGAGCCGGCGGATTTGTTGGTGACAGTTCTTCTTATCGACGAATATGTTCGGCCATCTTTATGGCGCTCCAGTATCAAACTCGCATTGAGCTATTGCTAAGAAAGACAGTTTTACGAGGCGATGGGAGACGCTTCTGTTTTTCAAAACAGATATTTCCACATCTTGCTCGGGAAACCGATATGCCTGGGCTTAACTTTCAGGCTAAAAATTCTGGCGGCATTTGCTGGTACCGTTTTTTTAATCCGCTCGGAATCCACACGTGTTCAAAACGATGGGAACTGGAAAATGGTATTCCGATAAGCCCGCAGCTGTGTTCGTGCACTCTGTGAGGTCTTGGGGAAAATAACCCCATACTTTCATGACGCTACAACCTCTGTTGTTTTTTGCTCTGCTGTAGTCTTAGGTTTTCGTCGTACTAAGTTCTGCCTTTCCCTCGCCGACATCTTCGTGTAACGTACAAACCTTTTGAGCTTGAAGGCAATACCTTGTTCATAGCAATTGATACTGTGCCTCGTGATACACCGACAATAACTACAGACCTCGCGCCAATTACAACTTTCTGCAAGTCAGATCCGACATTTTGCCGATTTTATTCCATAGCGGGTCATTCTACATCGATGGGACTACTACTGCGTGGTAGCTGGTATTCGTATTTTCACCGTATTATATACCTCTGTTCGCCGGTGACATCGTCGTCGTGATTTCCCTACGTCATATCGCACGCGTCTTTGTTTCCATTATATTGATAACCCCCTGTGTATAGAGAGAAGCTAAAGTATATTTTTATTTCTAATTTATAAGCATGTAATATTAGGGCTTTTTCTTCTTTTTTTTAAATGGAAGAATAGAAATATGAAACAGTTTCTCATTAAATGTTTCTTAATTTAATATTACGTTGAATTCAAACCCCTATTTTGCCACAAAAATACCTTATCCTTTCTGAAACCATATATACACTGCTGGCCACTGTAAATGCAACACCCTGAAGGAAACATGCAAATAACATAAAATTTACAACATGCCTTAGCGGAGGTGAGATATGCAAATGATTAGAATTTCAGCGCAGACGCACATCACGCGCGCCTGTGGCGCCACTTCAAAGCGCTATTTAAGGCTTGGAGATTTCGACGATTTCAAGTTCAGCAATTGTGTTTTTCTTGTGGTTTTTTCAAAAAAACGATCAATTATGCCTCGTCGAAAACAGCGATCATCTTTTGATCAAGTATCCGAGTTCGACAGAGGAAGGATAGTGGCCTACCGAGATTGTGGATTATCTTTCAGGGAAATCGGTAGTCGTGTTGGACGAAACCAAACAACTGTAATGCGGATATGTGATCGTTGGATGCAGGAGGGTACGACGGACCGGCGTGTTCGATCGCATCCACCTCAGCGCACCACTTCACGTGATGACAGGCAAATTGTGCGCATAGTAGTGACGGATCGCTCAGTCACATTACGAACCATAGCACAGCACATGCAGTCTGTAACGCATCATCCAGTGTCTGCGCGTACCATTCGACGCCGTTTACAGCAGAGTGGTCTGTCCGCAAGACGTCCATTGCTTTGTCTACCCTTAACGCAGAACCACAGACGTCTCCGCCGCCAATGGTGCGATGACAGAAGGATGTGGACGGCAGAATGGAATGAAATTGTCTTTACTGACGAGTCACGCTTCTGTCTGCAACACCACGATGGTCGCATTCGAGTCTGGAGACACCGTGAAGAGAGGATGCTGAACAGCTGCGTTATGCACCGCCACACTGGTCCTGCACCGGGTGTTATGGTATGGGGCGGTATTGGATATCACTCTCGCACACCTCTAGTACGCATTGCCGGTACTTTAAACAGCCAGCGCTACATCTCCGAGGTGTTGGAGCCAGTTGTCCTTCCTTACCTTCAGGGCTTGCCCACAGCCATATTTCAACAGGATAATGCGCGACCACACGTGGCACGCATTGTCCAACGGTTCTTCGTCAATCGCCAGATTGAATTGCTTCCCTGGCCGCCTCGCTCTCCGGATCTTTCGCCGATAGAAAACATGTGGTCCATGGTTGCTCTACGGTTGACCCAGATTCCATCCCCAGCTGCCACAGCAGATCAACTTTGGCAACGTGTGGAAGCTGCTTGGTCTGCTGTACCCCAAGAACTCATCCAAAGTCTCTTTGAATCAATGCCGAAGCGTGTGGTAGCGGTGATCTCTAACAATGGCGGCTACTCTGGCTACTGATTTTGGCAGGAACCACACTTCACAGAAGTCTATAAATTTAATCATTTGATACTTGGTCAACATATTATCTACAAAATAAATTTTGTTGTGATATATCTTGTCTTTCTTGGTGTTGCAATTTGGGTGGCCAGCAGTGTATATATATAAAGCAAAGTGCCTCTATGTATGTATGTATGTATATATTGTATAGAAATCTACATTTCTTGACGAATCTGGGTGAAACTTCGTATACTTATGTTTTGAAGCCTTAGAAAAATTCTAAGATAAGTTTGGAAGCTTTAAAATAATTATAGTAATTTTTAATTAATAAAAAACCAACAATTTTGAAGGGTGACAACAGCAAATGGAAGCTGTTACATTTCCGGCAATCACCCCTATGTGTCTCGCTAACTTGCGATTGTTTACTTTCTGAAATTTGGTAAATTACATATTGAGTTTGTACTTCAGAATGCTTAGTATACTGTAATTTATATTGTTCTTAATATTATAATTCACGATGTACTTTCAAAAGCATAAAAATTAGTATATCTTAACTAAAAAGAATCAGTTTAAACTTTAAGCAGTTTTGTGATTCACTCACAAAAATTAGCCATAACAGAGAATAGAGGTCCAAAAAATTTAAAAGAAAGTAATATCAAATTCAAAATTCCTCTTACCCACCCTCAGGCGGTCACAAAAAGCCTAAAATAATTAAAATCGGTCAATAATTAGTAAATTTATTAATCATACTGAAACTCCAATTAACGATTGCACACAAACGATCTTCGTTCCCATTTTCATTTTAGAAGTTCATTTGTTCAGTTAATACTTTTTTTTTTCTAAAGGGAAATGTATCTGTATCAAAATAAATACTTCATGTGTAAGCGTTATTTTCATACTGAATTCTTGAATTTTATTTTTTTTTGCTCTGAAGAGAAGCAGAGAGTGGCAACAAAGGTTAAAACTTGAAACAGTGTTTTGCTGTTCTTGACCTGACTTACCTGACTTCAAGAATCATTTGAAATTAATATTATATTTATAATACATATTTTTATATTATTTATTTATTTATATATTGTAAATTTATTTATTTCTTATAAATTTATTTATTTATAAATTATTACTATCTTTTATTACTTATAGGTTGATGGTGCGAGAAAATGATTTCACCCATTTTTTATAGTGGTTTATTATAAATGTATACATACATTCAATGTTTTACTTTTGAGCTTTTTTTGCTCCAATAATGAAAGGCAAAATCTAGCAGAATTCTGAGAAGTTTATTATAAATTTATATACTTTTATGTTGGCTTACTTTTATGTCCGGCTCACCGGAGGGTAGGGGAGGAAAATAATTTTTCTTCTGCTTGTGACTGTTTGCAGGACGTGGGATGCGTATCCACAAAATTTAAATACCTTTATTCGTTGTTTTTTAGTATTTCCATTCTAGCTGAATACCCATGCTTCGCTACGGAGTACAATCAAATTAAATACAACAGTCAATATATGCAATTAATGCCAAAAAAAAAAAATATATATATATATATATATATTTATAAAAAAATCGTAACGGATATTTTTATAGACAAAATAATTGAGAAGAAAATATTGAAATTAAATTTAATAGAATATACTAAAGAATATAGTGCAGTTTGAGGAACATTTCTTTTACTGTATTTTAAGATATTTTTGGATAATGCCCATTTGTCTGCCGCATTAGAAAGAAAAAAATTTTTTTTGTCTATTTCGTTGTTATGCACGTGACGCAAAATTAATTTAAAGTATCACAAAAAGAATTAAATGCTGATCACGTGGTTTCTTTTCTTTTTGTGATACTTTAAATTAATTTTCGTCACGTGCATAACAACGAAATATACAAAAAAAAATTTCAGCATTTAATTCTTTTTGTGATACTTTAAATTAATTTTGCGTCACGTGCATAACGAAATAGACAAAAAAAAAATTTTTTCCTAATGCGGCAGACGATTGGACATTATCCAAAAAATATTAAAATACAATAAAAAAAATGTTCCTCAAACTGTACTATATTCTTTAGTATGTTCTATTAAATTAAATTTCAATATTTTCTTCTACATTAATTTGTCTATAAAAATATGTTATGATTTTTTTATAAATATATATATTTTTTTGGCATTAATTGCATATATTGACCATTGAATTTATCATAAATATATTTTTTGGGGAGGGTTATTTTGGCATTAACTGCATACATTGACCATTGTATTTAATTTGAATGTACTCCGTAGCGAAGCACGGGTATTCAGCTAGTATTTTATAAAGAAGATTGCCTCATGAATGAAATACTATCACTACTCTTCCTTTTCTTTTACTTCAGCCTACAAAACTTTCTTAATTTTCTAATTTGTATGCAGTAATCTTCAAATCGACACTCTTTACTAGCGAGAAACAATACACAGTCGAAACGTGTCTCAAAATTGCCCTGTATACAATCTCAGTTTTCAAAACATTGTTTATTTAGTCCTACAAACATGACTATCATTGAAGCTCATTTGTCTTTTTTTTTTTCTTAAATAAGCTTTCTATTAAATGTATTTTGAGACAGATCAAAGGACAGCTATATTTAGAATGAATTCATAGCATATTCTTCAATTTCATAAAATGACACAGTAATGTAATGTTCTTTGATAAGGGGGTGGCCAGGTGATAACTGAATGGCTAGGGCACTGTATTCAGTTTAGATACTGTGGGTTTGAATCCCACTGCTGGCATGGATGTTTGTAGCCATTCGGAATTGGCTTTAAACTGTAGGTCCCGGTCTAATGAGCCCTCATGTAGCAAAAAGTCGACCGTAGTACTCCAAACCGAACCTTTGATAAGGAGCAGATCCACTTCTGAATAAAATATTAGAAAACAGGTCAAAATAGAGCTACCAGTAAGAAATTTCACACACATTCACACCTACAAAAGAAAAAATCAAATCTGTGTTTTAAATCATCGAGAATTTTCTTTAAAAGAGAACTATTTTTAATTACTCCAGGGGAAGTAGTATTTTTCAGTTCATTTTTAAAAGATACATTTTAGGATTCTACCAGATTATTTATTTATTTATATATTTTGATGTTTCATCAGTGACCTATGTTATTTGCTCATAAAAGTGACATAATTGAGGGCACTTTAGTCTATGGTAGCAACGATGTGTCTGATAAAATGGGATTGTCATTTTGTATACTTATCGAGAAACTAGATAACCAAGTATGTTAGAAAATAACAATATAAAATGCTATTGAAACTATTTTATCTGTTTATTTCCTTTAATGAGTGTTTCATGGCCTCAGTTCCCATTTTTTATAACAACAAACTCAAATAAGATGACAAGAATTTGACTTGAAGACATGCGTTACATTGACACCATTACAGTGTTTGGAGACAGAAATAGAATGCAATGTCATTCAGCACACATAATAAAATTCCTTCCATTTCCATTATAGTACATTTCCCCAATGCAGTGACTAATAACAGCAAGATTTATTGTATGGTATCAGAAAATAAAATCTAATAACTCAAATACAACAATTTCTGCCATCTATATTAATATTAAAGCTCAATTATTCCCTTTAGAAAATAATGAATATTTTAAAGATATATATATATATATATATATAAATATTTATTAATGATAACAATCATTTACATATTTACAATACCAATGATAACTTGACAACCACATATTTTCACACCTACAAAAATACACATTTGGTAAAATATATGAAAATATGTTCAAGAAGGCAATGAGGACGGATCATTGAGCTGATGAGACGTTTCGAAAAGATATTTCGCAACATAAACAGTTGATGCTGTCACAGTGAGGTGCTTCACAGGTACAAGCATAATCACCACTGCCACACTGAAAAATATCAAACTGATAAGACACTCAAACAATTAAAAGAGACAGATTTCATCGTAATTATAAAATATTTAAGAAAAGCTTGATAACAAAAATTCACAATTCAGACAGAAGTCAAAAGAAAATATTGAAATACATAGATACAGAAAAAACTTTCTGGAGATCATGAATAACTCATTCTGAGGATTTTAAAATATAAAGTCTAACAGCACACATTTGCAAATATATTAACATACACATATGAAAAAAACTCAATAAAAAAATTATACATTTGAAAGTGCTGGATAAAAACATTTAAAAAGGGCTTAATAACAAAAATTGAAGTTATAAAGAGAAGGTAGAGGAGAAAATTCAAATATAACCTTATAAAAACTATCTGAAGATCAATTACTTGTTTTAAGGTAGAATTTATACAAAATCAGCCCATAAAGTGTAACAGCAAACATTTACATACATGTTAACATATATATGTAAACTATAGTTTTTCTAAGAAGAAAATCAATATTTTAATGCATCTTCAAATATCAGAAATGACAATTTCATTCTACTGAAATGTGCTATATCAATAAATTCATGAAACTGTATCCCAAAATAATCCCCATAAACAAATTGCAAACAGTGGTAGTACATTCTTATTTTTTAAGGTCAAATTTCTCTCAGTCCTTATCATAACATTAGATTAAAAATTTCTGAAGGTAAAAAGAGATTAATATGTCAACCACACACACAGGTTTTATCCATTCTGATCAAAACTAAGTAACTTCCAAACTTTCAAATGTCTTGAAAATACCCTAAGTTACAAATAAATGTTAACTTTTTTTTTTTATTTTAAGCTCTCATCCAAAATAAATGAAATAAATAATCATATTCATGCATGAATCTCTTTATCAATGAGCTGCAATCGCAGAGAGTTAGTGAATTATCCAAATACTTTTGATAATACCATATTTATTTTTTGATTATATAACGGGTTGATCAGAAAGTTATGCAGAATTGAGATAGACAACTCCTAATGAAAAAACTTTAATAATGCATAAAATTAATCATTAATATAGTCTACATCATTTTCTATAATATTTGCTTACCTCTCGGGCAACTTTTCAATTCCTATCCTGAAGAATTCTTTTTGCTTTGACTCAAAATATCCATTTACTGCAGTTTCTTCATCCTGTTTACCATGGAATTTTTTACCTTCAAGAAATTGCTGCAGTGATCTAAACAGGCAATAATCCGAGGGTGCTATATCTGGACTGTATGGTGGATGAGGAGGAATTTCTCATCCAAAAGCATTAAGCTTCTGTTGAGTCGCATTATCATGCTGAAGGATCACACCCAGCCTATTGACTAATGCAGGTCATTTGGTGGTTAAAACCTCTTTAAAATTATCCAACTGACAAAAATAGATGTCTGCAGTAAAGGCTTTCTAACAGTTCATAGTAGATTATACCTTCCATATCCCACACTATACACAGCAAAACCTTCTTTTGATGCAATGCTGGCTTTGGTGTGGGAATAGGCTCTCTTTTGGGATCAACCATTGTCTTTCTTGTATAACATTAGTATAGAAGATCTACTTTTCATCACCAGTCACAATTCGCCTTAAAAAAGGCTCTACTTCATTTCATGTGACCAGTGAAGTGCAAAGTGATACTCGGTGCTGACGGTTTTGAGCCGAGAGTTCATGTAGGACCCATAAGCCAGCATAACAAGACTTACCTATACATTTCAAATGTTCCATTGCTGTTGATTATGCACAATGAAGTCTCTCAGCTATTTCCCTACAGGAGATACATGGATCTGACTCGACCATTATCCTCAATTCATCATCATCAACTTGTCTTGGCTGCCCACATCTATGCCTCACGATTGAAATTTCACTCCTGAAACTTTTTAATCCATTGTTGGCATTAAATTTACTGATAACATTTGGATATACTTAACAAATCTTCTGAGTGACTTCTGCTGCATTTCCATGAAGCCAAAATTCATAAAGCCTGATATGGCGTATATGTAGATTGTTATAAGACATCATTTGTCTTTAAATAAAAAAGGAATTACATGAAAAATGAAGTGGGGAAAGAAAAGAAATGAGCTCAAGATTATAGCAATTATAAAACTTGCAATTACAGAATCAACTTAATGGACTGTTATGCATTTAATTTCTGGTGAGCTAAAATCCTGCATTACTTTCTGATCAACCCAATATATTGTTTCTTGAGTCATTTGATGCTAGTTTTATAATACAATGATGGAAACTATGAGTGACAAATAAAACTCCTAATTATTCATCCACTACCATGTAAAATAGAATGTGAGTATCATGTTAACTCGACTAAAACAAAATATGAATAAAATATTAAGAGCTTTACTCACAGTGTAAGTGCCATCTTCATTACAGCACTGCAAACTATCCCAGTCACACACAAGAAACTCGATACAATTAATTCTCTGAAATAAATGAATAGTAAAAATTATGAACTGAGTAACATGCAAAAATTTTTTACAAGAACAATTCCAATAACTTCACTAGTTCACAATAACTTCACTAGTTCCAATAACTTCACTAGTACTATGTGTTGATAGTAGTTTTATCACCTTACTTCAACTATCAACAAATAAACAACACATCAACTATCCACACATAAACATTATACTCATTTACTCAAAATCCTTTTTTATACTTTGGTTAAGGAGATTTATAATGCAGAACTTTATTTTAATTATGTGTTCCTTTGCCAAGAGTTAAAGTTTTTTTCTTTTATTGCAAAGGCACTTGATTGTACATCATTGGCCCCCATGCATCGAAGATGCATGAGATTGAAGCTAATAACAGAAGAATTACAATAAAATTACAATAGAACAGAACAGGGATTATGTTACATCAAAACTAAAACTAAATTTAAGTGCTGGATATCAACTGCATCAACTCTCTAGCCCGCCAATATCGGCTGCATAGGTTTTCTTCATTCAACAATGAACAGTACAGCAAATGATCTCTGTCCATTTCAAAGTTCTGGTTGCACAAAGTGCCAAGGGACTATCATATATACTCATGCGGTGCAGATGTTTTACAAGACAATCATGTCCAGTCTCCAAATGGAATGCCACAACTGCAATGGATCTGGGAGAGTCTGGGATATTATAAATCAACTCCCTCCACTTCTTATTCTTAATCTCTTCATGCAATTTAACATCATAATTTTTCCTCATAGCATTTTTAATTATTCTTTTCATTTATGTAAATTGTACCTCACTATTATTTAACTGTAAACCCAGAGTTAAAGTACAAATATATGTGTAAATGGCATGCATGGTGCCTGGATAAATTGAGCGTGGACTGTATATTAAAAACAAAAACAACAGTTTATTAAAAAGAGAAATTGCGCTATGACGCGCTGCAAATGCCTTGGTGGCAAGTAAACAATTTGTTAGGAATATTTTTTTTTAAAATTTTTATTTCCTTACCTGTTCACCCATGTGCTTAAAGCTTTCCGGCGCCGCGCCATACTGTAAACAATTCTTATCGGTTAAACGCCTATGTGAATCGTTGCCACGATTCACTCACCCTTTCATTTTCCTTTACAATCTTATTATTTTAACTTTAAAAATATTTGCCTTCCATAACGGAATTGAACATGTTACACAGTAGAACAAGGATTACACAGTAAGGGCCTGTTCACATAGGATTCCGTTGCGTAGCGTTAAGGAAAAGATGACGTTGAGACGAAAATAAACCAATCATAGGCGTTAAAAATTTCCTTGCTAATCGTTTGGAGGCCTATGATTGGTTTATTTTCATCTCAATGTCATCTTTTCCTTAACGCAACGCAACGGACTCCTATGTGAACAGGCCCTAACGCGTCATGCAAATCGTATGAGATTAAAATTGTATCGCATCGAATCAGTATTTAAATTTTATGTAAAATGCGAAATGTAAATGTACGCAAATATCGTAAGTACATGCGTACTTCACCCGATCTGTAATTGGACATTTGCGCCAGTCGCCGTGAATATAAGTAAGATTTTTCAAGACTTTCGTCAATCTGATTCCGCCTGCCCAGCTGTCTGCCGCTCCTGTTCAAGTGCCGTTCCCTGCCGATGCCGGAACTTGCCGCCAATGGAGGAATGAAGATGCCGCGCCTGTTCCGACCGAGGAACGCCAATCTCTATAAAAATTTAAGAAGCCTATTCCCAATTTGTTTAAATCCCAATTTAGTGTGAAAAATTTTATTGTGTGTATTTAAAAATTCCATTGTATGTGCTGGAGTTTGAGTATGTTTTAGTGGGGGGCCAAGAAAATATTTAACTTTCCTATATTTGTCTTTGTATGTAATATTGTATAAATTCATGATGTGTGACTATGATCAAAGAGTAATGGTTGAACCTTTAACCAGAGACAACTATGTCTCATGGTCAGAAGATTTAAAAGCTATACTGCTTGACCATGATGCATGGGCAATTGTTAGAGGAATAGAAAAGCCACGTTCCGACCGAGGAAACGCCAACCGTGCTTCAAAGTCTGCAATATTCTATTCTAAGCAGGACTCGCGTAACTGTTTTATATTTTGCTATTATTTAGTTATTTTTATGAACGGATAATTAAACCGTTTCAAGTTTAACAATGTTTCAGTGATTTTTTACCTCACCTCCACGCACATACCTTAGTATTCTTCACCTATTTTTAGTTAAATTTAATAAGTTGTTTTTATAAATATTTTTGGCTTCATTTCTATAGAGCGCTCCTGCGCAATTTCACTCTTTTTTTAATTTTTCAATGGAATCTTTTGCCTGATTCCTGACACAATTATATAAATGCGCTATGACGCGCTGCAAGTGCCTTGGAGACGTATCGACAACTGGATAGTACATGGGGTAGAGCAACAGATGGAGCCCTTATTGCGGGGGTTGTCAGGACGCGCCATGAAAGAAGACAGGTGGCGCCAACAATATGAAAACAAGTTTTTATCAGCTTTAGAGAAAATGATAAAAAAATTAAGAGTCACTATCAATGTGTTAAAAAATGACAAAAATTTTATTCTATTAATTTTAATGTATACAGATTTCTGAATCTTGACTTTATCCCTTAAAGTCCCTTATGAGAAAAAAAAAAGGCAATAAATATAAACTAATTAAATGTATAAACTTACATTTATGCCAATATCTATTTAAAGTATAATCCTTTATAACAGTAACAAAAGGATTCTAGGATTTTTTTAAAAAGTATTTAGTACATAGTTTATTTTTAAAACATTTAAAATGTATACTCTCAAGGAAAATTTTTAAAAACTTCCTAAAAGTCCAGTTTTTAAAATTGTAATATACCTAGAAATCAAATAATATAATATAAATCAGGAATTTTACAAAACATAATATGTAAGGAAAAGTAGTTATAAAATAATACAAACCTGCTTCGTAGGGCAAATGGCATCTAAACAGCTGTCAACTGTTGGCAGTTTACATGTGCACTGTTGAGCGCAGTTACTACAAGAGCCACAACAATTTGAAGCATTTAACTTAGGGTTGCAATCTGTACAAATTCCATGGGCCTAAAATATTATGACCAATTTTCAAAATTAAAACTCACTTAAAATTCATTTACAAACAATAAAAACATACACATAAATGCAATCAGAGGAGCTACACATGACAAAGTTTCTATCACCATAGATCAGAATTCTACAATGAACACAGATGCTGTAACAAATACAGAGAAATACTATAGGTAGATGTGAATGGCTGTTCCATCATTGATCAGAACTCTCATCCCCTTTGTGTAAAATTCATTTATTTCCTTATTGGTGTCTTTAGCAGCAAAATTTTGAAAATATACTAGAATTTTAATCATGAGCCAAAACAGCAGAGTGAGTAAGCTAGTGAACTTAGACATTAAGAAAGATAGAAGATTAAGAGTAAAAAAAATGTCAAAGATCTAAAAGTGGAATACGGTATTGCTAAATGAGTAATCAGAAATACTGATTTAAAGAAACAAGAGAGAAAAGTAAATTGCACATATCACCCAGAAAATTTTAAGGTTAATCAGTTAGTGTACACATACATTCATATGCATTGTTTTAAATCCCTCATCAAAATTACTTTTTCTAATGTATATTACTTCAGAAATATAACCATCTCCCCTCTTCTAGATAGTTATTATCCTCTTTTTCGTTTTCTTATAAAATCTTTGAACAGTTTTCTACAATCTTTGCTATACTTTGGCATATGCAAAAACTTCTGGTAATAAATAGTATAAAACTATTCTATTCTACCCCTCTCCTTGTGTCAAAACTTTTTTAAAGACTACATATTCTTTCCTTTTAAAAATTTGCATGGCAACATCATCTTTCCACCTTCAATGCATCTGCAAAACAAAATTCCAATGGGACCCTTAAATCTATAAATTTGTTGGCAAAAAAGCACATTTCTCAATTTTTGTGCATGTAATTAAAAAAAAAGAAAGAAAGAAAGAAAGAAAGCAGATTCTGTCTTGCAATGGTAGAATTTTTAAGAGTTAAGAGAGTTATAAGTAGATAATTTAGATTAAATTTCTGACTTCTAAGTAAAATATAGCCTTGCTTCTAAATTATCATGAGATATTTAAACAGGCTTTGAAAAGAAAAAAAAACTAACCATGTTAAAACTTAGATAATAGAAATTACACAGTTATCATAAAAAACCCTTTTTCTGACCATTAAGAACTTTTATAAAACAGCAAAAATTAGATGTAATAGTATAATTACATCTAAATGACAAAGCAATAGCAAAAAAGGTACAATCGATGTCTATGGTTACTGTATGACACCTTATCAAATTTTCCTAATGACACTATATTTCTGTAAAACAGAATTTTCAGACATACAACTGATCATTAACTCCTACTTTAAATGAAAGAAATATGATTTTGTAATATAAATACATAAGATGTAAGTTATTGATTAAAATCAGAGAGCAATTTAATTTTTATCTATTTTTAAAGTAAATGAAACGCAGAGCCAATTTTAGCACTAGATTTTTTTCCAATATTCAAAAGATTAAGATGAAAAATTTCTAAAATATACATTTATTAAAAAAAGAAGAAGAAAAAAAGCCAGGATATATGAAAGATATATATACAACATTATTTAGATCCTGTATACTGCAAGATGAAAAAGCAGAATCACTTTCAGTGTTTACAAAATATAATTTACATTGTGTACATTATTTCTAGAGAATGGTGAATACTATAAAACTATACACCTTTTTACCAGTACTATAAACTTTTTTACCAGTATTCCACATGATAATTTAATGATTATCTGTTCAGAAATTTATGATGCTTATCTAGATAGTACTTTAATCTTAAAATGTGACTGGATTAATTTTTTGAAAACTACCTCTTTAATAGCCTGTGTTTCTTTTCTAGTGCATTTGCAAACCTATTCTTACATTTTTATGAAACTAAATTTCTTAACTCAAATAATGTTACCGGATTCAGGTATATTGATGACCTCATAATTTTTAACTGCAACGATTTGGAATTTCTTAATCAAATCTACCCAAAGGAACTAACTTTAAACCGGACTAAGGATAATAATCTTTGTGCGACTTATCTGGATTTAAAAATTAAAATTCAAAATAGAGAAATAAAAATAGGTATATATGATAAAAGGTTAGATTTTAACTTTGAGGTTATCACGTTTACCAATTTCCATAGTAACTTAAACTATAAAATTATTATAATATTTTTACTCACAACTTTACAGAATAAAAAACATATGTAACAATGCTGGGGATTTTTTGGAGGCATGTAACATTTTCAAGAAAAACTTAAGTAAAAACAATTTCCCTGAAAATTTCGGCAATTTAAAAGTTTTATAAAAATGGCATTTAGACTCGGGAATTTTTAAAGATGTTTAGGATAGTATTTATGTTTTCATTTGGTTAAGCTGTAATGGGGGGTGGCACTGTAGTATTGTTACAATGACGTAACTTCTAGGATAGAATTGGCTGCTGTTTCACCATAACCGTCACTTACGGAATTGGGGTGTGTATGCATCTTTGACTTTGCATTAGGATTGTTTGTGCACTTGCATGTACGGTGTGTTGAGCCCTTACTGTAAGTTGTGTTTGTCTTTTCATTTTCTTTTGACTAATTGCTTCCTTGGGGGACTCGAGGCCTTGGGATGTCTGTTGGTCTTACCTGCATCCTATTCAGAAAGTTCCCCTTGAGATAACTGATTTGGTTAGGCTCCCTGATGAAGAGACCTTTCGGTTACCTCTATGTTGTTTTATGGTTCAATTCCGGCACTTATACAGAATCTTGTCTTTGGTGCGTGGATACCCTGAGTGCTTGATTTTTGTTTGTTTTTTGTCTACATTTGTATTATTTTTATCTATCTCTGTTGGATTATTTATTTACTTCATCATTCCTTTGTCTTTTTATTTTCTATAATTATAATTACTGAACCAGCATAATATTCTACAAAATATTTTAAATACTTTTAAAGTCCAGTTTGTTTGTTGTTTATTTATAATGAAATTAGTTAAAAAATATAATATAAATCAGGAATTTTACAAAATATATTTCACAGCACTTTTTGTTAAATGAAATATAAACAAAAAATCTTTAGATCTTATTATCATGAACTTCCTTATAGATAAACCAATTTATAAAAGTACTAGATAGAAAAAAAAAATTTCACAGTAAAACATTCTTCGCAACACTTTGAGCTAAATGAAATATAAACAAAAAATCTTTAGATCTTACCATCAGGCACTTCCTTATAGATAAACCAATTAATATAAGTACTAGATAGAAACTCATAGCAAGGCACAATATAGCAGCAGTTGGAAGAGCAGTTTCATTTTTGTTCTCTTCAATGAGTGTTTCATTCTGAAAATCAGATAGAATTCTATTTAACAAGTTAAATACTCCTATAATTACAAAAAATGTCAATAAATAATACAGTCAATGCAACTGATATAAATACAAAAAAATTCCTATATTAGCTGACATACATATATATACTATAAAGGAAAAGAAATATAAAGAAAATAAGTTCATGATAAAAAATGAGTGATTTGTTAATGCTCAATACATATAGTAATATGCAATAAATAAAAAGACAGAAAGTAAATAATTATGACTCAGAAGCAAATTAAAAATTTATTGCCAAATAATATTTTAAAAAAAAACATGTCAGCAAGTGAATGATTAGATATTACAACTTATAGTGTCAGTCATAGATATAAGAGGAGTCAAAGATGAAAAAAATTTGTCATTTTTTTAACAGACTGTGTTTGTTTGTAACCAGTAGCATATTAATAATTATTAATTATTTTGGTTATAATGAAAAGTGTACAGTATTTTATAATATGATGACATGATGAAAGTTACGTGTACATAAAAATTAATACCCCCAAAACTTTACTAGTGCAGGGGTCTATTTTACTAATGCAGGGGTGAGCAAATTGTGGCCCGTTACAGATTTTTTTTTTGGCCCACCAAGACAGCCAGAAAAACTGCCAAAAACTCTTAAGACAGAAAAAAAAAACTACCAATATTTTATTTTATTTATATTTATTGATTTTTATGATACAATTTATACCTTTTCTGAAATGCAAAGTTAGCTAATAAATGTAATAATTTAAAAAGGCTCGACCCTCTGCTAACCTCCGCTTCCACAAAGCAGCCCCCAATCCAAAACAATTGCCCACCCCTGTACTAGTGTATACACACAACAGAGGCAAAAAGTTTAGAGAGATACTGGAGTTTAGTCAAACTCAATAATAACCTGAATTATGGAAAAGACCTGAATTTTTAAATTTTTTTAAAGTATTTAGTAAATAAAAATTTTCCCCAATTTGCAGTAATGCAATATTAACTGCTCTTTTTTATTTTCATCTGTAGTACTTTACATAAACTTGAGAAGAGAAGAAATGATTAAATCCAAAAGGAGCAACAAAAAATGTACTAATATAGATAAAATAGATTTGAATAAATTTTAAGAGTTTACCATCAGTAACAGAAGTAATATTGCTTTATTTTTAATTAAGAGTTAGATTAAAAATTTATTTCAATATATCATTAAGATAATAGTAACTGTCAAAAAAACAAAAGCTAAACAAAGACATAAGTATGAAATTTTTAAAAAATAAAAGTGTTTACATCATTTAGAGCATGATATAGAAAAAATTTACATGTAATATGTACTGAAATATTTCTATAACTATATCTATACTTTGAAATTACTACACAATTTAAACATAAACTAAACACACATTGAAATGTATATTCAGTTACTTTAGGAATGAATATGTATATTCAGTTACTTTAGGAATGAATATGATAAATTTATTTTAAATACTTCATTATATATATGTGATGCTCCGTACATCACGCCATGGAGGAGATGCGTAGAACTTATCGGAGGTGTAGTCGGCACGAAGGTGTGACGTGCAAGACGTGCCTTACTTATCAGAAGGCATTAGCTGCAGTGGCCACATGACTTGCCCTGATGGGGCGCGGATTACATTACAAGACAGGAGCGGACAGCAGGTCCGACAGCAAAGAGAGTTAGACACACAGAGAGAAAAGTCTTCTGTTCATGCAATATTAAATGGGTGTTTTGCGATATTGACGCCAGAGGGCCTAAACTACTTAATATTTTAATTGGGCGTCTTTAGATTCGTGGAGTTCACGTGTCCACTTAAGTTCTCCCAGGGACTTTACTGCTAAATCCCACGCTTGTTAGAACCACGAACTATTGACCTGGGTGCAGGATAAGTGGCCATAAAGTTCTTGTAAAGTGTGGTTTTGATGTTACAGAACCCATAAATCCAGAGTGGTTCGAGGGCTCTTCAAGAATTTTGACATTACACTGACATTCAGAATCTCATAAACTTCCTACACTCATATCTGGGGATGTTATTGAGTTCAGATACTTCACATGCCTGTATAATGTTCAGCAGGGCTAATATAAATTATCTTATTTTACTTTTAGGTTGCAATTTTAGAAAAGGGGTCGTGCTTTATTAACAGGATAATTTTAAATACGCTTTAGATATATAATGGTGGGCCGTTATTATCATATATATATATAGTTTGAGAATTACTTTACAAATATATTTTTAAATAATATATATTGATAATTTGTTCAACAAATTAAAAACAATGAGTACATATAACTTTTTAATTCAAAAAAATTTAAATGGATCAAATGTTTAATTATTAATAATTTTTATTTAAATGACTGATAATAAAAACAACTTTGACATATTATTTAATAGTATCTCTGTTATAAACTTTTAGTATACATTAGCACAAATTAAAAGAAAGGGTTGTTCAGAATTAAATTCTATAATTTTCAAAATTTTGTAGATTTTCCACAAAAACACACACACAAAGAAAAAAAAAATCTGCCTGTACTACACAGAACTTCTAATAATAATAAAACATGAGGAGAAACTCTGTTGTTAAAGTGAGGAATGGTTTCACTTTTTAACAGTGCACACATTCACAAAAGAAAAATTACATTAGAGTACATAATTTTAAAGAGCAAACTACTTACTCCTTTCATTTGGAATTTCAGAAGTTCTTTTAAAAGATCTCCAGCCTGAATATAAATAAACTTTTAGAATGGCTATATTAATTAATATTCAAATTCTTTCAACTATTACTAAAAATAATGGAAGTGAGATTCTTTTGTTACAGATAAGTAAATACTAACTGGCATCAGTGATAATACTAAGCTAAATGCAAACTAACTAAACAGTCATTTTATACTACGGAAAAAAAAAAAACATGTGCAACAAAACATCACTTTAATTAAAAGTATCAAAATATTTATGCAGTTACATATCTTTGTTTATTCATATAATATTAATCTTAGATCAATTATAAAAATGCTTAGGTTCTCTAAATAATTATTGTAACTGTCTTATTTCTTCAAAGTTCATGTTATCTCAGAAAAAGTTTACTTTGAAGCCAAACAAGAATAGGTATTTCTCTATCTGAAGAAAATTTAAAATTATGTCCTTGTTAATTTAAAATTATGTCCTTGTTATGTCCTTATTATTCTTGTTACATAATTTTAAATTTTCTTCAGATAGAAAAATACCTATTCTTGTTTGGCTTCAAAGTAAACTTTTTCTGAGATAACATGAACTTTGAAGAAATAAGACAATTACAACTGGTCAAACTATGTCAGGTTTTCAGATAAATAGTAGCTGTTAACAGTTTATCAAAATATTCAAAGCTGCATTGATTATCCTACAGGACAGGTCCACCACCTCATGTTTGCATCATATTTATACTTTGCCATCAAAGTGGCAAATGAGGATTTATCAAACCACACAATCTATTTTCTATTGGTGATAGATCATTTCAGGCAACTACAGGCCAAATAAATTACCTTGATTCCTCTCCACAAAAATAGAAAATTTTAAGTAAAATGAATCAAAAATTCAAGTCTTGAAATAAATATATTTTTTAGAAAACAAACAAGAAGTTGACATTAGTGATAACAGTTGCAGATTAAGCACATGGAGGGCCCGAAGTGCAACCTAGGTTTGAGACCCCTTTGTTCTATATACTAAGTAATGATATCAAATTAACTTAATAAAAAATCAGACTGTATTGCTTTTTGAAGCTGCTAACTTTTGGAGACTCTAAACATATGTTTCTTACACCTGTGCAATGATCTGCCACTGGTGACTGTACAAAATGCATGTCAGAACATGTCCTTCTGATAAAGCCCTTGCATAGACATGGCAACCTTTTTTATAGTCTTGAAGAATTCCAGTGAATTTCTTCTGAGCCTTTCCGTTCAAAAATGAATTTTATGAAGAAAATAAATGCTAAGGTGATAATGAATAAAGAGGATTTTTAGTAAATGCTCTATTATTTATTTACTAGGTGGCCAGTGCGACAATTTCATATGCAAATAAAATATGATAAATTTTATAGTGAGGTGGGTGGTTTAGTAGGATGAAAAAAGAACCGGTTCATTTGTAGTCACTGTGTATTTGTCAAATAACAATGGAAATTAAAACCGATTACAAAACACCTTTGGACACAAAATTGGAGGTGAAGCATAACACAAAACAGGAAAACGTGAGATATGTACATGTCAAAACACCTTTGCAGACAATGTTAAAAGTTAAGTATGACACAAACTTGAGGAAAAGGGGATATTTACATTACAAAACCTCTTTGTGCACACTATTTGACCATGCCATATTGACACATCCGGAGAAAGAACTCTAGCGCCAAAAGTCAATTTTTAACTTCTATTTTTAAACAAATGATACGATTAACAATTTGTTACAAGCAGAGAATGAAATCTTTAAAATGGTACCTCATTTATCGATTCTTGTTAAGTATGAAGGGAGAAATGGGGATGTCAGAAAAAAATCACTTTCTAGAAATAATATATATAAGGATGATAATGGTATGTTCTTTTAATTTAAAGGTTAGTGTTTGAGAGAAAAAAGAAAAAGTAAATAAATAAGCGTCCACGAGGTTGCCATCTAGCAATAAAGCAAATTCTTTATATGTGTCACGTATATTTTCTTTTAGAGTTTACATAAGAAATCTGCCAATTCGCTAGATACCAACCATTGCCCAAATCTCATTTTTTTTCCATTTGCATATCTATATTATAAGACCTTTATTTTAATTATGAAAAAAATTAGAAGCTTTCCCTATGCAATTTAGTTGTGTATCTAGAATTGAATTTTAAAAAATTAAACTCTAAAAAGGCATACCAAACAAAAATATTAGTAATAAAATGTTCTTCAGAGGGAAAGAAAATAGATTTTAGTCCAAACAAATTGTTTTTTCATTCAAGAAGAATAATGTACACCCACAGGGATGCATTGGCGGCTCCAGGGGGGGGGGCAATAGGGGCAACTGCCCCCCCCCCCAAAAAAAAAAAAAAAAAAAAGCCTGGCGGTTTTTTTTTTTTCCATAGCCTAAAATTATATAACTCTAAATTAAAAATTCGTCAAAAGCAGAGAACTTAATTTTTAAAATGGTACCTCATTTATCAATTTTGGTTAAGTATGAAGGAAGAAAAAGGGATCATCAGAAAAAATCATCTTCTAAAAATAATATATATAGATTTTTCATAATGGTTTTATTTTTCAGCCAAAATGGCTGACCTTGATTTGGCACTTTTTTTTCAGCTCTCTATGCAGAGGTGGTAATTTAAACTAAACACCTTTGGTAAAAATGTTTTTCAAAATCTAGACTTTGAAGAAGAAATTTGAAATGTGTTTTCAGTAAGCTGGACACAAAACAAAAATTTAGCTAACTGGAGAAAAAATGTGTGTTTCTGAAAAATATTTAGAAAAATGTGGATTAAGTTAATTTTTCAGGCAGATTCCAAATTTGTAAAAATGGCCAGAAAATCTGTAACATAAAGTTTCCTCATATATTTATAAAATCTTCTTGGAACCAGGATTAAACTTAATTTTTTTTTTTATAAAGTTCTTAAAGACCCCTAAAAACTGAATATTCTTTAAATATTTTTAAAGTTCCTGAAGGACCCTAAAAATTTTTTTTTTAAATTAACATTTAAGAGGCTCCTATAAAAGATGTAAATAAATTGAATATTTTTATCCCGTAATACTTTTTTAAAGTTAAAATGGCTCCTAAAATCTGTGATTAAATTTTATTCTCTTTAAATATTTTTTTAATATAAAAGCTTAAAATAATTTCTGAGCGTTACTTAGAAACATTCAAAGTTACTAATTTATTTTTTTTACATAAGAACTTTATCAAGTCAGTAATTTTTTTTTTAATCCAGATTTTTAAAAAACAAATTGTTAGCAAAATATTTTCTAAAATAAAAACACCTCTAGCTTCGCAAAAATGTTATAAAAAAATTATAAACCAATCTTCTATTAGTTTAAAAACATATTTGAGTTAAAAATTACAATAATGTAAATCTAGTAATTATTCATTTTTACAATTTCTAACTAAACAAAACTCACAACGAGCCATACTCACAATTTTATAATGCATGCATTTTCCATGTTCTGATTTCAGTAAGGCTAGTTATACTAAGAATTTAATTTTAAGTACTTCATGAATTTTATTTTATTTCGTTTCAACAACCCCCCCCCTAAAAAAAAGCAAGGCAAAATAATTCAAATCACAATCATATTAAAATCTACATTGAAACCGCGATGAGGGTAGCCATATGTAAACAACAATACTCAATAGAATTGCCAGATTCATTATGCTGAAAAGTGACGTAAGATGGAGACCAGACACTGCCTTCCAGATAAACTCCAGATTTTTGATCCTCTTTCGAAGGCAGTGAATCAGCAAGAGCGTTGATGATTCTGCTTCAAAATTTTATCCTTCAGAATTGAGGATCGAAGCATAAACAGTACCTCTTTTTTTTTATTCTTTTGATGATTATGATGGATACGCAATAAAGTTGTGGTAGGCCATAAGGTCGATGAACAGTCAAATTTTTCCAACCAAAAACTATCGGGTTCCCAGTTCTGTAATTAGCAGTCAAAAAGTTCACGTCATAGAGTCGAAACTACTGAGAACTGATCTTGATCCAAAATATTTCAGGTAGTCTCTTCTAAAGAAAGGGCCTGTTCACACAGGAGTCCAGTAGCGGAAGCGTAAAAGAAAAGATGGCGGAAATAAACCAATCATAGGCGTTAAAAATTTCGCTGCTAATCGTTTGGAGGTTTATCATTGGTTAAATATATTTCAATACTTTAACGCTTCCGCTACCGGACTCTTATGTGAACTGGCCCTGTTCACATAGGCCAACCTATGACAAACCTCCAAACGATTAGCGACGAAATTTTTAACGCCTATGAATGGTTTATTTCCGTCTTTGTGACATCTTTCCTTTTAGGGCCTGTTCACATAGGAGCCGTTAGCGGAACGTAAAGAAAAGATGACGTTCAAACGAAAATAAACCAATCATAGGCGTTAAAAATTTCGTTGCTAATCGTTTGGAGGTTTGTCATTGGTAAATTATATTTCAATACTTTTACGCTCCACTACCGGACTCCTATGTGAACAGGCCGTAAATGTTTGTATTAGCGCATGCGCAGTAGCACTCCTTTCTTGTGCTTTAGAGGCAGCTCCTTGCAAAATTGTTCTGCGGAAATAAGTAAACAAACACAGCGAGGGTGACTGTTGAAGTGAAATTTCTTGCTTGCCATTGCTGCCGGTTCATTTTAGGAGTATGAAAATTAACAAATAAATATAAATAATCTCTGTTTTTCTCTATCATTGCACTCAATTCATAAAACTCTGCGTTTACAACGATGACAAAACTTGTTGTAACTCCAAAAGCTTTTTCTGCAATTCAGCGAGTTAATACTGATGAATTATCTCAATTAACAGAAGGGGAATTACGACCATTATTACCATGTTTAGTTCGTATGGCATTGTGTGCTCCTTTAGATCAATCGTGGGAATGGGCTCAAAAGCGCAAAGTCATTTTACAACTTTTATCGGGTATTGAAGTAGTAAATTCGCTTGTCGCCTTACTTTCTATCGATTTCCATGCGTTAGAAGTTGATGTTAGAAAAGAACAACAAAGGTATGTTAGTTTTTTTCCATAATTGGTTATATGAAGATTTATACATTCGAATCCTAAATAACTCCTAACTTCGCTAGAAAAGTGGTGTTTCAAAATCTGATAAAAATGAGTGTTTTTCATCAAACGTTACATTTTTAAAAGTTTCTTAAATAGATAATTTTAATAAAGATACATTAAAATGATTTACCAGCAATTGACTAACTTTTTTTTTGTCAATAATGATTAGAGAGAAATTATTGAAGTTACATCAAATTAGGCAACAAATATTATATGTTGATAACCCACCCATTAATTTAAGGCAACCCCTTTTACACTATTCCACATCAGCCCCCTAATGTTTGTTTATTTATAGACTTAGATTAAGCTAAAATTTTTACGATTTAGACAGAAGTGGTTATCTAGATTTTACATTTAATATTTTGTATTGAAATAAAATATATTTAGGGATTTTTAGTGGAAATATTGGTAAAATTAAATTGTATGGTCCTACATTCTTGCCAAAATCGTGCCAAGCTATTTTTTTATACCAAAGGCTTAGTGCATTGCTGGATTTGCTAGAGTGAGAATTTTAAGCACTGCTAATTTTCCCATACAATTCTTCACTTCGTGTTGCAGAAAAGCCATCTTTTGCAAGGGCATATCTCAAGTACAAATCACATACAATTCAAGGTTAACTAATGAACTTTTTTGACAATCTGCCAATTCACATGCTTATAAAACCATGTAAATGTCATTTGCAAAATACCACTCATACTTAATCTAAAGAGAACTAACAAAAATACACATTTTCAATATCTTATGAATGTAAGGCATTCAACTTCAACCAAGGCTTTGTCAACCAAATCTTAAACTTATGAACAAAGCACTACCGAAATAAGTTCAAATTTTATAATAACCCCCTAAGGCTAAAAAATTGATATACCTGCCATAATATCAAAATTCAGCTACTTATTACCTAATTTAGCGTGTTTAGTGAAATCATAAATCTTTGAAAAATGATTGCCATGTCTGGCATGGCAATTCAGTTCCAAATTTCATATTAAAAGATTTTTTTAAATTTTGCTAATTAAATACACTGATGTTTAATATGGATTTCTAGATAGCTAAACATTTAAACTAAGATGTCGGTAAGTTGTGATATCTTATGCTAGGGGCCATTCCATCGTGACAGGTGTGACATTCAGACACAATTTTTAGAGGTTATATCTATATTTCAAGCAATAAAATAGTTAATTAATACCAAAAAAGCTTTCAAATTGTGTTTAACTTTGTATTTGCTTGAATAATTGAGTTGAAATAAAACTGCAAGAATTTTCAATTTTTCTTTTAAAAATTTTTTAAATCTTGTGGCAGATGTGACTCTTTCGGGACTTGAGTTTTCACTTGCTCTCATATTTGTAGAAATTCCTGTGAATATTGAAATATTTAGCCATTATAGCAATTTTTTCTATTAAAAGACATTCAGATGGAATTAATACATGGTTTTTATGATTAATTTTAATATTTTTAACATGCAGGAATTTTTTTTCTGTTCTGACGGGTGTGACATTGTGCAAATTCACAATTTTGAGAAGCAATTTTTTAAAGAAAACAATTATCAGTACAGATAGTAAACTTGACAATAGTTAACCTTTACGTCGGCTCATCTGTCTCTATACTGTTCCCCAGCTCATCGGTCTCACAGACCGCCACGCTATAAAATTAGGATATTTTCCTATTTTTATAAGTTTTTCGCAGTTATAAGTCATTAATGCAAAACTACTGCACCTCTCACTCTTGAAAAGGATAA
The DNA here is from genome assembly GCA_907164885.2 of Dolomedes plantarius. Taxonomy (NCBI): domain Eukaryota; kingdom Metazoa; phylum Arthropoda; class Arachnida; order Araneae; family Dolomedidae; genus Dolomedes; species Dolomedes plantarius. Next base: position 228,419,349 of record OU015491.1, read on the forward strand.
ATAAAAATTAGATTATTCAACAAAAATTTCAAAATCCGATTCCTTAATCTGTGATAGTGCGAGAGAGACAAAATTGTCTCGTTCATTGTGAAACAGGAGGAATTCTTCCAGCCATGCTAGCTACAATAATAAAACAAAGATCTTGGAAATAGAATGCATGCTGACTGACAGACAATTAGAATGGTTCAAGGTTTATCGGTCATACAGACCGGCAAAAATTTAAATTAGTTCAAGGCTCATCGGTCCAAAAGACCAACTATGTTTTACAAAGATTAAATTTACCGACAAGCTACAAGCGGGCGAAAATGTCCGATGTGTTATAATTTAAGGTCAAGACCCGACTGAAGAACTCACAAACCCCCAACAGTCTGATCACCCCGACCACTACCCCACCCTTCAGAACAGGTGCAATAGAGGTCTCCTAGACCGATGAGCCGACGTAAGGTTTGATATATATTTACATTTTATTGGAAACAAAACTTATAAGTACATACAGTTGATTTAAAACTTATAATGGCCTCTACTTGTAACAAGGGTTGGTGGAGTAACTTTTTTTTTATTTCTTACAGACATTTTTTCAGTAGAAATTTTCTTTTTCTGGCCAAATATATTTCAGACTAATTTTTTTTTCGGAGTTTATGCTTAAAACAGCAACATAATAAAATCTACTCTTGCAGTGCTTTTTGCTACTCCCTGCAGTGATAAGTGACATTAGAACATAGTCTCCAAAACAACATCAGGTGTTTGCACAATCTGAGTGGGAGAGTATACTCTGAGTAGCAGTGACGGCTACTTTTTTCAAAGTAGACTTTGCAGTCGTTCCAATTAAAAGATTTGTAGAGTCACTTTACTAAATTAATTATAAAACTTATCAAGATAAACTAAATATATTATATGATTTTTAATTCTTTTTTTAATCATATATTTTAAATTTGTTTGGAAACAAAAATGGTTTAACCTTTTTTTTCCATTTAGGAACTTTTTATAGTTTTTTAAAATGTTGTCACACCCATCACAAAGCTTTTGTCACAACAGTCACACCAAAATTTCTCACAAAATAAAAATTTAATATATTTTTAATACTTTCTACTTATTCAGACTTATAATAATTACACTTTTACAAAGTTTCATGTTTTTTCATGGAAGGGTGTATTTGCTACATGGTATAAAGCATCTTTGTGACAGGTGTGACAGAGACCTTATAAATATATTTGCATTAAAAATTGAGTTTTTATATTTTAAAGAAAGATTAAATGCTTCAAAAGATAGATAAAGGTCACAAATGGCAATATATGCACTCACAATGAAATGCTGCAGGTTTAAATATTATTTCTGAGTGAATGAAAATACCCTGTTTTTCCTAATTGAAAGTTTTTTACATTGAACTAACTTTAAGTTTAAAAAAATAATACAAGAATAAATTTTATGACATTTTTCTTCACAATTTTATAAATCTCATATATCTTTAAATTGATGTATTACATGTTATAATTACAAAATGAAATTCTAACCCTCATGTCCACTTTTTCATGGAAATGCCCTATACTGATTTTTTTTTCTTTCTTTGAGTTTTGTCCTCATTTAACCTTGAGCAAGTAATTAATCCATGAATTTGTCCATAAGTATTTCAAATGCAACAAGATATAGCCCTTTAATTTTGTATCATGAGAAATCATAGAAGGAAGTTGAAAAACACAATATGAGTCTGTGTCATTGTAGTAACTAATGTATAATGCTATTTGGCTTCACAGGAATTTTTAAATTTGTATAACAAACTGTAAAAAGTGATTTAGAATAGTGGTTCTTAACTTATATTGACCATTCCAACTGGAATGGATGAGCGATTTCCAGTATGGACTGCACGGATAATGTGTAGAATGTTTAGTGCTGTTATGCTCTTATAAATTATCTTTCACACTACAAAAAGATATTTTTAATGTAAATTTCATGTATAGTTTTTCTGATATATGCAATGGTTTTCATTATCCACTTAATGAAATTATGAACTAGTAGATTTTTTTCTTTGTCTATATTTCACCACAGAAATAAACAGAATAAACTTTTCTTATAATTTCCAATCCAATTAGCATCTTTTTCATTGTGAAATCTCACTCCTCTGGTGATATGTTAACTCAGTGTGACTTGTAAAATTCTGTTGTCGACTTGTGAGCAATATATAAACAGTTATTAATATTTCATACTATATGAATTCGAATTCACAATTTATCAAATAAAAGTTCAAATATATATACATCAATTTGCAATTAATAAATTGAAGCATACTAACTTAATATTGAACCATTATATGTGCTTGGGGGAATGTCTCTTTTCATATTGACTTATCTCAACTGAATGCTGAAGAATAAGAATAAGGAAAAGGTTAGAACCACTTGATTGTGATTCGATGAAATTAGGTGACTATATATTTTTTCCTTAAAAGTGGTGTACAAATGATAAATCATTTTAATGTCTTATTTCCTGTGATCCTTTTGATCCAGTATTGATGCTAATATCATATTTCTAGACATATTTTTCTTTCTTTAGATGTAGATTGGGACCTAGTGGTGAAAGTGCCTTAATTCAAGCTTGCCAAATGGATTGGCTTAGAGTTGAACGTAGTAGTGCTGCTGCTAGAAGGCTGAGACTGTTTCTTAGCGAACTACTTTCTGTTATGGCCCAGGTAAAGGAATAGATGTGTTCATGAATTACGAGTGTTTTTATATCTGGGAATATGGTCTATTGTATATCGAAATAACTTAGTAAAGAGTCATATCCTTTAATTAATCCTAAATCTATTTATTTCTTTATCAAATCATTGAATAATTTAAAATGGCAAATGCGAAGTACATACTTCCTTGCAAGTTATATAATTGGAGTTGCAAGTACAATAGTGTTTGCAGTTTTAGTATGACAAAATCTCTTAGACTAGAAATCCTATAGCAATTACATGTATCTAGAGTTGAACAACTTTTCAATAGAGGCTTCTGCACATGTACTATTTCTTATATGTCTCCATAAGAAACCTCTGTTTGTAAACCTCTGCTGTCTTTATTTTAAAGAATATGTATTTATGCTTACTAAAAAAAAAAAAAATTGATTTTATCAGCTCGATGATGAAAGACCCATATCAGGACCAATATTTTAACTTAATCTCTTATATTCTACTTCTTCGGTTCTACAGCCTAGGACAGGCCAAGACCGTCCCAAGAATTCCGTTCAAGAGACCGTTCAATTTGTCTCCTTTTTTAAATATTGGGCAGATAGATCCATCATCCCATTCAATGGGCATTTGTTCCACTTCCCAAATCCTACAAATAATGGCATGGATTGCCTTGATCTGTTCTGGCACCTTGATTTTTAAAAGCTCAGCTTTTATTCCATCTGGTCCAGCAGATCTATTATTGTTCAGTCTCCCGATCACATTCAATTTCATCCAGGGAAGGCAGATCAGATTCTTCCACCTGGTCACAGCCTACATCATATGAGGCACCAACATCCAGGTTTGGAGTATTATTGCCGTCCAGTAGATCCTTAAAATGTTCTCTCCATCTCTCAAGTATCTCAGTTAGTTCACCTGCAAGGTCTCCGTTCTTTTTTCTACAAGTAGTTACACTTAGATTGAACTCCTTTCTGATATTGTTAATTAGTTGGTAGTATTTCCTTGCTTCTTTCTGCATTTTAAATGTTTCAATTTGTGCAAATTGATCCTCCATAAAACTTTTCTTTTTCTTTTTGTGTACTCACTTCTCCTGTCTTCTCAACTCCTTATATCTCTCTTCAGTATTCCTAGTGCGGTGTCCTTAGATCATTGTCCTATATATGCTTTGTTCTTCCTCATCGTAACTTCCATGCATTCGGAATCATACCATTCTTTTTGTTTGTTCTTCCTCTCTTCGGGCAGGATTTCTTCAGCTGTCTCAATAATGGTTAGATTAAGGTTTTTCCAGCCGTTTTCCTCTCTCCATATTTCCTCTCCTTTAGTTTGGAGCTTAGATTTCAGAGTTGATTTGTATTTTTCCTGAACATGTTTTTTCTTCAGCTCCTCAACATCGAACTTTTTATGTTTGTGTTCCTCTTATAAAAAGTTTTATTTAGTTTATACCTTATTTTGGCAATCACGAGGAAGTGATCATAATCTATGTTTGCGCCTCTTTGACTGTGCACATCAAGCAGACTGCTCATATGTCTTAGATTGATAAGAACATGATCTATCTGATTGTGAGTATTTCCATCTGGGGACTTCCAGGTGGCTTTATGAATTTTTTTGTGCTGGAACATTGTGCTTCCTATCCCCATGTATCCTGCTGAAGCAAAATCAATCAGTCTGTTTCTATTACTATTGCTCTCGTCTTGTAGACTTTTTTCCAACATTTGGTCTCATAGAACGCTTGCCAATTTTGGCATTAAAATCACCAATTACCATTTTAATGTCACTTTTGGGGCATTCATCATAGGTAAGTTCTAGTAAATGATAGAAGTTATTTTTTTCATGATCATCTTTTTCTTCTGTTGGTGCATATATGCACACAATGCTTAAGTTCTGGTTCTTGCCCTTCAAGCGTAATTTACAAATTCTTTCACTCACAGGTTTAAAATCAATTACTCTATGTCTTATTCTCTTGCTAACAGTAATGCCAGTACCAAAATGGTGGTATTTCTCCTGGCAGCTGTAGTAAACATTACAGTTCCTTTTCTCCAAGATGCCGTTTCCCAGCCATCTAATCTCCTATATTGCCAGCATGTCGATTCTATATGTATCGAAGACATCTATTAAGTTTTGCAGTGCTCCACTCCTGTAGAGTGAGCGAACATTCCTGGTTCCAATTCTCAAGTCCGTTTCCATGCCATGTCGTCGGGGGAGAGTCAGTCCGGCTTTGTCTTTTTGGGATTTCTGAACGGAGGAGATTTTCCGGGGTGGGGTTGTCAGCCCAACCCCCAACCTGGAGGACCAGTCCCTTGATATAGTCCCCAGGAGCAGGGTGCCCGGCTATACCCCCAGACACTGGGTACCCATTTTAGTCACCTCTTACGACATGCATGAGATACATTGGGACTATTCTTTCACACCCGGCCACCACACGGGTGAATCTCTTATACACTGAAGTGCCACTGAATTAGGGATAGCAAAGCCTATGCAAATTGTGTAGCGCTGCACATCATGTATGCGCAAGTGAGGGTGCTGTGGTAACTGCATATATAGTGCGTACTGTGGTTGTTCTGAATTAGTTGTTGGAATTGCCAGTATGGGTAAACTGCCTGATTTAGACGCCTTCGATCGCGGACAAATCGTAGGTGTGCGACGCATGGGCCATTCAATTTCCGAAATCGTCAGACAGCTAGGATTTTCAAGGTTGACAGTGTCAAGAGTATACCAAGAATACATGGATGGTGGAAAAAAAACTAGCGATCGGGCAAACTGCAAAGGACAATTAGTCTTGACACTGCATGGTGAGAGACGGCTCAGGCATATTGTACGTAGCCAGCGAAGCCAAACATTAGCTCAAATTACCACCCAGTTTAATGACGGTGTCAGTCGTACAGTCAGTAAACGGACTGTACAATGTTCGCTTCACCGTATGGGTTTCGGGAGCCGTCAACCTACGAGAGTACCATTGCTCTATACTCGCCATCGGGTTGCGCGTCTTGCCTGGGCAAGAGAGCACAGAGACTGAAGTGTAGAGGACTGGAAACGAGTAGCATGGAGTGATGAGTCTCGATTCCGACTACTTAACGCCGATGGGAGGCTGAGAATATGCCGTCAGGCTCATGAAGCCATGGATCCTGCATGCCTGGCTGGAACTGTACAAGGGCATGGTGGCTCAATCATGGTCTGGGGTGTTTTTTCTTGGCACAGTTTGGGATCTTTGGTGCGTGTACCAACCTCCCTCAATGCAATTCGGTACGTAGAGTTGCTGGGTGATCACCTCCATCTGTTTATGCTGTTCTGTTATCCGCACGGTAATGGAGTTTTCCAGCAAGACAACTGTACCTCTCACAAGTCCCAGTTGGCTACTGGCTGGTTGGATGAGCATTCCTCTGACTTCTCTGTCATGAATTGGCCACCTAGAAGCCCAGACTTAAATCCTATTGAGCATCTTTGGGATGTTTTGGAACAAGGCGTGAAAGGTCATCACACAGCACCAAAGAACCTTACTGAATTATGGACAGCTTTAGCCAATATTTGGCAAGCCATTCCCGTGGACCGTTTCCAGAAACTTGTTGAATCTATGCCTCATCGTGTGGTAGCCGTTATCAAGGCCAGAGGAGGCCCAACTCATTACTAGGTAGGTATCCCTAATTCAGTGGCACTTCAGTGTATTAGATTACACAAATCGATGATTCCCTTTTGCTAGTGGTAGTGAGAATCAATCACCAGAAAATATGATTTCAAATGTGTGAAAATCTATTTGCTTTCTAGGTAATAAGCAATTTTTAAACTGATTCAATATCAAACTACATATTAATTCATTTTATCCTACCGATATTTATCTATTATACCTAAACAATATCTTGTTACTTTCATTGATTTTCATGCAAATGATGTCCCCCCCCCAAAAAAAACAGTAATTAATCCAATGAAAATTTAGTAAACTGTGTTACAGCAAAATAAAAGATTTGATGAGTGTCAGACTTACGTCTGACATTCTTAATTGGGACTGAATTAAGTTTGAGCAACAGGATCATCAATAAGCTCAAAAGAACACAAACAGGTGGCGAAGTGGAATGCACCTTTGAAAATGACCAATGCTAAGGGAAATGGACACATCATTTAGAATGATTTGCGAAGGCCGTTAGCGCAGAAAGAAGCGGTATTCAACAAAGTGAGAGCCGACAGCGGAGGGAACCACTGTGGGCGGTCCACTTGCAAGAAAAAAACGGAAGGGTAATTCAAGGTATGAAAAGAATGAGAATGTTCCAGAGAACTTTGCGAGGAAAAAGGTATAAAAGAAGGAAAACTATTAGACAGGGCTTCTTTTCAGACTGAACTTGGACTATGTCATAAATGACGCGAGCGAGTGGGACAGAATGAGACAGGGTCTCTATTGAACTGATTTATGAACTCAGCACCCCTTAGTCTATGTATGATGGTTCTATGGAATGAAACGAATGTATATATTGATCGATATGAATAGACATGTATTAGTGTCTACAGTAATATTATTAGTGGGTTAAACCATTGGATCCACGGCAATCCAGCTTACAATGAGGATAGCAATACAGATTTTTTTAAATGTGATAACTTTGGATCTGTTATGAGAAAGATTTAAAATTTTGTTACCCAAAGGAATTATGCCTCAGCATATACTCCAAATTTCTATCAGATATTTCTAATTAAAAGTTTATCTCAAAACATGCTCAAAAAGCTAATAAGAAGGGAAAATTATCTGACCCTTTTTAACAAAATTCCCCTAAAGATACACAAAATTGGGCTTTATTTCTTCATCTGAATCATAAAAGTAATTGTAGCATTTAGTTCTACTTTGCCATTTATCTGTAGTA
>OU015491.1:228426948-228736948 GCA_907164885.2 Dolomedes plantarius
TGAAATATCTTTTAATTCTATCCTTTTTTATATGAAATTAATTAATTTATAAAATGTTGCTTCTTTGTGTACAGTAGTTCACTTCAGAGTAATATCCATTTGGGAAAAATTGCAGCATTCTTCATTTAATCAACATTAAAAGCAGTGAAATTGTTTGGGAATCATTTTCATTTAAAAACATGATCTAAAATTTTCTAAGGATCTATTAGAACAGGAATTGAGTTAAAAACTCATGATATCAAATAAATTGAAAGATATTTCTAGGGGAGAGGGGGAAGAGGTCCAATTTGTATATAGATTAGAACAGTCAAAATATTCATAACCTTTTTTGTACCCTTCAGTCTTATTTTTACTGTTTATTAAATTTTTAATTTCTTTAAGTACAAGTGGTTACCTGAGAATTGTACCCTTTAATATGTTTTATGTTGAAATTTATCTACTTTTTAGATCTTAGCAACTGTCTTTTAATATTGCTAATAGCCTTAAGTTATTACTTCTAGGTTTAATGAAGATGAAGTCAATCTTTTGCTTCAGCTTCTGACATCCCACCCACCACCAAGTCCTGCTGGAATTCGTTTTGTATCCCTTGGTTTGTGCATGCTGCTTGCATGCCCTTCACTTTTGAGTACTACAGAGCAAGAAAAGAGGGCCACTGATTGGATTCAGTGGTTGTTAAAGGAGGAGAGCCATTTTGGAAGGTAAGTCAAATATATAAACTAAATTTCTCTGTAATGAAATCTTATTTGATTAACTTACCTTACAAATGGAAGAATCAAATATATAGACTTCTGATCCTTCCATTGAAGGATAGTTATAAGATATTTGTATTACTAATTTATATTGCAGTGGGTCCCCTCTCATGTGGGCCTATTTGACAATGAGATGGCTGACACTCTAGCAAAGGAGGGTACTGCTGAATGTTGGCCAATTTCTTCAGCTTGTACTTATCTGGAGATTTATTCCATAAGGAAATCTTTTATCCAGATTAGTTGGAGATCTCTCTTGTTCCATGACTAGTACTTTGGTGTCTGCCCGGTAGAGCTCTTATCTTCAAGGATGATAAGAGCTGAGCAGACTGCAATCTCTAGGTTTGCCAGTTGCCACTTGAAGTGCCTAAAATTGGATTGACAAAACAAAACATTTCCCGCTTGTAAAAAGTGTAAACTAAGCAGGGCCACATCCTAACTTGCTTATCTAGGGAGGATTTTATTACCGATCCTCGCCAATTAATGGACATCCTGAGGATTTATGGCCTCATGGACCTGCTCTAGCAGCACTAGACCAGGGATTAGAAACAACTAATTTATATTTTATAAAATATTTCTCCTTGAATATTGGAATTACTTGTTTGTTAATGTGGTATCATCATGTGCACAGTCTTGATAATTACTGGCCACATCCTAACTCGCTTATCTAGGGAGGATTTTATTACCGATCCTCGCCAATTAATGGATATCCTGGGGATTTATGGCCTCATGGACCTGGTCTAGTGGCACTAGACCAGGGATTAAAAACAACTAATTTATATTTTATGAAATATTTCTCTTTGAATATTGGAATTACTTGTTTGTTAATGTGGGATCATCATGTGCACAGTCTGATAATTTAAATAATTTTTTTTCCAGAAGGGGTTAGATAATTATAATGCCATAAGCTTTAATCCCACTGGCCTTTAAAAAGGTTAGAATTTTCAAAATTATGTTGGAGCCCTTAAGTGGGCTATTTTTTAGTCCAAAACCATAAAAAGGCACTAATTTTGTTATAATTCTTGAAAAAGTCTTATCTGAGCATCATATCCCCCATTTTTTTTTCACTGAAAACCATTACACATTACACTTCTGTTGATCAGAGGAATGCAAATGTTTTTTTGTTTGTTTACTGTAGTAGTTTCTGTTATTCATTAGTAAAAGTATTAAAAATTTAAAGAGCTTATCAGTATTTTTTTAATCCTTTCCATGAATTTTATACTTGAGGTAGTTATCAACTAGCATTTTTCAAAGTGACAATTTTGAGAAAAATGTTTCATTTATTAGTTTAAAGAAAATTCTTATTATACTATATTGCACTGCAGTGCAAGTAGCTAATATAGTTGCTATAAGTGAATCTTGAATATTTTAATTCTTATAGTGTAATATTGTTATGTTATTCATATTTAGTTATGTATTTCATATGAATTCAGACTGTTATTATAATCAACTATTAACATTAAAAATTCATGATACTTTTTGTTTGTTTATTTCTTTTAATTTAATGGATAACTACCGTAAAATCTCAACTATAATACGCACCCGATTATAATACACATGCTTGATTTTGCACAAAATTTTCGAAAATAATTAAAATTCGACTATAATATGCACCCATAACTTTTCAATATTTTATTTAAAAATTGCACAAATATTTATTAACATAAATAAAATTTGTAATAGAAAGGAACGAAAACGTCAAATTCGGTAGAAAAAAAAATTTAAATGTTACTGTTAATTTAAAACAAACAATACTGTCAAATTATCAGTCTTAATCACTTTCACTAGAGTACAGCTCATTTATTGTTGTTGCGTCCATGTCATAATTATTGTTGCTGTCATAATATATATTGCCATCATCCTCCTCACTTGATGATATGAACTGCGAGTTCTGTTTGTTTAAAAGGAATACCTGCTTAGTAAATGGGTGGATGCATCATGGAATGCAGATGCGCATGCACCCGTGTTGCGACAATGTCTTACAACGTTTCCTATTCTCTCAGTCATTAATAGTACAGTATGTACAGCAAAGCAAAAGAAATCATGCTGCATATTTATCTTTTGATTCAAATTTATTTATTTTTTTTTTTAGCACCAGTGTGCGAATCATCTTTGGTGAAATGCTGTTACTAATTGCCATCCACTTCCACAGTAATCAAATAAGTTCAATCACAGATTTAGTATGTTCTACTCTGGGCATGAAGATTGTTATTAGGTCAAATAACTTGGCAAGAATGAAAAATATTTTTACTCAAGAGATATTCACAGATCAGGTATCTTTGTTATTGATTTATATTTAAGTTTTTATGATCATGGAAAATGTTATAAATATCTTCCTCTATAATCTATATATAAAACAGTTCCTTAACTGACTGACTGACAGATAACACACAGACCAAACTGCTGGATCTAAAGCGCTGAAATTTTGCATGGCAATTCTTCTTATAGTGTAGGGGTGCACTAAGAAAGATTTTTGAAAAATTCTTCTTAGATTTTTTTTTTTAATTAAATTTTTAAGCTGTTTTTGTAACTTTTTTTAAGTTTGCATTTAAAATAATAATCCGAGGGTTATAAAATTTATATCATGAGAAAGATCATAAAAGTTCCTTTAAAATGAAATCTTTTTCGAAACTTTATCTCCATTTCCTGATTTTTAGTGAATTTTTAAAGATTTATTTTTAAATTTAATTTATAAAATGCCGATCAAGTGGTTTTCTTCTTTTTGTGATACTTTAAACTAATTTTGCATTACATGCATAACAATTAAAAAATTGACAACAAAAAAAAATTCCTTTTTAATTCGGCAGACGATTGGACATTATCGAAAAAAATATTAAAATACAGTAAAAGAAATGTTCCTCAAACTGTACTATATTTTTTAGTGTGTTCTATTTGATTTAATTTGAATATTTTCTTCTACATTATTTTGTCTATAAAAATATTGGTTACGATTTTCTTATAGATATATATATATATATGTATTTTGGCATTAATTGCATATTTTGTTCATTGTATTTAATTCGAATATACTCGTAGTGAAGCACGGGTATTCAGCTAGTTTAGTCATAAAATACTTGTGTCTTTCTGCATGTCCTTTATAAGAACTCGGATAAAACTTAAAATTTTTCTTAGAATGTAATTTCTCATCTGCATGCAGATTTCTAATTTTATGTAAGTATATTTTACTTGGATAATTTTCGAATGAATTTGAACTAATTTTGAAGGCTTTTGTTTCAGGTTGTCACTGCTCATGCCGTGAGAGTTCCTGTGACCAAAAACTTGAGTCGAAATGTAACCGGATTCCTACCTGTCCACTGTATTCACCAGCTGTTGAAAAGCAGAGCTTTTACAAAATATAAAGTACTAATAAGTCAAAGACTGTATATTACTGTTCCCTTTATTTTATTCTTCTATCATAATTTAACCCTTCCGCAGGCATGCCAATTTTTGGAACACCAGCAGGCGTGCGTGGCACAAAGTTGAATGTCTCTTTCATCCTTGATTATTCCTTTTGTAATAAACTTTTTTTTTCAAATTGAAAAGAATAATTTTGTGTTTTATGACAAGATATAAGATGTTTATAATATTGAGATTTATTTATAATTAAAGGCTAAAGAATGCAGATACAATTGCCTTATTTCAAAACTGTCCAGTTTATTGGATCTAAGGACAACTTGTGAATAGATTCTTATTATGTCCAAAAACCTAAAAAAAAAATGAGATTGTCCATCTTCGTGATATGTGGGATACCATGTAATAGTTGCACATTGGATCGACTGCATCGACTCCTGCTTTTGTCGTATTGTAATCCAGTATAATCGCTGGTTTACTGCAATTAAATCATGACTAACATTGAATGGAAAGGAATACAAAGGTCAGAAAATCAGACCTGCATTAGAAAGGGTGTAGTTATAAATAGAAACTGCTCAGGACATTCAAACCTTACATGTAAAAACAAACCATTCAAAATTACGAAAGTGCTGCAATATGTACATGGGCACACCTGCTGAAGGGTTAAAGAACATATATCTGAGGGCTATAAATCATTAATTTTGTGACCATATATGCTGACAATTCTTAAATGTTCTCGTATTTTTGCATCACTCACTTCTATCCATTACTCTTTTAATTTACTCATCATTTTAAACCATCGTTGATTTTTTTTCTTTTACAGCAAAAATTACAACATCAATCCTGTCTTTTACAGAGGGTTGGTGGCTAATTCAGAAGCATATATGCAATGTAGTGTGATGGCACTAGGATTTTTTATGAAAATATGCCAATTACTCAAAATTGTCCAATAGGGTACATAGGTCCACAATAGGAATTCCAGGTTCTACCCAACTAGCATTTACCTGTTGTATATTCAGTTGCTTTACTAAGAGTAGCATTTTTAGTCATTACAGTTCAAGGAATTCGCTTTCATGTGTTATACCTAACTACAACAAGCTGATCAATAATAACTAACCAGTATTTTGGCAGTAACTTTTATATTACACTTAGGGGTGTTTGTCTGTTACCAAAGGAGCAATTTTGGGGAGGGGATGAAATTCCATTAATCTCTAGCTAGTTCATGTATGATTATTTGAGTAGTTCTACTCCAATCTAGAGAACTGTGAAAATAGAGTTGGCATCCATATATGAAGGGTGTCTACAAAGGGGATTTAAAATACATTGATGGTGATGCATTTCTGTCATAGTATTTTTATGCATCTTTAAAACAGGGTTTTACTAGAAGTCTAAGTGTATTACTGTATAACAATGAATATAGTTAAATTCTTTAACATATTAAAATATGTATTCTTATTATTGATTAATATGCTTGTAATGGTAGAATAAAGAAAAATATTTCTGCTTATTTTGTTCCTAAAATTCCTTTGTTTAAAAAACTATTTATGTTTCATGTCCTGAATTATTGCAATTTTATATTGTTTAACACATAATAATGTCTCTGATTTTTGTTCAATTATTTGTTTTATTTTGTTCTTACATAGGTACCAATCAAGGATTGGATCTATAAGCAGGTATGTAGCACAGTACCACCACTGCATCCTGTATTACCTGCATTGATTGAAGTCTATGTTAACTCTGTTTTGATTCCAAGCTCTAAAGGCTCTGTTGATACAACCAATGAACCTATCACTGATGAAGAAATTTTATCTGTTTTCTCAAAATCTGTGTTCATGTCTGAAGAACAGTGTAAAATTGAAGCATCTCTGATGGATTCCGATGAAAAACCATCTTCACTAACATCCCAGCTTCTGTTATTGTACTATCTACTGCTCTATGAAGACACTCGCTTATCTAATATGAAAACAATTTTGCTTAGTGACCGCAAAGTTAAGCGATACTCACCACAGTTCATTGCCAAAATACCCATCTTTTACCTCATTCAGAGAGCTCAAAAAGACCAGCAGCAGTTTGCTGGTCTTTTTTCCCCTTTGTTGCGACTTCTCACAACACATTATCCACATCTTTGTCTTGTTCAGTCCTGGTTGACAGATGAGGAAGATACAGATTTTACCCTCAAAAGCTGCAGAGTTAAACTTTTAAATTGGCCTGGCCAGGGTTTTACAAGGGAGAGTCTTGACAATGGTATGTAGTACTTTATTACTTTAATTTTAATCTTTAAAATTAAATATTTATGTGCATTCAAACAATGGCGGCTCCAGGGGGCGGGGGCAGTAGAGGCAATCCCCCCCCCCACACACACACACACACCAAAAAAAAAAGCTTAGTTGCTGTCTAGTTGTTCTATCACTACAAATGAAATATTTTTATGGAAGCAAGCTACTTTTAGTGTTTGTTTTTGTAAATATTATGAACTCCTTTCTTTTTTTCTTATATCATTTGATTTGTCAGTTTTTCCTTATTTGCTGTTATTTCTGTTATTTTCTTAAAATTCAGTGTTAAATAAAACACTACCTATTTGTTTTGGAAGCACATGTCAAAATCAAAACCATTAATAAATTGTTACCAAAAAAGATTTAATTTACATTTAATTGTTGTTTATCATATATATATATACACACCCGAGCATTTGTGTGTGTATATATATATATATATATATATATAATATATATAGGACATCATTCATAGAAATGAATAGTTTGTGAGAATGAGATTTCGAATCTTTTAGATAATTCAGGTAAATCTGAATTTGAAGAGTCGTGTAATTTTTGTTCATCTTGGGGATTTATTCCAGATATTGAACTTGTGTATAAAACTCCAGCAACATCTGGAGATAATCATAGACAAATAAACTTTCAAAAATGGGGAACTTTGAAAAAGGAGTTCTGGATAAATTATTTCCTAATTTGACATTAAGATACTAGTATATGGACAATGCTCAATATCATACAAGATAAGCATATCTGTTCATATAAAATATTCATTTAAGAAAGTGTCAAAAGCAGCAAAATAAAGAAATTTCATGTTATCTAAACTATATGGATAGTTCCACCTTATCACAAAATTCTCTGAGTTTTCATACAGCAAAATATTACCATAGTCCTATCAATTCTTATAATTCAAAACACTCCCATTTTCACAACTTATAGAATAGATTATGTACCTCAGAAATAGGGCCACATAGTTGTTCAGCTTCTATCTTACTATTGTGATCCTAATGCTGAGTTAATTTAGTATTTGGTGAAACATTTTTTAAAAGAGATAAATGTGGCTGGTGGTTTGAGAATGCACAGCCTTCAGACTTTGTTTTTCTCAAGCATTTTCTAAAAAGGAATAGAAAGTCGTTTCAAAATTTTATATCTCAAAATGGAAATAACCATTATTATTTTTTTTTAAACACAGTTATAGAACACTGGTTTATTTCTAAACCTCCTCTCATTAATGGTGTAACAAAACAAAAAATATCTTCCAGAGATTTTCTCTTGATTGTAGAGCAGTAAATTTTATCTCCATTGTGAGTCTATTAGCATGATATTGATGATCACAGAAGAATTCTCAGCCCTTTGTTGAACAAGTTATAATTTTCCATCGATGATACCTTTTTTATGTATATTTTTTTAGAAACATTAATATTCTTTCTATTCCTACAAACCTAAAAGTCATCTTCGTGTTATTTTACATACATTAGCTAGTATTAATTGTTTGCCATTGTTATTTTTTTTTATTTACATTAGTGAATACTAACTGTACACTGATGTATTTGTATTATCTTTTTCAGCTTTTGAACAAGTAGAGAGCTGTCCGTTTCAACTGCTGTCTCACTTAGATCACCTTTTGGCTTTACCACTGCAGCAACTGTGGCCATATGCCTCGAAGTTTGTGACTTGTATGCCAAAATTATTAAATCATGCAGATTATTTACAAATTTTGATCAAAGCTAAAAAAGTTTGGTGGAAACTGAATTCTATATTTCCTCGGAATTTATGGGTTATGACAGTTAATGCTTTCCCACAGAAAATATACAAAAGTGCCAGGCGCTTAACCTTAGATGATATAATATTAGATCCACTACATGTCCTCAGATGTGACAGACGTATTTTTAGGTAAGTAGCACTATTTATTATTAAAATAGTAGTACACGTAGCCAGTGGTGCACCCGGGATTTTTTCTTGGGGGGGGGGGGGAGAGAGGAACGGATAAAAATATATATAATGCAAAATCAATATTCATAATGCAATTTCCATTTCATTGGGGGGGGCAGAGCCCCCCCCCCCCAATGAAATGGAAAGCTCACCACTGCTCAGTACCCCCCCCCCCCCCAAGGTACTGAGCAGTGGTGAGGAAGAAATTTATTAAATTAAGGTTGCATTAAATGAAAATAATATTTTTTTGTTTCTTTTCATTTTGTGTTATACATAGATTTATATTTTTAATAAAAAATTAAGTTGTTTATATAGAATTAAAAAAATTTTTTTGTATTTAATAAGTTTTCAGAACGTAACCGCCCTTTTTTTAACTGGGTCTGGGTCTGGGTCTCATATAACACGGTTTCACACAACACGGCAATTTCTAGGAACCTCTCTACCATGTTATAGGAGGGTTACCTGTATTTAGTAAAATTCTATGAATAAACAGTGTAGAATAAAGGAAATTCTAAGATATCATAGAGGATAATTAAAATCAAGGTAAAATGTCTGTTTTATGTTCCATTCTTAAAACTCATTAACCCAGTGGGTGTAAACAGTCTGCACTGCCTTGTTTTAATTTGTAGTTATTTCATAAGTTTCAACCAAATGAAACTACCGTACTGAAAAAAAAAACTCATGTAATGTTATGAGTATTCTATTTGATTCAGTATAGAAAACATTGTATATTATATAATGTCACATGCCTTAATGTTGGCTGTATCATGATAAAGAAATTTGTCTACTATACTCATGTATAGAACGTTATTATTACTACTAAAAAAAAAAAAAAAAAAAAAAAGAAAAAAAAAAACCATGGTGCAACAGTCCACTGTGGACTAAGGCCAGCAGTACCCATCTCTGCTTTCTTGACCTTGGGCTTGGGGTGCCATACAGCTTGTGTCTTGGTCAGGTGGTCAACCTGACTTGGGATCCCCATAGTTTAGTTTCCAAGCATGCTTGGTCCTCATTTTATCGACTCACTCAAGGGATGAAAGGCTGAGTCGACCTTGCCCAGTCGCAGGGTCGAACCCTGGACCTGTGGGATGGCGGTTTGATGCTTTTAACCACTACGCCACCGGGCGTCATTATTACTACTACAGCTAATATAAAAATCAAAAAAAACAAAAACCTAAAATACTTGCACTTTTTTACTAATATGAATGTTACTCCCTCTGAATATAGTTATAGCCAGTATTCTGCAAGAGAAAGAATTGGAACTCAGTTTGAGAAAATTACATCATTCATCTGACAAAAAACTGAATCAACACTTTAGTCTCTAAGAGGCGGGAAATGTTATTGCTTGGGTTTAATTTGAGAGCTTGGTTTAAAACCTCCTATGAATACTCAAGGGAATTTAAAGTTTGAAAGGCCATGAAAGACTGGACATCTCTCCATCATGTTTAGTAAACCACTGGTTAACCTCATTTACTCGATAAATGGAAGAATTACACTAATAATATGTGACTGTGTATGTGATGTGTGTGTAAACTTAATGATATTCCTCCACTGTCCACTGCCTATAAACATTATACCATTGGATACAACAATGTGTATTATTCTTGTTTAGTGAAAGACGTGTTGATCAGTCTTTGATATCAAACCTTTTATTGTGCTCAGCTCAGAGTCTTGGTTCAAATAGTTTTGTCACTACTTAACTTTAAATTATTATAAAACTTCTCGGCAATAGCCTGTCCTTTTTTTGTAGTTCAATACACAAATAAATGTCTATGTCTGACTAACACATGTGTTAATCAGTTGTTCTAGTCACTAATGAACTTTCCAACCTTGTGCAAACAATGATGCCAGATTTAAAATAATTTTTGATTCTTTGCTTTTCTGGATTCATTTCCTTTTATGCATGCATCACTAAAAATTCTTGATGTATTTTCCCATATCTACTGCCTCTATGATTAGTACTATGGATATTTTTAATTGAATTTCTTACCTGTAAGGAAATTAATATTGATTTGATATAAATATTAAATTGTGTGAAAGTTAATAGATTTTAACAAATTTCCTGTTTGAAAAAATATGATTCATTCCAATGTTACCACTGCTTCAGAAAATAACATTATAAATTCCAGATGTTGTTGTTTAATTGCTCCTAGTGCTGCTGATAAAATATTAGAAATTCTGTGTATTATATCAAAACTATGAATTCATTTATAATGGTAATTTATACCCTGTGTTTCAGCATTCATCTAATTTTTCAAACATGTAATATGTTTAATTTTGTTAAAACAACATTAGTTTTATTGAAGAATGTATTTGAATTCATAATTAAGCTTTGCTTTTTACTGTCATTTACCGATTCTTTAGGTGTCCTCAATTCATGGAAATAATTTTACACATGCTTCAAGCTTTTTTGGCAGCCTCTAGAACATATCTGTTGCATCACACCCAGGAACATCCTATGCTGGAAAAATCAGGTCTGTTAGAGAGTGAAAAGGACAGAGAAGATCTCAGAACTGCATTGGTGGCTGCCCAAGAAGGTGCAGCAGTGCAAATCTTACTTGAGTGTTGTTTGCCAACAGAAGAAGATAAGGTGGTAAGAACATTTTTATTATAATTTTAATCCACATTTGTTGTCACAAAATGTTCATCAGTATTTTCATGATTCACACCTTCTTTTACAAGTAATGGAAATGTTCTGCAATTGTATGAAAAAGTTGAAATTAGAACATGATTGTCATGTATTTAGAAAATTTTTAAAAAAGGTTCCACTGCAAAAAACAAATATTTCAAAATTGGCCTTTAAAAAGGCATCTTAAGAAGTGGATAAAGTAAAGAATGGTGAATTAATTTTGATGTTATTGAGACTTATTGAAGTAAAAATAAAATTAGGGATTTAATTTGTCAATTTGACAAAACAGGAGAAGTTTTGTTTATTGTATCTGAAAATAGAAAAAAGTGCAGTTTTCAAAAATGAATTTTAAATTGCTTTGAATTCTATTTGTATAATTCATCAGTTTGGGATAGCCTCAATGCAAATATTGATGACATGCAGTATATTTTTAATTGTTTTTCTTTTTAATGTTTATAACCTACCATAAAGCTTTTAATAATTGTTTCAGAAATCTAAAGGTCTTCTGACTAATCTGAGAGAAGTGCAAAGTCTGATATGTTCCCATTTGCATCAAGTTTTCATATCTGAGCCAAGTCTAGCAAAATTAGTTCATTTTCAGGTATTATTTTTAGTACATTGTAATCAACTAATATAACTAATATAAGGGATCACAGGTATGCATAAAGCCAGCTCTATGAACAACTAGCTGAATACCTGTGCTTCACTACGGAGTACATTCAAATTAAATACAATGGTTAATGTATGCAATTAATGCAAATATATATACATATAGATATTTATAAAAAAATCATAACTGATATTTTTATAGACAAACTAATGTAGAAGAAAATATTCAAATTAAATACAATGGTCAATGTATGCAATTAATGTGTATGTGTAATATCTATAAAACATACTAATTTGAATTAAATTCTTAAAAAACTTCCATCTCATTGAGTCTAGTGGTTAAGTTTTTTTCTTTTACCGTATTTTAATATTTTTTTGTTAATTTATTTCGTTGTTATGCACGTGACGCAAAATTAATTTAAATTATCACAAAAAGAAAAGAAACCACGTGATCAGCATTTAATAACTTAAATTCTAAAAATTAATCGTTAAAAATTCACCAAAAATCAGAAAATAGAGGTA
This sequence comes from Dolomedes plantarius, assembly GCA_907164885.2. NCBI lineage: Eukaryota > Metazoa > Arthropoda > Arachnida > Araneae > Dolomedidae > Dolomedes > Dolomedes plantarius. Next base: position 228,439,008 of record OU015491.1, read on the forward strand.
AAGATTTAAAAAAGATTTCATTGTAAAGGAATTTTTATGCTCTTTCTCGTGATATAAATTTTATAACCTTCATATTATTATTTTAAATGCAAACTTTAAAAAAGTTACAAAAACAGCTTAAAATTTAATTTTAAAAAAATCTAAGAATAATTTTACAAAAATCTTTCTTAGTGCACCCCTACACTATAAGAAGAATCGCCATGCAAATTTTCAGCCCTTTAGGTCCAGTGGTTTGGTCTGTGCATTATCTGTTAGTCAGTCTGTCATGGAACTGTTTTATATTGTTGTGCTCAAGGGGGTGAGGTAAAGAACGAGGTTATGTAAGCCTCAGGTTATGCCCCATTATAATCATCTAAATAATTAAATGTCTATGAAAAATAAAAAAATATATATATATGTAGATATATAAATATTGAGGTGTTGGACAATTAAAATTCTGTAAGGTGGCTGAGTGTGTATTTGGCTGGTAGTTTTTAATTAAATATGAGAATTTAGTTAGTGAATTTACTCCTTGTCTGTCCTTAAAATATTGTGTTCCCTAAAATGCCTTCTTTCTTTCTTATCTCTATGTGTGGGTAACTCTATACCCCCTTTCTTGCTATTTCGTTAAGTTGAGCACAGAACAGCATTTCCCAAGAATACGAAGTGAGTTTGCAGCCGATTGGAATGTTAACGAGCTTAACAGCTCCTGATGCGGCCCAGCTGCGAAGATGTCCGCGGAGGGGTACACGACGTCGTTCAGCGCACAGCTCGGAGCTGACCACGCAAGATGCTCTCTTCGTGCACACCAAGGGGCCCAGCGTTAAATCATGGGAAAATAAAAATACTTCAACTGTCACCCTGTTGAAAAGTGAAAAGGTCGATGTTGTGGGCTGTTTCTGAGAGCCTCAAGTTAAGGCGCCACTTAGGACTCTTTTCTGTCTCTCTCATGCCGGCGCCAACCAGAGGAGAGAACTTTTCCTTGCGAGGGAGTTTCCAAAAGAGATTCAGATTCGATTTGAAGATTTCAACAGGCTGACCTCTCTCCGCAGTTCGCCTTGCTGAGTCCCCCGAAGGAAGTTCGTGAGATGTCATTCCGGAAGAGCCGTAACCCACTGGGGCTTCTATGTCTTGATTCATAGTCAACTTCTGCAGGGCATGCCCTTCTATCTTTTTTTTTTCCTACTCCCTTTATATCAATTTTCCCTCTCTTTCTTTTTCAGAACTCTGTAGGTTCGTAATTTTTTTTCTAGTTTAATAATTTTAAATTGAGCTCACATAATTTTAACGCTGACGATAAAAAGATTATTTTTTTTTAATGTGTAGGATTTAATTCACCAGCCACCTGAAAGGTATTACTGAGATGAAATTTATGTAATTAATGAAGTGTATGAATGTAGTGATTCCCTGTATAAAAGATATTTTTGGCTAATGTTAATTAATTCCCCGGTATGGGAAATTGTGGCTGTCAAAGCAGATATGCTAGAAGGTTATGTGAAACTGAAAGGATGTTTGTTTTATGATAATTTAAAGTAAATTATGTGTTTTGCCTCTAAACTAGTGTGTAGCGAATGTTTGAGTTTGTCTTTTATTGGTGGGCCAACAAGTCACGCTTGATTCTAAGCAAAATTAAAGGGGAAGTTAATTATGTGAAAAGAATTTAATTATAGGTGTCATTCAACAATACGATCACGCTGCTTTGTGGAAATTAGTTTACGTGAAAAGAAATTAATTGTTTAAAAACATAACAATATATATAGATAACTTTTATGTGGCTGAGAGTCAATGTTTGCAGGACAATATTATGTCTTTTACCTGTTCAACTGATATGTTAAATATATAAGATGGAGATATTTTCAATTATAAATAAGTATGGGAAAAGGAGGCTGTCATTAATGTTTTTTTTTTTTTAAACATTAAATACAGTTGAACCTCCATATATCAAAGTAGCAAAATGCCGGAAAAAAATTCGATATATAGAATTGATCTTAGTTTTATCATAATTCTCCTAAAACATTAAAATTAAAACTGATTTTCATATACAAAACTCCATTCCCAATTTATATGCGAATCACATTAAATGAAAGTTAATAACTAAAAAATAAATGAATATGTAAGATTTATTGAGTACTATATACCTTTAAAAAAAGCAATAATCCGGTTAGTGGTTACAGTGATCACAGTTACATTCTTTAAAAAAAAACTACGAATATCTTGCTGAACAGCCAGTTTTGCGGAAAGTTCATCAAAGAAATTCTCGCATTTATTCAGTACATTAAAAACTTCATCAGGGACGTTTTCCACGAATTGAAGTCCACGAAGTATTGTTTAAAATGCCAAAAATTGGGAGATTTTATTCTAAATTGGAATAAAATCTCTCAATATGTCGTGAAAAAAATTTCGATATATAGAGATTTTTTCGATATATAGAAACAGTTTTTCTATGTAATGAACATGGAGATTTGCTAAGAGTTCGATATATAGAAAAGTTCGATATAGGGAAGTTCGATATACGGAGGTTCGACTGTATATCTCTTGCTTATGATAAGATAAAACAAACATAGTTAACCCCTTCTATACAAAAATTACTTTTGTGATAATTAAAAAATATTTTTTAAGTGAAAACAGTGCATAAATATTTTGCTATGTAAGTTTGATAGACTCCTTAAAAAGTTCATAAATTCTCAAGTCATTTTTTAGTAAAATATTTGACATTAGTAGCTAACATAAAATTTTTAGAAAGTACATAGCAGGAGCATACAGCTTCTTTATATCCACAATTAAAAAATTTGTGAAATGTCCATAGAGACAATCATACCAAATGCTCATCAGTCTGGCAAAGAACTATTAACTGGTTGGAAACTAATTGTCAAGAAGCTGTGTGTGTTCCTGTTATTTTATTGTTGATTTTGTTCTGTGTGTCCAAAATTAAAAGTGCTAATTACTATTTGAGAACTTGTAATTGCTGCTAAGATTTTAGTCAGTTTGTAAGTTAAAAATCTCTATATTCATATTTTCTCAAATTGTTTCTATGGTAGACATATCCAAGTGAATTGCTACCTGTAGTAGTCTCATCTGTGCCTTCTTTACACATCTGTTTGGATTTTTTGCCGGAATTGCTGAGTCAAGCGGATCTAGATAAACAGGTATTTCTTAAATGAAAATTAATATCTAAAAATTTCAGTACTTGCGTATTATAGCTGAAACTTTGCCACTTAGCAAAAAAAGGGTAATAAAGCGTCAATTATGCGTCCCTTTCTTTGTTTCTAATATCTTTCCCGGTATTCATTCCTTTTCGCTGTCAGGACTTTATGTTACAAATTTCATCTTGAGCTTTTTATTTTTATTTTTTTGACTATGATAAAAAGTAGCTGAAATACTCATTTTGAATTGAAATTATTAATTAGATCTAAATTTATTTATAATAGACATTTTGTTCTTGATATGCCGATTTTTAAATTTTTTTATGCCATGCGTTTACCCCATATTTGTATTTCATTAACATACTGCTGCCCAAAATATCGTTTACAACTTGCGGTTAGAAAATAGGTTGTCATGGTCAAATTAAGAGTTGGCGAGCTGATATTGTGTCAAGTTTCAGCTATAATACGTAAGTATCAAAATTTCTTCTAAAGGGATTACTACTACAGAATTTTCATCTTTATACTATTAACCCTTAGGCCGTTAAGTTTTCACCTTTCGGTTCTTCCCCCAGCATTGGGTTTTTCTGGAAACATGCTTTGAAGAAATGTTTGAAAATGCGAATTCAGTATAGTTAAGTTATTTAAATCTAAATAAATTAAACATATTTTTTTAGAATATACATATATATATTTACATAATGTACAGATTATTTTGTTTGGAAATTTCTTACAGTATGGTATATTTAAAGCAAAGTGATATGCATAAACCCACTTCACAGTCTTTACACCATAATCTTTTTTTTTCCACTCACTGATTTTCTGCAGCATACTGCACATCTTCTCCTTAGTTCTTTATGATTTGCAGTTGCGGATATGTACTGTGCAAAATATTTTTCTGTGAGTCTAATAGGATCATCTTGTTTTGAAGGGCATCAACCCGAATTCAAAAACCTGAAACTGCTGCCCTTTTATACTGTATATATTCTCAAAACAATCACCTAAAAATCTACTTATCCTACTTTAAAAGTTCATAAATTTTTAAAAACATTTACTTATCACTTAAAAACATTACTTATCCTACATAAATTCTTAAAAACATATACATCACTTAAAAACATGTACTTATCCTACTTAAAAAGTTCATAAATTCTCAAGTCATTTTTTAGCAAAATATTTGACATTAGTAGCTAACATAAAAATTTTAGAAAGTACATAGCAGGAACTTACAGCTTCTTTATATCCACAATTGAAAAATTTGTGAAATGTCCATAGAGACAATCATACCAAATGCTCATCAGTCTGGTAAAGAACTATTAGAAATTGAAAATTGGGCTTGACGGGCAGGACCCCCCCCCCCCCCCCCCATAAAATTTTACATTTTTTAAAACTGCATACTTATTCAAAATTTAAACTTTAAATAAAAATTCTAATTTTTATTTTCTGTCTTAATTTCAATATTTTTGCTCCAAATTGTTTTATACATTTACTGAAATGTATTACACAAGATTGTGCATGGACTTTTAGATTATATAATATTAAATTTTATAATTTTTTAATATTATTATTAAATATTAATATTAAATATTATGTAATTTTAGTAAATTTTATATTATTTTTAGTTAAAAGATAGTGAAATATCGGGGAGGTTCAGTCCAGTTTGAGTTGTTCTTCATCGTGATGTTTTCAGAGCAGTTTAGGAAAGTTCCTCAAATTAAGCAAAAATTAACTGAAATTAAACATTGATACAACTATTTTACAATTGTATCAGTGTAGAATTATTGAAAAATTGTTATTTAAATATCATTTACTTTAATGTGGTTTCTGTAGTAACTGTAACAAGTATGAGAATGATTAATTTTTGCATCATTCACTTTCAAGGTGTTTTACATTGCATCAATAAATTTCATGGGTGTTTGAGTCACCATCATATCTGGAATTTGTATAACAGTAATAAAACTAGTAAGTATTGCATGGTTGTAATCCCAACTTTTTAAAAATAAGGTTTTCCTGATAAGAACTGAAATAATAAGCTGAATATAGTTGAAAGACGAGCCGGGGGGGGGGAGACTAATTTCATTTAAACATTAGTATGTACTTCAATGGTCATGAAATTTTATTTTTAAGGTCATGAAAATGACTTTCTCAAAAGTAGTAGACACCCTGAATCCAGATAGACGCATCCAGTGCATTTGTAACGTTGGGGGAAAGACTGAGACGGACACGCTGAGCACATTCAAAACAGTCTAAGGGTTAAAATACTAATCAATTCTTTTAGTGTAATTGTTTTTATTTGTATTTCAAATTAGGTTTATAAAAATATAACAAACAAGTGTATCTGTAAAATATAACATAGGGTTCTGGATTTTTAATTTAACCACAGATTTTTATTTTTTTTTCAATTTAATGAGTGGTTCATTAAACTATTATTCACTTCATAGACATTGTTTCAACTTATGAATTACCGAATATCTTAAAAGCATTTTATTGACTACCATTTGTAGTTTATATGTTTTAGTGTATGGGCAGATCACTGGCCACTGGTATTAATTAGTCACCTGGCTATGTTTACCCTAGGTAACAAATAAATTTTATAAAATTTTTTGTTTCTACCTTCATCATCAGTGTTCATAAATGTAGAATCATATGTTCCTTAAGCTCTAGGTCTGAAGGAAAATTGTGTTGATATATATTTAACTAGCTGAAAACCCGTACTTCGCTACAGAGTACATTCAAATTAAATACAACAGTCAATGTATGCAATTAATGCCAATATATATATAATAAATACAATGATCAATGTATGCAATTAATGCAAAAAAATTAAAAATATATTTATAAAAAAATCGTGATGGATATTTTTATAGATAAAATAATGTAGAAGAAAATATTCAAATTAAATCTAATAGAACATACTAAAGAATATAGTACAGTTTCAAATTAAATCTAATAAAACATACTAAAGAATATAGTACAGTTTAAGGAACATATTTTTTACTGTATTTTAATATTTTTTTGGATAATGTCCAATCGTCTGCCGCATTAGCAAGATATTTTTTTTTTATTATTTTATTTTATTTTATTTATTTTTTTTTAATTTTTTTTTTTTTTTTGTGTGTCTATTTCGTTGTTATGCACATGACACAAAATTAGTTTAAAGTATCACAAAAAGAAAAGAAACCACAGGATCAGCATTTAATAAATTAAATTCTAAAGATTAATCTTTAAAAATTCACCAAAAATCAGAAAATGCAGGTAAAGATTCAAAAAAGATTTCATTTTAAAGGAATTTTTAGAATCTTTCTCGTGAAATAAATTTTATAACCCTCGGATTATTATTTTAAATGAAAAATTTAAAGAGTGTTACAAGAACAGCTTAAAAATCTAATTTAAAAAATTCTAAGAAGAATTTTTCAAAAATCTCTCTTACTGCACCCCTACATTATAAGAATAATCGCCATGCAAAATTTCAGCCCCTTAGGTCTAGCGGTTTGGTCTCTGCATTATATGTCAGTTAGTCAGTCAGTTATGGAACTGTTTTATATATATAAATTACAATGCCTAATAATAATTCTGTGTGTAGAATTTTTTAATTATTAGTTTCATTTAATTCAAATCTATATAAATGTCTCAAAAGGAGTCATTTCCTTCTTAGTTTGAATAAAGAAAATCAAAAGTATAAATTCATTTACACAATATTGCATTGCCAAACTAAAAAAATAAAAAATTGATATCACTGCCCCGCTATATAAATTTGATTGCTTTTAAGAGGAGTATGTGTGGTACTCTTGTATGCTGCTCTTTGTCAGTATGTTTGCTTCTGAGCTAGTGTTAAACATATTTGTTTAAAAACTATTTTTTATGGAGATGAATAGTTTATTTTTATACAAGATTTTTGACAAAAAATTTTCTTTTATAGATATTTGCAATTGAGTTAGCATCTCACTTATGTTCACAATATGCTATTGCAAAATCGTTGAGTATTGCAAAATTATGCATCAATGTTTGTAACACACTACTTGGAGGTAAGTCATGCAAGAATAATTTTTTTGTGTTTCATTAGTTTTAATCAATGTTTGTAAGATAGGACAGACAATGAAAGTATACAAGAGCATGGTTGGAAAGGCCCAGTGAAGGAATACAAAATTAATTAAAGTAATTTATTTAGATTGCGAGAGATTAATAATGTTTTTAGATTTAATATTACTTGAACTTATTTTGTGCTAAGAGGTATTTAAATGCCTATTTATATATAAAAAAAGCTATCTGTATTAAAAAATAAATATTAAATTAAATGTACAAAATTTATATTTTATTTATTTATTTTAAAACCAATTATATAATTATTAAATTAATGTTTTGTATACTACTGGTTCTAATTTTTTTCATTCTTTTGAAATGTAGAATTGTATGTTTGGGAAGAGACCTTAAATAATCAAAACAATGTGTACTTGTTACCATTACTATGAAAAGCAAATTAAAACTTAGCTGATGTTTGAAAACTTCAAAAATGCTCTAAATAAAAGTTCCTAAATTGACGTTAGGAATGACCACTTTCTAAATCTTTTAAATGCGATAATTTTGTTTCTTTATATATGAAATTAAAATGTTTTACATGTTAAGGGAAAAACCTTAAAATATACAGTATGAATTTCACTTATTTATTGTGAATATTTTAAGGTTTTTCTTATCCCTGATTTGTCTGGTCAGTTTTGGTGCTCTTATTCCTGTTGTCTTAGGTGTTAAATTAGCGAAATGTGTTGTACTAACACATTTAGATTTTTAGAGTGTTTCGGCAAATTTCAATCTGAATCCATCCAAGTCCTGTTGTGTGAGACATAACCATTTGATATATGATTGTGGAAATAAATATCAAGTATTTAATTTTACATGTTATTCTTTAAAATATATCTTGATGAGTAAAATTGTGAAAATTTGCATTTAATCAGATCATTACTTTATTAGAAATCAATGTTTGTAGTTTCTTAATGTTGTGGTTTTTTTGTAGAGTTTTGATTTGCTGTGCACTGTTTTAAAAGTGGCTGAAAAAGTCTTAAATTGTTGTTGTTTCTAATCCCACCTGGTCTAGCGGCACTAGACCAGAAAAATACCTAAACCCTGAACATGCCCCTGATTTAACTGCAGCAGGCAATGCAGCGTGCACAACTGAGGAATGCGAATTCATGACAAATAGGGTAAGGTGGACAGCTTCTGTTGGTCAAGGATCAGGAGCACCTGAAGGTAGAAGACTGTCTTAGCTCCAAGTGCCCAGGGCACGATTTAGAAAATTCTGACTATAGGCACAACTCGGGATTGGGGCCCCCTAACACTGATGTGGGTGTAAAATTTCCAAAATTGACAAAAAAACAAAATAAACATGAATAATTGTGAAGTGCCATTTTACCAAGAATTGGCTATTTGAAGCATAGAAGCCTAGAACATTATCAAATAACAAAAAGCAATACAACATATGAACTTCATCATTGAAACATCAATACAATGCAACCAGAAAACTTATTAATCCCTTATATACACTAAAACATACATATGATGAACTATACATATAACTATACATGTGATGAACCAATCAATCAAATTTGAAAGGGTATTATAAAAAAAATTTGCTATTATAAAGGTAAAAAAAGAATTTGAATTGGGAATTTTTTTCTTTTTTTTTTCTTTTTAAATAAAAATTTTAAGGGGGGGCCCAACATTCGGGGGCCCCTAGGCTCGGGCCTAATAGAAAATTAGGGCCTGCAAGTACCTGCTAGCTTTAGATGGACACAGAATGGCCTTCATGCCCAGGGTGGCCCTACCAGGAATTAAATTCCTCACGTACTTTGCCCATTCTGTCCACTGTCACCACCACCCACCCCTGCCATGATGAGGCAGCATAGTAAGACTTAGAGGGATAAATTTTTGTTTTCAAGATGTTGATAGATTGTGAATAAGTTATATAGCTTCTTGGAATGCCAAAAAGTTTTGTTTATTTTTTTCTATCCAAAATTAGTATATAATATTGAAATACCTTTAAAAAAAATAAAGAAAAATTAAAATATTTTTAATCAACAATGTAAAAGAATTCAGTTAGTTATTTGTAAAATACTACAGTGAAAAACTGTATTAGTGCTGCATTTTAATGATCTCTTTTCTTTAGCCTTATTTTGAAACATGCTATCATCAGATTTCTTATGTCTGCACTATGATAACTTTTTGAATTTTGTTGAAAATTCAGTCCATTAAGTCATCCTAATTTCTACTTTTCAGTGTTGGAAACTCTGCAAAATATTATATCTTATTTAAAATTGTTTTAAGGGAAATCATCACTTTTACACAAATAGAAAAGTCAGAATTTTTGCTGTTTTTTTCGAAGTTCTATAACTTTTTTTGTTATTGTCCATTATGCATGAAATTTTCAGTATTACTTCTCTAAACTTTGTAGATTATGTTCCCTAAATTAATTTTATTACAAGTAAATACAAATGTTATTTATGAAGTAGAAAGTTAGTGCATTTTCTGAAAATTTCAAATTTACATTGATACACTGCATGCAGACACTAATAAGGTTTCAATAATATTTTTTGCATTGAGATGTAAAAACATTAGGTATAATTCTACACCTATTTGAATTTTAAAACACCAAAGAATATTTACTCCAGGACAAACAGATTTTTAAAAAACTGAAAAACACATTAAAATTCCAAGTCGAATGTTCTGAATTTGTGATAAAAATAATATTTTTTAAGAAAATATTAGGTGCATATTTTTGGTATCCTCATTATACACTTCCCTGAAATTTTGAAAGCAATATCGGCAGTAGTTTGTTTTATGCAGTGCACACAAGTATGAAAATCATCATTACAAGAAAAATGCTTTTAAAGTTCCCACACTGGTAATGTTTACATGGGAACTACTTCTTTCATGTCATAGTTTAGAATGTTCTAATTGGAATATTTTAAAGCAGTTTGTTTTAAATGATTCAGTAATGTTCAAATATTCTAAAAATGCAATAAATAAATAAATTAAATTCGATTTTTGTTTGAAGATTTAAGTGATGACCCCTCTTAAAATAAACCTAATTGTATGAACATGAACATGATTCAAAATAATTTTGTACAAAATAATTATGTTTAAATTATGAATTATTAATATCAAGGTATATATCAATAGTGAGTTACATCTTTAAAATTTTTTTAAGGTAATAAGTTTTTTAATCCGAGTCTTATTAAGCTGATAAAATCTAGCAAGTATTCTCACAGGAAAAAATTTTGCTAAAAAAATTTTTTTGGATGTACTTAATTTTGCTTTATAAAATCAGGGGTTCATTGGAAAAACTTTTTGCATCTAATCCAAGCTATTTAGATTTAAATTATAATTATATGAATCCTTTTAGTTTTTAGTTTGCTGTCTAACAGAATTGTGTGGAACTTTTCGTGTGTTATTCTTTGTAGTTACTGGTTCTGTAAGTTGGACTATATGCATGTTGTATTGATTGTTACAGTGTTACCCAGCAACCATCATCGCAAGTTGTTTTTACCAGCATTGCCAGCCTTAATTCGCATGTGTGAGGCTTTTCCACCTCTGTGTGAGGATGTGGCCATTCTACTCTGTCAGCTAGGAAGGGTATGCATGTCTCGCATTTGTGCAACCTCCAGTGTACCACCATCAGCTGCAGGTAAAGGTTGTTTAAAATAAGATTTTTTTTTTACATTGTTCAATTTTGACCGATCAGAACAAACTGAAATGTGTCTTTTGGCAAAGAAAATAGAAAGTAATGGTATTGAATAACCTATAGGTGATTCCCCCAAGAATTCCGTAAATCCTGTTTCAAGCCCCATTTTTTTTTCTTTCACAAATTTTATTTATAAAATAAATTCTAATAGCTTTATTTAGAACCTGAATGACTATATTGCATCATGAACTATGTAGCTTTTGATTAAAAAATTTTTGCTTTATGATGCTTTGTTGACTAGGTATTAGAAAAAAACAAATGTTGTAATTAAATGATAGTAACATATTTATAGTAACATATGATAGTAACATATTAAGTATTTTAACTGATTTTATGGGACTTTAAAGCCAAGAAATTGAATAATTAAAAATAATAATTAGAAAACAAATGATCATGGAGAAATGCTAGAAGAAAACCTATTCCATTTTCAGATTTTTATTCAAGATAATGGGCACATATTGAAACAAAATGCTCACTTTTAAGACATCCTCTTCTCCTGTCAATTAGACTGTCATTGTATCCCATAACCACTTATTCCATCTGAGTATTAATGTGTGGATTTTTATTGTTTATTCTACATTAAGATTCACTGTTTTTCTTTATTCGTTATTTGTCTTTTCAGACCTCCTTCTTCCTGTAGAAGAAGCAAAGCAAGTTGTGGACTATGGAAAACTGGAAAGTATCATCAGTAAGTTAGACTCTGACAATGACCTCTGTTATGCAATCCAAAAAGCATTTATAGATCTTTGCTACACACTCACTCAAGATCGTACATTGTATTAAGCATTTTATATTTTTATATCAATCATGTAAATAAATATTTTTTAATGTTCTCTGAGAATGTTTCTTTTGTATAATAAATTTGTTTTGCTATAGTTCTTACAAAATATTATCTCTGCCCCAAAATATGTGACACTTATTTTAGGACAGAGATTAATTGCTTCTGACTTGAACTAAGTTTTGCAAGACTTTTTATTGAAAGTTAATTAGATACATATCAGCAGCAATAATTTTACTTCTATGATTTTTTTTTTTTTTTAAGGAAAAATTGTTAGTTTCCATGGGATATACTTAAGGATACGTAATTTTCATATTTACGAAATAGATGCAAATAAATGCAAAATTTGTTATTATGAGTGAATAAATGCAAAAAATTTTTGCTACTTTTCAGCGAAAACTCAGTGATAAATGGCTTTTTAAGCAAAATTAGATAATAATAGTAATAATTTATTAACACAACTGCTTATCTAAGACCGTCCACCGTCTTAAACTGAGAGATCTTAGTCTCGAAATTTGCTTATTACTTATTGCTAAAGACTTAAGGAAGAGATTGTGGAGACTACTACAATGTTAGCTTTTAACTAAGAATTTTGATACTTTTCTAACTAAATAAGTAAAATTGTGATTTTTTTAATAAATACAAAATTTTTGAATTTATATATATATATATATTTGAGATTAAATGTGAAATTTTATAAATTGTAGTATTTTTTTGTGAAATTTCGATATTTTTTATGCAAAATATACATACTGGTAGTTATACTTTATATCCATAACTATGGCTATTTCTTTCCCATTTTTCAATTTTTCTTTCTTTTATAGAAGTAACATATTAAAATTTTTCAATTGCTATTGAAATTTTCAATTAAGTGTGAGATTATTAAAAAAAAGGTCAATAAATGAATATGTATACATACATATTCAATACTTTAAAAAAAAAAATTAAAGTATAATATCGGGGTTCCTTGAGATTACTAAAGTCCTGTCGATAATTTAGCAATTTGAAAACCCAAAATTAATTCAAATAGCCCAAAAACTTAATAGCTATCAGAATAATTAAAAACCACATAAAATTTAAATTATTTACCCAATGCTATTACCTGATCAGTCATTGGTCACAAGATGATGTTTTTCTGGAAACTGTAGTACAAACTTCTCTTCTGCTATATGAGTTCTATGATTAAACTTGATCATTTTACTTTGGATCATCACTAATAATAAATGAACCAATGTTAGGAGGCATTTAATGCTTTGTCTTGAGCATTTTATTCATATTGCATTGACATTAATCTAAAAATAAATCCTCCCTATTTTATTTTTTTTCCCACTTAAATTTAAAGAGCAATTATCTAACACACTTTATCCTTTTCAGTTTAGCTTGATAGTAATCACTCTCAAGTGCAACTTCATAGAAAAGCAAATTGTTAAAGTCAAGAGATTTATTTTCAGGTAGATCCTTGCAAGTAGATCTACCTGCAAAGGATCTTTGCAGGTAGATTTGCTGGTGGCACCTAGATCCACATTACATAACCTTGAAAGGTTGAAATTATTTAGATGCACATAGATATGTTAAGCTTTTGCAAGAATGACCGAGTGACACTAAGTAGTAGTTATGAAAGACAGTAAAAACTTTGCATGCATTGGAATGAGAATTTTTGTGAAAATCTGTTTAAATGCACAATCTGAAATAGAAAAAAATATATATAACTGAAAAAAGTAACTAAAAGACTGTAAAAATAAAAAAGTTAAAGGGGTTTACATTTTGGATCAAACATTTACATATATGTATGTATGCATGGAGTTCATATCCACTGAAAATCAGTGAATAAATAGAAATTAGTATTTCTTGATAAGTTATGCAATTTTTCATCACTGGAGCAAAAAGTCATTCATCATATAATCAAATATCTCTTCATCCTTGAAAAAGTCAAATTTTTTTTATTATAACAGAAACTTGGGGCACTGTAGTAGCATGATAGAGAGCATAGATATCATGCATGATTTCCTTGGATAATGTGTCCATCAGCGAATTACTATAGTTTTAGCATTTTAGAATATAAGTATTAAAATGTGTACTTAACTGCCATCAGTATATATTCTCATTGCTTAGTTTCAAATTTAAGTAACTTAGCTATTCTGTAAATAATTTTTTTAAATTTAAACTTTAAAACTTCCAGTAACAAAACTCCTTTTAGAAGGGATAGACCTTATATAAACAACTGCTACCTTTCTTTATAAAAATATAAACTTCCAAGTTTATCCTCTTCTTCCAAAAATGATTTAATGATCTTAGTTACAAAGAAGAGTGGACTCTCATTTTTGAGAACCTATGTTTAACTGACTCACTCATTTTTGCAGACTAATTGGCAGGATCCAAGCAGTATCCCCTAGGACTGATGTTAATTCTGATGGATAAATGAAACACCTTTATTCTCTCTTCATAACACAAATTTTCATTATTTTCATATGGCTGCTAAGGAGTCGGAATAGGGGGTATGGATTTGTCTTGTTAATGGAGTCACATACCTATAACAGGCAAGTGCACATGCTTGGACTTTGGTTGGTGAAGAGAATGATCATGAGAACTCTTTTTTTGATCACTAACTTGACAGAAATAACGTGGGATTGTTGAACTTTACTGTTTAAGTCATATATGGGCAACCCACGGCCCACAGGCCAGATCTGGCCCCAGTTTCAATGGGGAAAAAATATATATATTTTATTTTGGGTAAAATTAGTTACTTAAAAATGTCAACAACCATTATAATTTGACAGTTCTCTGTTTTAGAAAAACTGATGATTACTCTGTTCATAAATCTAATGTATGTATTCTATCTATATTAATATTTAGAGTTTGGTAATAAAAATATTTTTATTACCTAACTTGATTCAAAGCACTTCTTAGTAATTTTTATACTCATCAATGGAGTTACAATTTTCAGCTTGAAATACTCAAGTTTTCTCGTTCGACTCACGAAGACATTTGGAATGTTTTGTGACATCAGCCACAGCAGTATTCTGGTAGCTATGCATGCGTGAATGTGTTACAATGTGTCAGTTCGGTAGCTAGCTTTGCTCAGTGCCAGTGCTAATATTGTGTTCTATTTGGTGAATATCCTTATATTTAGAACAGTTCTGAATATCTTTTTTTAGTGTACAACCATGTCAGGGATTATGTCGAAAAACAGAAGAAAAGTAGGTGCAGAGAATCATTGATTTCAAGACAGCTGGACGGCAGATTATTTCTTTAGTATGAATAAAGGCTTGTCAGTATGTTTGCTTTGCAATGAATCTGTTCAATAAAGAATACAACTTTAAGAGGCACTTTACATTGAGACATGCGTATCATCAAAACATTAATGGACAACTTCAAAAAGATAAAATACAGAAGTTAAAAGAACAACTTGGATACTCAGCAGCAAAAGTTCAACAAGGTAAGAACGCAGAGGCAGAGCTTTGTTAAAGCCAGCTTTAGGATAAGTGAAAAAATCCCTAAGCATTCCAAGTCATTTGGTAAAGGTGAATTTATAAGAGGATGTTTGCTGGATGTTACATGTATAATATGTCCTGAAAAGAAAAAAAAAAAGACTATGAGAATGTTTCTTTATCAAGGCATACTGTTGTCTGATGGATTGAAATGATGGCTGATGATAAAAAAAAAAAAGTTTGAAAGAGAAGATTGCTAGATTTGAAGAATTTTCAATTGCTCTGAATGAGAGCACCGATACCTCTAATACAGCACAATTAGCAATATTTATTCGAGGAGTTGATGCAGATTTCAGCATTACGGAGGAATTATTGGCTCTTCAGCCATTAAAAGGAAAACTACCAGTAAAGATATATTTGAAGCGGTCAACAGTCTTAGAGAGATTTGGGCTAAAGTGGAATTCACTATCTGACATGAACTGACGGAGCTCTTGCAATGGTAGGTGCACGGAAGGGACTTATTGGAATAGTTCATAAAAGTGCAACAGGACTACAGATTCATCCGGAAAATTTAAGAAATGTTCATTACATTACCAACCAACAAAATTTGTGTGCAAAATCAATTAAATTCACAAATGTTATGGAAATTGTAGTAGCTATTATTAACTTTCTTAAGTCACAGGCACTTTGACAATTTTAATGGGTATCGTGAAAAAACCGAATAAGATGTACTACTCAACGAATCCCATGATTGCAACACCTTTTTTCAGTAAGGTTATGAGTCGGGACCAATGCATCGAAATTCTTCGATATTTGCATTTCACTTCTTCTGATGCCAAAAAGATTGAAAAAATTAAACCTTTTTTAGATTTAATCATTCAAAACTTTCAGAGTTCTTGATATATTATTGACATATTCTTGATATATTCCTGATAGGAATATATCAGTTGATGAAAGTCTCTTACTGTGGAAAGGGAGAGTAGGATTTCGATATTATGTCCAAGTGAAAAATATTTTAAACTGTATAACAAAATTTTTTTAGTGGAAAAATAATAAAAGAATGTGTAACCCATATATAGCTTAAATAAATAGATTTGTTTGTAAATGTTATTATTTTGGAATTTTTCGTAAATTTAGGCTTAGCACTTAAAAGTCCGCCTTCCTGGAATGCTCACAAGAAAAACTTCCGGCTTCAATGGAAAGCGCGTGATCAGAACTGCCGTCACGAAAGGGTTAAAGCTCAAGAAAAGATTTCTACTGTTCACAAAAGAAAGAGAATCACACTTTACAAAAAGTATTTACATAAAGCAAAGTATTTAGATTTAGAGAAGACACTGAATGCCTGTCTTAGGAAGTTGCAAGGCAAGGATATACCCATTCTCTGGACAGCAAAATTAGTGTTGTTTTTTAAACTTGTTAAAAATAAAGGTAATAACAAATTACAATTCTGGATCTTTTTTAATGCTATTCCCATTTAAGAACTTATGATTTTAAAGACTTTTTTTAGGTCCACAGTAGTTTTAAATCGAGTCTACCACAATGCTCTTCTGTTTGACCATGATAAATTAAGCTTTATATCAACTTACCTGAAGAAAATAATGAATAGTTAAATTTTTACTTACTGGATGAGAATATACTTTAATATAACTCATGCTTAATTCCATGAAATATTTATAAATTTTTCTTTATAAAATCTAAGTAGCATGTAAAAAGAAAATGTCTGTAATCTGTTTGTTTTTCTGGCAATTAAAACTGTTAAAATATTACAAATTTAAAGTTTTTCAGTTACATGAATATTTATTTATTTATTTATCAGTCACATATACAAGAATGCAAGTAAGAGCTCTTTAGGCTCGTATCACTGAAATCCCTTCTGCAACAATATCAGTTCTAGAGGGGTACACAACTTTCAGTTTTCCTTCCTCGTCTACAATTTTCATTTGCTGTACTGTCAGCACATTCTTTGGAGTTTCTTCTGCTTCATCTTCATTTTCAAAACTTTTGTTTCCTAGCCCAAGCTTTAGAATCTCCATTATCAAAGAGTCCATTACCTTCTTGCAGGTATTTAAATTATAACCAGTCACCTCTAACAACATATCTTTGGTTTCACCAGAAATCTGTCAACAAAAAAGTCAAAACTTAATTAAAATAGAAGTTTTCTTATGCCACATATTTCATTATTTTTTTTGTCACTGTTATAAATTGGTGATAATACCATCAACCAATCATTAAAATATGATAATATAAAACTTTAATAAGTTCTCTCTGTCTCCTGAGATGAGAAAAAAAATTCCTGCATTTTTTTTTTATTATTCAAGCAGCTGCACTTGAGGCTTTATATAATAACTTTAAGGTCTCAAGTTATTACTTACACATAAATAAATAAAATAATCATGACATTTGTAAAATATCAAATTATTTCCTATTTTTTTAATGTTTCGTCTTCCATATTGCTGAGGAGAAATTCAACATTAATAAAATGCAAAATAAAATTAATTTTCTGAAATAGATTTTTACAAAGTAACTAAAATTCTAGTTTGATCCTATCTCATATCTGAAATGCACTTACAAGCTTTCAGGTCAGAGCATTTTTCCCCCATTCTGTGGATTGAATTTTTAAGCTGCCTTTTGATGAAAAAAAATAATAAAATAAACTTCATTTATTTTTTTTATTTAATTTTGAAATCACTTCTGAAAAACTTAGAACTAGAATTAATAATAAAACAAATTAAAACTCAATGAATGAATGCAGTATTTGTGGCAAAAATGACACAAGATGAAGCTTAATTTTTGTTTAATTACGAAAACCTAAAATCTTCATGGGAAAATAACTGAATATTTCATAGAAAATTACTTTTTTATGCAGTACAAAACTAGATTTTATTGTTTTATAACAAAGAATTCATGCCTTCAATGAGCAAAATAATCATTTAACAAAAAAATTTAAAAAGGATTACAAACCTTAGTGCCGTCACTGTTGGTAATTGGAGGAAATGATACTACTTTATTATTACTTGTGTCTATTAAACATGGGTATGTTGACTTGTCTTTTAAAAGGTACAAATATCTAGGGAGAGACAGAAATGCATAAAATACACTAGTCACAATAAAACAGTCATAATGTAAATTCATTTGTACACATGAAATTTTAAAATAACCAAATTAAAATGCATACAGAAAAGATTTTTTTTTTTAAACTGTAAATAGCTCAGTTAAAAATATTTTTAAATATTTAGGAATAAAATGCTTCCCCATAACAAAAGGTGTCAAATATGGTTTAGTTACAACAGGGGTGTCAAACTTGCAGCCCACGGGCCGCATGCGGCCCACGACGAACATTTTTGCAGCTTGGCCAATATATTGGCACACAATAATATATAATAAAATAACCGACACAGAATTATAAGATAGGAAGAATTCGCTAAATGTTTTTTTAATTACACTCTTTTTTTGCTATTATTAAACAAAATGCATATATTTATGTTGAATATACTGTAATTAGGTAACTAAACCTACGTTTCTATTAATACTGATTTTTTTTGCGGCCCACCTATAGTTAAACCTTGTTTGTTTGGCCCAAGTTAGCCTTTGAGTATGACGCCCCTGAGTTACAAGATGTTAATACATTGCAAACCATATAACCATGAAATTTAAAATCAATTACACTGATGTTATTAGTCTCCTAATCATAAATCAGTAATGAATGATTGAAATAATCTGGCAATTGTTTTCAGGATATGCATTAACCCCTTGCACACCATGACGTACATGCATACATCATGAAATTCTGTGACCCAAAACCATGATGTACATGTGTACGTCATTTTGTTTTTCAGCCCATTTGGTTTGGTAATGTGAGCTGTATGATGTTCTCAATTTCATACATTTATTTTCCGTTATGTATTTGCTATATAATTTTGCTTCTATATTTTTTACTGAAATGTAGATTTTTCAGTATTATGCAAATTTTTCAGATCTTTGTAAACAAGATAATTATAGTGTAATAATAGCTTTGAAGTACAAATAATGTATCATTTTCCTAATTTACATATTACTCATGTATTCTGAATTCAAATACATCCAAAATTTCAGTTTCAAGAAAATCGAAGAAATCTGGTTTTCAGTGAATTTAATGGTAAGTCAACTTGGTGCGCAAGGGGTTAATTGCATTATAGGTTCAACAGGCAAAACTTTTGTACCTTTCAGTTTTTATCCATGAAACTTTCTTTCCTTGAACTCCCCCCCCCCCCAAAAAAAAAATAAAATAATAAATAAATAGATAAATAATAATAATAATACCTACAACCTATATAAATTGTCTTTTTTTAATAAAGAACATTGTTGTTATAAGAGTTATTACCAAATTTCTATCCAGAATGATAAAAACACCTATACAAGAGAGCTATATATATGTCTAAAGTTAAATCTTAAAAAGAAATAAACTTTTTATAATAAGTGACTCATAACAATGCTTTATAAATGTTTAAAGAAAACAGGGCTGAATTCTTTGATACTTCTAACTACAGGATTTAAATTGTATTATTCAAATTTTGCATTAGAAAAGGAAATACAATTAAATGTACTTAGAGGTAAAATTCAGTCTTTGTGATCACTAATAAGAGTCCTAATAGACATAAAAGTTTGATCTACTGCCAGAAATAGCAATATAACAGATCAAATTAACAGATGTAATGTATCCTTCAACTTGTGATAAAGATGAAAAAATATACTAGTCAGTGATTATTATAGTTTTCTTGTGTAAGTTTATTTTTATATAATTAAAATCAGACAATTAGCAGATAAAATTCTATGGGAGCATTAAAGGTAGTTTTCATTAACACATTATGATGGAAGGAAGGATCCATTTTGGGGGGAGGCTATATTTCTGTATCAAATATACTACCCCCCCCCCCCAAAAAAAAAAAAAAAAAAAAAGCTGAATGTAATGCATTTTAAACTCAAATACTGCTCTTTGTATTTAGAACAATATTAATATGATCTCTTCCTTGATTGTTACTTTTTTTATAGCTTTGTAGACACCTCTTTAAAATACTGTAAAAGCCAATATAATCTCTATATCAATAGTCAGCAAATCAATAACTTCTCTTTCTAAAGACTTAACCCACCATTAAGAGGCACATAAAAACATCTACTGATGGCAACATACTCATTACACTCTAATTATCAAACCTTTTGCTGAAACAATACTCTACCACAATAATATTGAGTTACTAACATATAACAGTTACTAACTGCTGACCTAACACTATGCATTATCACATTAAACATTCCAACGATAATCTTCTCTAAAAAAACTTCATGGTTGTCACATATCTAATTTAAAGAAATAGTTTTGTTATAATTTATATGACTGCTTAAAATTGAGATAAAACTAAAATATATCATCATTTGCAACTTAAACATAATTCATAGAAGCTGGAAAGAATTGGTAATTTTCATGAAATACACAACCAAATGTACGTGTAGACAAAAATATATTCTTTTCTATAGTGTGAAATAAAATGGTGTTTATGAAACAAAATATTGAATTGTACTATACAATTAAACACACTTGGTAATTATTTGTATTGCACATAAAAATCAAACCTTTCCATAATATTTAATTTATCATTTTTAAGCATAAAAATTTGAGATGGAAAAATTACTTTACAAATTTTCACTCAAGATTCTCATTTTACAAACACTAGTGTTTTTAAAGATAAAATATTTAGAAAGAAGTATTAAGTCACATTATACTTTGTGGGAGAATTTTAACTAAATTTATTTCAATTTGAGTTCAGAAAGAAGTAATTTTTGGATTATATGGAGTTTTTTTAATTTTAAAAAAATAAGTAAATCAGACAAATTTTACTGGTTACAAAATTTTCTCAGGGTTAAATAAAATAATAAAAAAGGGTAAATAAAAGTAAAATGTGAAATAAAAATGATAAAACAAGAATGAAAGCGGCCGAAATTCAAAAAGTCATAACATTTATCTTTAGAAATAAAATTTCAATGCATTGAATCTTGAGTCATCACTTAACATTAGGGCATTTCTCTAGGACAAAATGGAGATAACACATTTTTAACAATTTTGCACCATGATGTTACCTATCAGAAGATGTTCCGAGTAAAAGAATTATGGTTAAAATGCCATACATTTTACGATTGGGCTCATATTTGGAAGAAAAGATTAACATTTACTTGTAAATTTCTCAGCCAGAATTACAAATATATATTGTATCTAAAAAAATTACTTGTGTATTCCAGAATATGTGTTCTTTTTCTTCTCTTTTCTTATAGCATCAGCTTCATCATTTAACTGTGCATATAAATCAGCCGCAGTCATCTCTTTCTTTTTGTTTAAAGGTGTAACCTGAAATACACATGTACATCTATTATCATTCATATAATTTCATGAAGACTTCTTAAAATAAAGCAACATTTAAAGAATAAATTAAAATTGTCATCATTTACATTTTTAAAAAATAACTTGTTAACCAAATGCACAATTTCAAATATAATATGTTAAAAGTTGCAAGTATATGAAATTCATTTGGTAGTTAACAGTTAAACACATTTTTTTTCATAGAATTAACTTACCAATATTTCTCCTGGCAATCTGGCATCATATAAAAGATCACCTCCAACTTTTGCAAAATCATGAGTTGCAATTGTAGCTGCAGTTCTTTTTTCGCACACACTTTCATGTAACTTTGTCTGAAAATAGCAATAAAAACTAAATTATAACTAAAAATGACAACTAAACGGAAATAAACTGAAATTATAACTTTATATCTTTTAACAGCAAAAAGGGAAGATGAAATGCAAAACTTAAACATTTATGACTAAACAAACCTCTAATGAAATTATTATTGATACTAGTAAAATATAATAGGGGTATAAAATAACTGAATCATTTACAGAATTTGATGGTCATAACTGAATTTAGTAGAGTAAGACATAGATATGTATTTAAGTTGCAAATTGGTTAGATTTGGAAAAGACAGCCAATTTAACTTCTAAAACATTTCTATCAATTTAGACATAATGTAATACAATTCATTGAATATTGAGAAGACAGCAAACATTTGGAAGAGCCAACAGTTGTCTTGAAGTTTAAATATGTTTAAAGTTTACTTTTGTTTTTAAATCAATTACAGTTATTTCTTCATGATTAAACTTATTTTAAATGTGTTATAACTTTATAAAATAGAACAAAAATTATAGAAAAAAATGTTAAATAAGAATAAATGTGTTTTGAAAGTAAAATTAATGAACTGATTATAATAAATTTATATTTCTGTAATTACTAAGAAAAAAAGAGTTATATCCATTCCAAACAAGCAGTCTAAATGAGCACCAACCGAAAAATCTAGATAAACCAGAAATACCAAAACAATAGTGTTAAAAGTTTTTTTATCTATCAGTTTGTTAGTGGGTTAAACACTATACATTATCAACTGACATTAAGAAATTGATTGGACAGCAACTTTGAATTTTATAATTCAATGTCACTGGTAGTTAATTATCGTAGCTGTATTACCCTGAACTTCAATTTGAGAGAACTAAAAATCAGGGTGAAAAATGAAAAGACAGAAGAGTCATTGCATTCCCAAATTATGATGAACAAAAAGAAAATTGAAGAATCTTGTTTAGAATAAAAAGTGTAAGCGTGTATTATACTAAAATAGACATGTTTAAATATGAATGCATTATGATAGAAAGACTTCCTATTAAAGGTGTCTTCTTAGTTGATGAAATGCCTTTACTCATAATGCTTCTGCACAGCAAAATGCTTGAAATAAGTTTCAAAGTATACCCTGTAAAACATGTACAAAAAGTTTCATACCTGTAATGTGATAAATTTTTTCAACAAGCTGTTATCACTCAAATTCACATTTAAAATTTTGCTGCATACAATATATGGTCGAACATCTGCTACCTTAGATGAACATATGACTTTAAGGGCCTCCTCAGAATAATGCAATATTTTCAATTCATCTAAAATCTCAGTTATCTGCACAAATTGAAAAAAATAATTAAACACAGTATAAGAGAAAAGTCAGTTGCAATATCTGATTTAGTAACTGAAATAATCAGGGCATTCAGTAAATGGATAAAATTTCAAAATAATATTTAGAGATACTGCACTTAGATTTATTTCATTCTGAGACACAGAATTTTAGCCAAAATAGCATATGAAAAGGCAAATTTTTCTATAAATGTTATTATTGCTATGAATTACATTTATTCAACCACAAAACAATAAATCTAATATCAATACCATACCTGACTATACCTGTATACTAACTGGTCTTGGTCCAAAAGTAGGTAAGGGTATTTAGGAAATTAGTTTTCACCTGTAGGCTCAATATCAATACCCCCAAGAGGGAGAAATTAAAATTTTATGATTTAGAAACAAATATTTCAGAACTTTGAGTGCAAATGTCATTTTACTGTATGATTTACTTGGAAAGCAAAATTATTAAACAAAAAAAATTAAACTCAATCCTTGCACTGATATAAGTGCTGACATGTCCAAAAAGAAAATTAATTTAAGAGAATAACACAGGTAGTTCAATAGAAGTTCACTGCTGCAAGATCAATATTGAAACTGTTCTGCCATGCATATATTGTATAAGTGCATACATTGATGCATGCATCTGATTTTTTTGCATTTACTCTATATAGTATATATTTATTGATATTAAATTTTCATGAACACTTCATTTTCATTGATATTTAATATTGAACAAAGTATGCTCAAGATTGATTTCAAACAAATTATACCTGAGGAGACAAAGTTTTTCATAATCATGGATTTGTATATTTGTAATTTTATACACAAAAATAAAATAAATTTTACACACAAAAAATGGTTCAAATGACCATTCATTATACTAACCAAAAAACATGCGACATAAATGATAATTTTTTATTATTATTTGGCCATTTTCTTTTATTCTTGAATGCATAATAGAAACAAAATATAAATAACTTTTAGTAAATTTTTAAATGATACCATACCAAAATTCTGGTTTGCTAAAAAATTGATCAAAATAGTTGAGAAAAATCAAAAACACTGTAGGGCGCAAGCACATCACATATTTTTTTTCTTTTAAATATAAATATAAAAACGCCAAGGACTGAGTCGCATTGACTATTTCCCTTCGAGCAGACCAATTTGGGAGGGCTACACCGACGAATCCAGTTCCCCATTTAGCACTACCCCACCAATCTCTGCCATAAAATTACTATTTAAATATTTATTTTCTAGACAGCTTACACAAATGAATAAATAATATTATATAACTATATATGAAATAATTATGCATCTAGTACCAATACTCATAAAGATAACAAAATCAATGTCTGAAAATATTATTACTGCTTTTGAACTCTTAAACCCATCTTCTAATTTTTAATTCAGTTTTCAGTTAAATTCATAGATATCACTTACCTCTTCAACATCAGATTTTTTTCCTTGCTTTCCTTTCTTTTTAGTTTTACCTTGTTTATTATCAGAAGTTGATTTGGGGCAATGATTCCGAATATAGTCCATAACTTGTTTGACATGACATTGTTCAACCAATTTCAGCAAACGCTTATCTTTCAGTTTATTTCCCTTTAAATTCAGTTCCTTAAGTTTGGTACAGTTACCAAGTTCACCTGGGATAGAATTTAAACTGTTTTCTGCGAGATCTAAAACTTTCAAATTATGCAGCACTTTAATTTCTGGGGGAATCTCCGATACAGAATTGTTATTAGCTATCAAGTCAGTAAAATGTATTAGTTCCGATTCAAAAAAGCTACTAGGTAGAGCTGAAAACTGGTTGTAAGAGATATTCAAAGTAACCAATTTAGACATTTCCTTAATACTCGGTAAGGTTGAGAGCTTATTAGAGCTTACATTTAATGACTGCAGGTCGTTAAGCTCAGACAATTCTGTGGGTAACTCAGCAATTGTATTATGAGATATATCTAAAAATTTTAATTTCTTCAGTTTTCCAACTTCTGGAGGAAGCGAAGTCAAATTATTATAGCACACAACCATTCTGGTCAAATTGGATAGCTCTCCGACATCAGCAGGTAACTCCTGTAAACTTGCTTTGCTAATTTCAAGAAAATTTAGATGTTTTATGGTAAATATCGTAGAATCTAAACCCTCTTTGGCTATTCTCTCCGAATACACCGGGCCAGAAAATACTAATTCGCATCTTTTTTCGTCCTGAGCTTGTTGAACTTCCTTCCAAACCTGCGACATACTTCACGTAGTATTTAAACCGATATAGTATTATTTTAACTAGATATAAAACAAAACCACGCGCCTGTTGTTACATATACGTCTATAGCATGAATGGATATGTAGTACGAAAGGCTCGATGATTCGTTAATATGTAACATAGGCGCATGCGCAAATTAAAAAAAGAAATTTTATGAATCAATGAGTTTGGAACACATGAATACGCCATCGGAGTGAGGCGGCCATCCTGGAGACCGTTGGAGAACAAAACTAGGAACCCCTATGGAGATTAGCATTGCCTCATTTTTGCGGAGACTCTTGCTCGAAACCTATCCATACTTAAAGCAATTCCTACTATGTAAACCTTAGTTTATTTAAAATCTGTGATTTTTGATAAAAGTTACGCCTGGACAGGCTGTTTTTAATGAGAAAAACAATAAATATTATTCACTTTCGAATTTCACTTTGCCAAACACTGCCTAGTAGGCGATAAGCGTATTTAAATAGAAAATTATGATAACCCTTGTATGGTAACCTTCTAAATCAAAAATGCCAAATCATTTTGGGATTGTTTAGATTAATTCATTTCCGGTGTCTGTTAGGGCCTGTTCACATAGGAGTCCGTTACGTTGCGTTAAGAAAAATATGACGTTGTGATGAAAATAAACCAATCATAGGCGTTAAAAATTTCATTGCTAATCGTTTGGAGTCCTATGATTGGTTTAATTTCGTCTCAAAGTCATCTTTTCCTTAACGCGACGCACCGGACTCCTATGTGAACAGGCCCTTAGCCGTGTGCGCCATCGGAGTGCGACGCCATTTTCGGCTTTGGAAACCAGAACTAGTCGCTCCCATGTTAACGTCTATAGAGGAAATTTTCGAGGATTCTTTACTTCAAAGCCAATATTTTTTAACTCTTAAAACCTATTGAAATGTATACCGAAGACAGGGCCCGCTCTAGGGGTGGGCAACCCGGACATTTGTCCGGGGCGCCAATTTGGCTGTAAGTGGGAGAAAAGTATTGATGTGTTAAATACCCAATTAATAGAAAATTTCACATATCGATTTTTTCGTTGACTAATAATTTACAGGGCGTAGCATATTTATATTGTTTATGTCTAAAAACTAAAAATATTTACACTATTATTGAAAAATTAACGCAGAATTTGTAAAGGACGCTGGTTGAATTTGTTTGAATATGCATATATTTCTCTGAATAGAAAGCATTAGCATGCGAGCAGAGCGCTGCTTCAACTTGTGTTTGAACATGCATAAACTTGCTTATTACCTCTAATTATAAAAGAGCGGTTTCATTACATAATAGCATTATTCTTGCTATTACGTCGGTAGAGATAACACGTCGAAGTCATAAAATTTACTTCAGTGCGCTTTCTGAACTTTTAAAGGTAAATACGTCGCAGTGCTGCGACAGGGTTCTCAGAAATAGAACCAGATGCAAACAGGTAAAATATTGTATCAAATTTGAATGTATTCTAAAGGTATAAATATTTATATTTTTGTTTTATGAAAATAATTATTTGAATAAATAATATAAGACATTTATTAAGTTCATTGCTTCGATAAAACGCATTTTATAATAATATATTTGAATATCCATCGTTGTACCAAAGCAAATGACGACCAGGGCCGGATTTAGATGAAAAGAGGCCCTAGGCTATTTTACTTATGAGGCCCTTTCACCTCTCATTTTTAAATTTGTAAATTACAAATTTAAAATCAGTAATGAGAGATAATAAAATACATCACTATTGTGATATATATCAATATATTAAATGAAACATGTTGTTATTGGTACTAACATATACACTCAAGAGCCAAAACATTATGACCACCTGTCAATAACGAGTTGGCCCACCTTTGGCGCGCAACACAGCTTCAACCCGCCTTGGCATGGATGCCACAAGTCCTTGGTAGATGGCCGGAGACAGATTGTACCAGATGTTTAAGCAACGGTTACGCAAATCCGAGATATTGCGAATTAGTGGTCTTTGAACTCTGAGCTGCCGTCCCATGACATCCCAAATGTGTTCTATCGGATTGAGATCCGGTGAGTTAGGCGGCCAGGACATTAACTGGAATTCAGCATCATGTTCCTGGAACCACTCCAACACAATTTTAGCCTTGTGACACGGGGCGTTGTCCTGTTGGAACATTCCATTTCCAGCTGGAAAAACAGAGGCCATGTAAGGGTGCAACTGGTCCGCAATGATGTTCAGATACCCTGTAGCATTCATGGTCTGCTCTACCACAACCACGGGTCCCAGAGACGCCCAAGAGAACGTCCCCCAAAGCATAATACCGCCACCACCGGCCTGTGTATGACCTACTGTACATTGAGGGAGCAACAGTTCGCCTGGAAGACGGCATATCCTGACACGGCCATCGGCGTGATGAATGACAAACCGTGATTCATCTAACCAGGCAACTCTCTCCCACTGATCCATGGACCAGTCGCGATGTTCCCGGGCCCAGCGCAGGCGCAGTTGGCGATGACGCTTGGTCAGCAAAGGCACACGAGTGGGACGTTTGCTGCGTAGCCCCATATCCAACAGTGTCCGCTGAACAGTGTGCTGCGATACTATTCTACTTGGCCCTGCATTGTATTGGGCTGTCAGCTGAGCCACTGTCTGGCTCCGGTTTTGCTTCACCATGCGAGACAGTCTCCGACGACCTTTTTCTTTGATAGCGTGTGGACGTCCAACATCATGTCGTCTACTGCTGGTTTCACCGTCATTCATCCACTTTGCATAAGTACTAACAACTGTAGGTCGCGAACAACCCACGAGTCGTGCAGTTTCGGAAATACTTGTTCCGAGCCTTCAAGCCATTACAATCTGCCCTCTATCAAAGTCGCTTAGATCCGCAGCCTTTCCCATCACACACAGAAGTAAGTGAAAGAATGATTCTTCAGACTCTCCAGCAGCAGTTAAATACCACTTCCACCTGATCACGTGCCTTCCACGTCATCCAGGCGAATTCATTGCAAAATGTAGGGGTGGTCATAATGTTTTGGCTCTTGAGTGTATATATTCAATACATTGAAGATTAAACGAAATTCAATTCAGATAAATTTATTTCACAATAATTCGCATTTAAAGTTTAAGTATGAATTATTATGAATTTTAAGTCTTAAACTAAACCGAAAATGGAACTTTATTCAAACAAAATCCAGATCACAAAAAAGAAAATATCAAATTGCATATCATATTAAATTTTATGTTAATAGTTATATTATTTAAGAACTAATTCAATCCAAGTATGCATTTAAAACGAAATAGTAGATTAGAAGAATTTCTTTTTAAACTTTTTCACACAGAATTCTTCTATAAGTTCATCAAAATCTATTTTTCTGAAGGTCTCATTTTCGATGCACAAAATACTCAAAGAAGACAACCTCGTCTGGGTCATTGTGCTTCTTAATTGATTTTTGATATTTTTAAGTCTTGAAAATGACCTTTCTCCAGTACATAGTGTAATTTTAATTTTGCGAACAATTTGAATGTAGGCCCCTCTTGATCTTGAGGCCGTAGGCTGAAGCCTATTTAGCCTATAGGAAAATCCGGCCCTGATGACGACTCTGAGAATTCAACATCAAGTCCAATTATAAAAGAAAATATGGAATCGTCATAGGATGATGATGACAAACAAATGGACGCAGTTTCTAAATCAATGGGAATTGACGACACTCTGACTATATCTTCACCAGATGAAAGCATTGAAAAAATTGACACCAACGTGACATCCGTAGAAAGCGTTCTACAAACTTTGAGTACAGATCCAGCAATGTGGTCAAGAATTTTAGGAGACGCCGAAAGAAGCTTTTTAGTAAGACAAGGTTCACCCAAACCATTGCATAATTACAAATTTCCTTCCAATGACACTGGTCGACATTTTAGCGCAAATTATTATACACGAATTTTAAGCAATGGAGAGCAAGTTTTACGAGACTGGCTAGTGTACTCTCCTTCACAAAATTGCGTTTACTGCTTCTGTTAGAAAATTTTCGGTTGTATAGTTAGTTCTCTTTCAAAAGAGGGTTTTAAAAGTTGAAAGTACCTCGGCGGAACTTTAAAAGAGCATGAAATTTCCAAACATCATGGCTAGAAATGAACCAAAGGTTAAAGTGTTGTAAAGGCCGCTCGAAGAATTATTATTAATGCCGAAACAAATCATTGGAACGAGGTGCTTCTAAGAATCGTAGCAGTTACTGAAATGCTTGGTAAAAGTTGTCTGTTTTTTCAAGGTACAAGCGACAAGTTGTTTGAGTATAATAACGGTAATTTCTTAAAAATAGTTGAGTTGCTATCTGAATTTGATCCCATTATGGAACAGAAAAGAAGAGACTAAAAGATACTTTTCACTATCTCAGGAAAAATATACAAAACGAGATAATAGATCTGCTGCATCAAAGTGTAAAGTCTCATATTATTGATGAAATAAAAAAAATCCAAATATTTTTCCATAATTTTAGACTGTACTCCTGACATTAGTAAGGTAGAGCAAATGACTCTTGTAATCACATATGTTTCAATCAATAAATTTGACGCTGATGTTGAAATTAAAATTAATGAAAGTTATTTAGGCTTCTTACCAGTCGAAAGATCCACAGGAAAACAAATGTCTGAAATTATAATTGGAGAACTTAATGATTTGGGCTTAAATTTGCAGGATATCAGAGGGCATGGATACGACAACGGGTCCAATATGAGGAGCGATAAAGCAGGAGTGCAATCTATAATTAAACAATATAATTCGCGAGCATTCTATGTTCCGTGTAGTAGCCACTCTCTCAATCTTGTTGTTAATGATATGGCAAAAGTATCCTTGGAAGCCTTTAATTTCTTCAACATTGTGTTAGTTCAGTTCACTTATGTTATGTTTTATTCGTGGTTGTATGCTTAACTTATCTACTTAATTAAATTCTTTTCTCATAATTAACTTTCACTTTTAAGTTTTGCTGTGAAAAATGCCAGTGATCGTATAATAAAACATATCCCCATAACTAAATTATTTTCTCAAAACTAACCCCCCTTTAAGCTTTACTTAGAATAAAGTGCAACTTGTTGGCCCACCAAAAAGACAAACTCAAACATTCGCTACACACTAGAGTAGAGGAAAAATAATTCATTTATTTTAATTTCTATAATTTCAACATCTCTTCTTTTACAGTTTTTTCTAAATTTAATGACACACAATAATCTCCAATCATATTTTTTTTTCACAAAATAAAACAATTAAACAAACATTAGCAAATTTCTGGTGGCTGGCGAATACCCCTAAAACGTAGAATCAAAACCTGTTTACTTTTTTTTCTTTCACTTTACTTTTAACTATTTGAGCTCAATTCTAGAACAATTAATTTTTTTAATTATAAAAAAATAATTTAACGATACCTTCAGTCGACTGAAAGAAAAAAGAGAAGAGAAGAGAAAAAAAAAGAAAGGGATAAAATAAAAAAAAAGTTGGTCATCACTCGTCAGCCTCCGATAGCTCTCGGACTTCTGCGGGAGACATCTCTCAGCCCTTCCATCACACAAGGAAGCATCAGCGCTGGATCGGATAAGCAGTTGGCGGCTACCCGGGTCAAATCGGAACTCCTCCTCAAGTCATCCCCCTTCTTGGGAGAAAAAAACTTTTCACCCCCCGAACGCATGCGCGCCGGAAGGCAGGACGTAGGAAATAGTTCTTATCCACGCCTTTTCCTGACGCCGTAAAAATCAGTCCACAAAGCACAACTTTTCACATTTCGATGGGTTGTCAACTGTAGTATTTTTTTTTCTATATTGCGTAGCGCTGGGTTCTTGTTTGATTTTGAAGAGAACACTTGAAGACAGAGCAGCGCGCCGATAGCCGTCTTGTAACCTTTCGCGGGTCTCCTCTCGGGCTGGGCGAGGAATACGGAAAAGTAATCAAAATTCCTTTTCCCTGCGAATTCAATCTGTTTTCCCAACATCCTGGGAAATTGTTGCAATGCACAAGTAAAAAGAAATGGCAAAAGGGGAGGGTATCGAGTTACCCAGACATAGACTTGGGAAAGAAAGAAAACAGTTTAGGGAATACAGGATTTTAAGGACAGACAAAGGGGGTAACTTAGAAACTAATAATTTTTTATTTGTAAACTTGACTAAAATCCGCCAGCCGTCGCTCAGCCACCTTACTACATTTTAACTGTACCTACACACTTAAACACTTCTTTTAACATCAATAATTGTGATATAACAACATCCCCTTTGTATGACAAAAATTTTTTTGAACGTAGTGAAAAAAATTTTTTTTTTTTTTTGATTGAGAGCGCCTACCCAAAGAAAAAATGCAGAGTGGGTAGCTACCACGAACTCTCACTCTGAAAGTTGACAACCCATTTGCCCCCAGTCAGAAGTGACAAGTTCATGGGTGCTAGACCCCACAGAGCAGTCATGCGTCCACGGCTGTCTGTCCCAAAATTAACGGGATAGACGATCTCAATTTACAAATCACACACGCACCAAAAAAAAGAAAAAAAAAACAGTTGAAAGCATTACACAAAGAGCAAGTCCTTCATTACAAAGAAAAAAAAATCAATACTTTTTACACACATATATAGTTTCAATGGGTACCGATATATACTAGTAGACACCTTGTATGCGACAA
Organism: Dolomedes plantarius; assembly: GCA_907164885.2. Lineage (NCBI taxonomy): Eukaryota > Metazoa > Arthropoda > Arachnida > Araneae > Dolomedidae > Dolomedes > Dolomedes plantarius. The sequence goes on from OU015491.1 coordinate 228,470,962, forward strand.
ACTCATGATAATAAAATTAAAGAAAGAAAAAAAAAACAAGGGCTTGCGCTGCTTAACTTACAAAATCGACACACTTAGTCATTCCACTACTAATTTCTGCATGCACTTCATATGTACATATACATAAAAATAACAAGACATCTCGCTACAAACGCAAAACTGTTACCACACGGTGTCTAGGGAAATTTTTCGGGAAAATTAATAGTCAGCATTAACACCGCAAGAGCGGAAACACGTCCAACACTTTCGCACTTGGGAATAGTGTGGAGTGTCCGGGCATTATGTAGCGCCACCGAAACTGTCACAATAGACACTACATAAATAAGCCAGACGCAACCCTTTCCCCAAGGGCACTAGAGTATACAAAAATCGGGAAAGTCAGAACATGCAGGGAGACCTGGCAAGCATGCATTGCCTTACAAGACATGGGACAACTAGACTACGTACAAGGGCACTGAAGCCTGGGCTGCATCTCACAAATTTGGGTACTTGCTTCGCTAACACCTTCCGTCCTTCGGCACTTTACCTTGGGAGTTGCCTCATGTCACGTCCTAGTTGCCCCCAGAGTTCCATCTTTTGACAGTTTAATGACACAAAAAAAAAAAATAAGAGCTGACTATAGGTCGGGGCAACCGAATGTCAGAAAATCAATACACTCGGTGTAAGCTGACACACAGTATAAGTTACCCATCCCTGTACATACACCGCAGCGTGTGGTAACGCACAATTAAAATTATACAATACAAACACATTATGAACACTATAAAACTCTTTTACTAACACCTCTGAACTATCAACTGGCGGCAGCGGTTCCCCTCTTTGCGCGAGATCTGGTTACTATGTTTGATGGGGGTAAATTATCCCAACGGGTCCTTCTGACTGGCTGGTGCTGAGACCCCCTCGAATCATTAATTCCGCTTTTATGAGCTTCCCTTGGGACGGGCGAAACGGGTGAGCCTGCATTAACCGCCTGTGAACGTATCTCTCTCCCTCTCCTAGCCGTGTTTACGAAAAAACGAGTTTTGTGTTTGGGTAACCCTGGTAACGGAGCGACACTATCTACTCCTCTCCCCTTTCTCTCGACGGAGATCGGTACACATTGTCCCCCCTCCAATTTCGCCACCCCGGGATCGATGACCTTTCAAAATTTCGGGACTGCTGTCTGCTCTGGCCCGGCTGCCCTTGCTCTAGGGAACCTCTCCTTTCGGTACGTTCGCGCTGAGGACACTGACTTCTAAGATGGCCCAGCTGGTTACATTTAAAACAACGCAACGAAGGCGAAGCCTGCAGCGGTGCGGCAACTGTTAAACTCTCTAATTGGGAGGAAAGGAGGCCCACAGATTCCTGGAGCTTTGCAACTAAGTTTTCCAACTTGGCTTGCCTATCTCCGTTGAACGAGGCGTCTCCCTGACCAATTGCGTACACAACCGCTGGAGGCTCAGGTTCCGTCCTAGCTCCCACCTGCTTGATCGCCTTTTCTTCGAGGCAAGCAATTTCGATTAATTCCTCCAAATCCTCTGGGTTACGAGCTATGACTGCTCTGCGAATAGGGGGCAATAAGTTTTTTAAGAGCATAGAAACAAGCCACAGTCCCCCAAAATACATATAAATACACACTAACACAAAACCAAATAATATATTTTTCACAATACTCAATTATACATTTCATATCTTATTTTAAACTATTGCCTCATTTACATTTAAATTAGTTTTCGCGGGCCAACATCGCATTGTGCCAAAACCCAGAAAGGGCACGACACCATTGTTATGTTTTATTCGTGGTTGTATGCTTAACTTATCTACTTAATTAAATTCTTTTCTCATAATTAACTTTCACTTTTAAGTTTTGCTGTGAAAAATGCCAGTGATCGTATAATAAAACATATCCCCATAACTAAATTATTTTCTCAAAACTAACCCCCCTTTAAGCTTTACTTAGAATAAAGAGCAACTTGTTGGCCCACCAAAAAGACAAACTCAAACATTCGCTACACACTAGAGTAGAGGCAAAATAATTCATTTATTTTAATTTCTATAATTTTAACATTTCTTCTTTTACAGTTTTTTCTAAATTTAATGACACACAATAATCTCCAATCATATTTTTTTTTCACAAAATAAAACAATTAAACAAACATTAGCAAATTTCTGGTGGCTGGCGAATACCCCTAAAACGTAGAATCAAAACCTGTTTACTTTTTTTTTCTTTCACTTTACTTTTAACTATTTGAGCTCAATTCTAGAACAATTAATTTTTTTAATTATAAAAAAATAATTTAACGATACCTTCAGTCGACTGAAAGAAAAAAGAGAAGAGAAGAGAAAAAAAAGAAAGGGATAAAATAAAAAAAAAGTTGGTCATCACTCGTCAGCCTCCGATAGCTCTCGGACTTCTGCGGGAGACATCTCTCAGCCCTTCCATCACACAAGGAAGCATCAGCGCTGGATCGGATAAGCAGTTGGCGGCTACCCGGGTCAAATCGGAACTCCTCCTCAAGTCATCCCCCTTCTTGGGAGAAAAAAACTTTTCACCCCCCGAACGCATGCGCGCCGGAAGGCAGGACGTAGGAAATAGTTCTTATCCACGCCTTTTCCTGACGCCGTAAAAATCAGTCCACAAAGCACAACTTTTCACATTTCGATGGGTTGTCAACTGTAGTATTTTTTTTTCTATATTGCGTAGCGCTGGGTTCTTGTTTGATTTTGAAGAGAACACTTGAAGACAGAGCAGCGCGCCGATAGCCGTCTTGTAACCTTCCGCGGGTCTCCTCTCGGGCTGGGCGAGGAATACGGAAAAGTAATCAAAATTCCTTTTCCCTGCGAATTCAATCTGTTTTCCCAACATCCTGGGAAATTGTTGCAATGCACAAGTAAAAAGAAATGGCAAAAGGGGAGGGTATCGAGTTACCCAGACATAGACTTGGGAAAGAAAGAAAACAGTTTAGGGAATACAGGATTTTAAGGACAGACAAAGGGGGTAACTTAGAAACTAATAATTTTTTATTTGTAAACTTGACTAAAATCCGCCAGCCGTCGCTCAGCCACCTTACTACATTTTAACTGTACCTACACACTTAAACACTTCTTTTAACATCAATAATTGTGATATATTACTTAAAGTAGAATTCTTACTGGTAGAAAATAACTGAACCACACAGCAAATATTGGATAACAGATTCAATGATAGCTCAGAAGGTCGCTGGGTTTTTCCTATGACTGTATTCTGGACAGTGGCGCCGGAAAGGGGGGGCAAGGGAGGGCACTTGCCCTCCCCTAGAAAATTGAATATTTTGTTTCTACCTAGCTAGAGCTCGTAAAATATTAGAATTTTCATTTAAAACCATAAAGCTTAACAAAACTGAATACTAAATTGCAAACTCACACTCGTTAACGCAAGCGCGATAAACGTCCTTCCATATACGTAGGAACGATTAATCGCCAATTTCAGGTACGCAAGTGCGTTTAAACGCCAATGCCAGACGTTTGCTTTTGCGATTCAAAAGCAACCCTACACAATGTTTTTGCATCGCGAATAGGAATCTTGAATCCGATGCATCTGAAACGCGCACACGGTTTTACTTAACGGTTTTCTTACATGGACACAACACATTGCTTACATAAGGTAAGAGTCGTCTTTTAAATAATATGGATAATAGGTGTTCAAAATACAATGAAAAATATTTACAGTAGTTTAATTACGTAGAATTTCAAAGTAGATGATTTGTATCATTTTTAACAATTTTTCCTATTTTATGAAATTACTGCTGGACATACCAAAATATCAATAGGCATTTTATTTTTAGAAATCATGGATATAAGAAATTTTAAGAAAAAAACTGACAGTAATTACAAATTGAAGTTTCTTGAACCATTAGAAGTAGAACCTAGTACATCTAACATAGTTACTAGCTTAGCAGTAGTGAGTGAAGGTTTTGGGTCATTACATTCTGATGTTGATCATGAATCTAATACAACGTCATTATCTGGTGTTGATGAAAATCATACTGTTCATATTCATCCTTTAGATATAGGAGATTTTATTGAAAAGCATGCTTCTATTTCCGATGAAACAAGATATGCGTTATTGACTCGACATTTTGTTCCCGATTCAAGTTACAATTTTAAAAGTAACTCAAATGAAAAAAAGAGTGATTCGTCACGAATGGTTACAAAATTACGATTGGTTAGCTTATTCCAGTAAACTTAAGGGTGGACTTTGTAAAACTTCTGTTACATTTCGACCGAATTTAAGAAGAGGGTTTTTTGGATCTTTCATTGTAAAACCTTTCAAGAATTACAAAGACTTCCATGAAAATACAAAAGAACATATGTGTTCGGAGTGGCATCGTTCATCGACAATTAAAGCTGTAAACTTTCGACATGTTATGGAGGATAAAAGTACTTGTGTCACTGAACAGCTCAGTAGCTATGAACGGGAACAAGTTAAGTCTAATCGAGAAAAACTTATGCCAATCATTTCCACTATAATTTTTTGTTGTACCCACAATTTACCTCTCCGTGGTAAAACCACTGGAAATTTTGATGATCTCCTAAATTTTTAGAGTCGATAGCGGAGATTTAGTACTAAAAGATCATTTGTAAAATTGTGCAAAAAATGCTAAATATACTTCAGACTCCGAATGAATTAAGATTTGTGGTGATATTATTCGAGAAGAAATTATTACAGAAGTGAACGCCAGTGAAGGTTTTTCATTGTTAGCTGATGAATCTGCTGATATTTCTGGTGTTGAGCAGCTCTCGATAGGAGTAAGATTCGTGGATAAAAATACTAATTCAGTACATGAGGAATTCTTGGGATTTACTGAACTTAGTTCCATGAAGGCAGAAGGTATATCATCAGCAATATTACAAACTTGCGAAAATTATGGCTTAAATATGCAAAAGGTGGGAGGATTAGGATTTGATGGTTGTGCAACAATGGCAGGCAGTGAAAACTGAATGCAGAAAATAATTCGTGAGAAATTTAACAAAGCTTTCTTTTTTCATTGTGCTTTACACAGACTTAACTTGGTGGTCAACGACTTAAAATCCAGGATGTACAAAATTCAGTAGCTACTATAAAAAAGTCATTAACTTTTTCCGAGAAAGTCCATATCGGAGAAAATATGTACCCAAAATTCCCTTATTTTGTGAAACTAGATGGTCTGCCAAGTCTATTAGAATATTTTGGGAACATTTTGAGGAAATAAGAAACGCCCTAGAACATTTATCATATACGATGGAAATAAATGGAGATACAAGATCGAAATCCAACCAGTTATGCGCAATTTCCACTCCTAAATTTATTGTGTGTTTGCATATTATTTCACACTATAGTGCCAAACTGGAGCCTGTTTGTAATATTTTACAAGCAAAAACAATAAACCTTTTATCGACGAAGAAACATTGGTAAAACCCACTCATATAGGTTGCGCTGCTAGCACAGATTTGAATGTTCTGTTTCAGAGACCTTCTGGATAGCGAACGAGAAACATGTACTACGCACTTGTGATGTGATTATTAAATGTTGTTAAGTTTAATTTGATTGTCGTCGTTGTTGAGATACCACAGAGATCTACCACTGAACCAACGCACAGATTTCAAGAACCACCGATGTCGAATGCGGACTACTATTTGGTGCACAGGCCAAAGGAAAGTGATTGATATCATCGCGACATTGAATCCAGGTAAGAGAAATTTTTTATGGAAACTGAATTATACCTGGATAGAAAAATAAAAATGACAGAAGAACTTTCAAAATTAAAGAAGAAGCGTACAGCGGTACGTTCTATGTTGACAAAATTGATTAATAAAATTGAGATATCGATCAACAACGAAAACGAAACTGTTGATCAGTTTGAAGCATTTTTAGAACAATTAATTGAAAAAGAAAGTAATTTGAATTCTTTAAATGAAGATATTGAAGAAGTTTTAACTGTTGATACGATTTCTGAAGACTTGGAAGTTTCGGAAGAAATCAAAGAAAAAATAATATTTTGGAAATCGAAACTTAAATCTAGAATTAAGAAAATGAATTCAAATTCTATCCAAGTTGATACAGTTTCACGAGATACTCAATTGATTGATTCTGATAATTCAAATTCTATCCAAGTTGATACAGTTTCACGAGATATTCAAGTGAATGATTCTGATAATTCTGATTGTGTAAATATAAATTTGCCGAAACTGCATCTAAATAAGTATTCTGGCGATTACGCAAAATGGTTAGATTTTTATAATTTGTTTGAAAGCTCTATTCATAATAATGCAAAACTAAGTAAAGTTGATAAATTCAACTATCTGAAGTCATATTTGTGTGGTGATGCTCTTTCTTGCATTAACGGATTTGCAATCTCTGATGAGAATTATGATAAAGCTCTTGATTTATTAAAGAACAGTTTGGAAACAAATCTATATTGATTAATTGTCACCTAAGTGATCTATTGAATTTAACACCTGTTAAAAATCCTAATGATGTTGTGAGTTTGAGAAATTTGTATGACCAAGCTGTAACACAAATAAGAAGTCTCGAGAGTTTGGGAATTAAAGGGGAATCATATTCAAATTTATTAACTCCCATTTTAATGAAGTTAATTCCTTCAGAATTTGTTTTGGAATTTAATCGTACTCAAAATGATAAAGAATTCGATTTAAATGCTCTTTTGCAGTTTCTCAATTCGGAAATTCGATGCCGAGAAAGGTCATTTCAAATTAACAGTCATAAATCGTTGAATCAAAAACAAAATTTCTTTCCTTCACCAGAGAGAGTAAAAAATAAATATCCCCTTTCCGTTAGACACAACAGCAGACTACCGCGGAAAACAGAGCAGATGGCCTTTTCGACTTCTGTGAAAGAGCTGGAGTCTCAATCAGCATTGGCGCCAAGAAATTGTCTATTTTGTGATAAAACAACGCATAAATTAGAATCTTGTGATACTTTTAATGCTAAGGAAAAAAGAAACATTTTGAAATCGAAGGGAATGTGTTATTTATGTTTGAAGCCCTTTCACCGCGCATTCGAGTGTCTGAAAAAGGATTTATGCCCTGTGTGCGGTGGATCTCATCACATTGCCATATGTTTTCGAAATCGAAACAGAGACAGTTCTACTGTGAAACAGGAAACGAATAGTTTAGTCTCGGCAGTTTTTAAATCAAAAACAAATCCTTCTTTATTACAAACGTGCGCTGCGTTATGTTTTAAATCTTACCTGGGTTAGTTACTATTGTTATATTTTAATTTACTATTAGGGTTAACCACTCTACACATAGTGTAAATGAGAATGGCCGTACATCAACCTTTACGACAAATAAATAGACAGGCAGAAATGTTAATATGGTGATATGACAAGCAAAACCAACTCAAAATGAGAGAATTCAAGGTTAGAGGCAACAACAATTTATTAAATTTAAACACATTTAAAATATCAGTTACAATTATAACTATGCCTCATTAATTTTCACACATTGTTTTTTTTTACAATTGACATATTACTTCATACATTTTACACTATAGGTGGCTTGCGGCGATTAATTATTTATTAACTTAAATGAGCTCAAAAAAAATATTTATAATAAAAATATTATATTACCTCAGCCGGCTGTATTTTATCTAAAAAAAGGAGAGGTTGAAAAGGGAAGGAAAGGGAATATAGGAAGGAATAGACACAGGCCAATGCTGTAGGTGGATGTGGGTTTGTATACGTCGGGCATCATCAGTCGTCGGAGACCAAGAGCAGAGAGCCGTCATGCATCGCCGTCAGCAGCCAGCGTCCCTCTTGAGAAGCATCAACTCCCACGCAAAAAACTTTTTTCTCCAAAAAACCTCCGCCCCCTTAGCCGGGCGACGAAAAAGGAGTTCCCGAGCGGCCGAAGCCCCGGCGTACGACACACGCCGAAACTGGGAGCAAAGTTGACACAACTTGTTGAAGACAGTCAAATTATTATTTTTTTTTCATAAAACTTGGTTCATTTAAATACATTTCGTTGCGAACGTTGCCTGCCCCCTGTGCTGTATCCATCCGCGTGCAGGGCCGATGCTCCCGAAAGGGGGTGCCGGGAGCCTGCGCTTCTGTAGGAAACATCAACATTCCTTTGGGCTGGTTTCAAAATTATTGCCTTCCCCCTCACGTGGGAACCACGCAAGCCACTCCCGCACCGAAATGGCAAAACAAGACGTATTGGATTACTGCATAGCAACCGCAAGACAGGAGAAATTAGAGAAAAGTAGGAATTTACGGGACAAGAAAAAAAAAAGGATATTTACATTTCTATTTAAATATTTTAAGATTTAAATCCTTCGCCAGCTCACCAAACACTGAACCAAAGCAACCACCTTACATATTTTTACTGAAGTGCGATTATATATTACACATACATCTTCCTCAGTAGATACAGATTTTTAAACTTAAAAATAAACATCACTTGAACACGTTACGGGGCCTCAATTAGCATAACAGTTAGTTGATGGCAATAATGAAGAAGAAATTATAAGGCTATTTTTAGATAACGGAAGTCAGAAGAGTTTCGTTTTAAGAAGTATTTCTGAAAAGTTTAACTTTCCTATTGTTAGAAAGGAGAACCTTTCTATTTGCTCATTTGGGGATAAGGAAACGGAATCGAAGACCATTTAATGTAGTTAAAATTAAATTAAAAAATAGAGACGACCCGAATTTATGTATAGAAATAGAAGCGCTAGAAATTGAACGTATTTCGGCTACACATTTACCCACCCCTGATAAAGATATTGATAAAAAATTTAGGTATTTGAAAAATGTACAAATGGCTGATTGTTATGAGTTTAACAATAAACAGATATCGATTCTAATTGGGGGAGACTTTTACTATCAGGTAGTTACTGGAAGAATTACACGTCTAAACAAAACTCTTGTAGCAGTCGAAACATTGTTTGGGTGGTCCTTACAGGGTCGAGACACAGATTGCGAAGAACAAATCGCAATGACCGTTATGGTCAACGAAGATAATATATCTAAACAACTCAGTGAATTTTGGAACTTAGAAAATCTGGGCATAGAGGCAGAGGAATTTGATGACAAAGATATTGATAAAGATTTAATGTCTGAATTTGAAGCTGGAATTTCGTACCAAAATAAGCGGTACAAGGTTAAGTTTCCTTGGAAACCAAATATGAAAACATTGTTAGGAAATAATGAACAAACGGCAAGGAATAGATTTGTGAAATTGAGAACATCTTTTAAAAATGATCCTTCCTTATTTTATGAATATAAATCAGTTCTAAAAAATTATCTTTCCGAGAATATTATAGAGCGTGTTCCAGCAGAGGAAGAAAATATTCAGCAAAATACATTTTATCTACCACATAGAGGAGTGATTCGTACTGATAAAGTTACGAGCAAATTACGAATCGTGTTTGATGCATCATCGCATTCGAAGGGACAACTATCCTTGAATGACTGTTTACATGCAGGACTTAATCTTTTACCAAACTTATTTCTCCTTTTGATCAAATTTAGAACTAACCCGATTGCATTTGTTGCCGATATAAAAATGGCTTTTTTGATGATAGAAATAGACGAAAGTGAGAGGGATTTTACAAGATTTTACTGGGATGAAGATCCAGGAACCGATAATAAAAACAAGAAGTTTGAATTGTTCCGAATGACGCGTGTTTTATTTGGAGTGAAATCAAGTCCATTCCTCCTTGCAGCTACAATAAAACATCATCTGGAAAAATACGCAGATACATTTCCTCTAACTACTAAGCATCTTAACCAATCGCTCTATGTTGATGATTTCCTGAGTGGTGAAGTCAGTGTCAAGCAAGCTTTGACAACTTGTAAAGAAAGTGTAGAGATTTTTAGAGACGCAAGTATGGACCTTCGGAAATGGAGAACGAACTCTCCCGAACTAAGTCAAGAGTTGAAGAATTTAGAATTTGATGTAGATGAATCTGACGAATCTTTAGACACGAAGTTGATAGCTCCGAAGATCTTAGGAATCGGTTGGAACGAGAAAACTGATACATTTTATTTTGACTCTAAGGGTCTGGAAGCATTTCTTTCTAAAAGAACTGACACAAAAAGATACTTGTTACAAGCAGCTGGCCGACTATTCGATCCAATGGGTCTCGTGGGTCCCTATACTATTCTAGTTAAATGTTTAATTCAGGAAATTTGGTGTTTAAAATTAGACTGGGATGACAAATTGCCCAAACAATTAGAAATCTCTTGGGATAAATGGTGTAATGAGATTCAATATTTAAAGGAGATAAGTATTCCTCGATACTATTTTCAAAATTCATTGCCGAACAATGCAATTTCCATTGAGCTGCATACCTTTTCAGATGCTTCTAAAAGGGCGTACGGTACTGTTGTGTATTTACGCATAGAATTGAATGATGGAAATATCATTTCTAGTTTCGTAACATCGAAGGGCAGGGTAGCTCCATTAAAGACACTTTCGATTCCTAGATTGGAACTCATGGGTGCACTTTTGTCTGCTAGAATTAGTCATACAATCATAAATGCCTTTGAATTTCCTGTTAGTCAATATTTTTGGACAGATTCATCAATTGTTTATTATTGGATTAAAGGAGACCCAAACAGACACAAAGTGTTTGTGAAGAATAGGATACAAGAAATACAAAGATTAAGTAACCCTAAGGACTGGCATCACTGTATGGGGAAGGATAATCCCGCTGATTTAATAAGTCGAGGTTTACCCTTAAGTGAACTTAAAAATGATGAAGTGTGGTGGCATGGACCCAAGTGGTTGACGATGAAGGAAGCTGAATGGCCCATATCCTTAGAACCAACATTCGAAACCGACATAAACATCGATAAATTAGAGTTTAAGAAATCAGTTGCTGTAAATACAACAGTTGAAAGGAACCAAACTGAAAATGATTTGATTACAAGATATTCTTCGTTTAGTAGATTAATTAGAATAAGTGCTTTGTGTTTAAGATTTATTTATAACTGTAAAGTGAATTCTGAATTTCGGAAAACAGGCAGTATAAGTGCTTCTGAATTTGAACATGCTACTGAAATTATAGTGAAGCACGTACAATCAACTGAATTTCCAACTGAAATAAAGCGCCTTAAAAACGGACAGCCTATTCCTAAAAGTAGTAAAATCTTATCTTTAAACGTGTTTTTGGACAAAGATGAAATATTGAGAGTGGGAGGGAGATTGAAACATTCTGTCCTTTCTGAATTTCAAAAACATCAAATACTTTTGCCAAAGGTTCATCATTTCACTGAACTAATTATTGAACATTATCACAAAAAATCCTTGCATTCTGGTGTACAATCTACATTATATTTAATAAGACAGTCATATTGGATCCCATCTGGCCTAGATCGAGTTAGAAGACTACTGAATAAGTGTATCACTTGCTTTCGAACAAAGAACCAAACAATAAATCAGATGATGGGGGATTTACCGCGAGATAGAATTGTGCCTTCCAGACCATTTGAAAAGGTCGGATTAGATTATGCAGGTCCTATAATCACCAAACCCAACTTGAAAAGGTCAAGAGTGACTCTAAAATCATACATTGCTATATTTATCTGTTTTAGTACTAAGGCTACGCATTTTGAAGTTGTTTCTGATTTAACAACCGAAGCCTTTCTGGCAAGTCTTCGACGATTTATTGCAAGAAGATCTAAGCCGTCCGTCATCTGGAGTGACAATGCAACGAATTTTAAGGGTGCAAGAAACATCCTTAACGATTGGAATGAAGTTTGTAAATCCAACTCAGTTCAACGATTTAGTGCAGAAGATGGAATTCAATGAAACTTTATTCCACCCGCTTCTCCTCATTTTGGCGGATTGTGGGAGGCAAATATTAAATCGATGAAACGCATTCTGTTAAAAATGACAAGATCTGCTATCCTGAACTTTGAAGAGTTAACTACGCTAGTTACTCAAATTGAAGCCGTTTTAAATTCACGTCCATTATCACCGCTTTCTTCAGATCCCAATGACTTGATACCTTTAACTCCGGGACATTTTTTGACTGGAAATGCTATTTTATCCTTTCCTGAACCATATACTGCTTCGGATTCTTTGTCTTTTCATTCTAGGTGGAAACTTATACAGAGCCTTCGAGACAAGTTCTGGGACCGTTGGAAAACCGAATACCTGCATCACCTTCAGTCCCGAAAGAAATGGACTGTTCAGAATCCAAACTTGAAGGTGAACCAGCTTGTATTATTGGGGGATCCCAATACCAAGCCAATGGACTGGCCAATGGGCCGCATTCTAAAAGTTTTTCCAGGTAATGATGGTCTTGTGAGAGTAGTTGAGATGAAGACCTCTACAGGTGTTCTAAAACGAGCCATCAACAAGGTTGTGCCATTACCTTTTCTTGATAACTGAAGATACTGGAACTTTTGAACTTATTTTTTTTATTTTGAACTTTATATTATTCTTGAACATTTTTTGAACTTTACTTCTTTTTACATATTTACTCTTTTACAGCATAATTTACAAATTGATGTATGTGATTTAAGAATTTAATTAGTTTATTTTTGTTTGATTAATTTTGTGAAAGATAAAATCCATAGGATTTTAAGTGGGGAGAAATGGTAAAACCCAGTCATATAGGTGGCGCCGCTAGAGCAGATTTGAATGTTATGTTTCAGAGACCTTCTGGATAGCGAACGAGAAACATGTACTACGCACTTGTGATGTGATTATTAAATGTTGTTAAGTTTAATTTGATTGTCGTCGTTGTTGAGATACCACAGAGATCTACCACTGAACCAACGCACAGATTTCAAGAACCACCTATGTCGAATGCGGACTACTAAACATATTCAATTACTTTTATCTATTCTGAAAGATCACAGGGCTGATGCAGAGAATTACTTTAAAGATATATCTCAAAAATATATATTGGACGGAAGAAAATTTGACATTGATATTAAAATACCTAGATTAGCTGCAACGCAAACGCAAAGGGCTAACTACTCTACTGATAGTGCTGAAAATTATTTTCGAGTTTCTTTATTTACTCCATATCTGGATTCAATTATACAGTCCATTAAATCCGATTTTCCCGAGAGACGGATAGTGCATTTGCTCTGTCTATTTTTCACCCGCAACTAATAATACAGGCAGAAACCTTTAGTTTGCTAAAATCAAACATTCATAACATCTCAAAACTGTATGAAATTGAAAATTTGAATTGTGAAGCCGAAACTTGGAAAGAAATGTGGGTTTCAAAAGTCAAAAGCAACAATACTGAGACTGATCTCGAGGTTGTTGAATTAATAGATAAACATTGCCAGTTCTTTCCTTTCATCAAAAAAGCGTTTCAAATTTTTTTAACCTTACCTCCTACCACAACAACAATTGAAAGATCTTTTAGTACGCTCCGACGGTAAAAACCTGGTTGAGATCAACCATGTCTCGAGGGACTTTCTGGTCTCTGTATGCGTAGCGTTCACAGAGAATCTGTGAGTAAAAATAAAGACACATTTATTGAAAAAGTAATTAATAGATTTTCTCAAAACAGAAGAAATCGCATTGCTTTTCTCCGATTAGAAAAATAACATAAAAGTATTTTTTATAACCGTATATATGTATTTTTAATAATAAAGGTGTAAAAGTTTTAATCTATTTTACTTTGCCCCCCTCTATATTTGACTCTTCCGGCGCCATTGATTCTGGACACGAAGAATGTAAAAGCTCAACAGGTTGATAACTTTCAAATGATCACAAACATGTTGTAGAACTGAATTTATTGATAGGGGAAAATTAGCTGAGTACAAGGCAATATTAGCTACTTACGCAGAAGAATGTCGGCATGTCTATACTTCAAAACTTGCAGATACATTCAAAAAGAAATTGGCACGAAATGTGCGCTCACAGTACATTAAATTGCAATACAAATAGAACAGCGAGCAAACAGACACGTCTCTTTTCCCTACAAGACAACATACAACTGATTTACTTCGCGGGAAGGGGGGAGTAAAGATGGCTTCAGAAGTATCGCCATCTGTTGACAATGATGAGGAGACACCAACGTGAAAAAAATGATATGGCAAAAGTATCCTTGGAAGCCTCTAATTTCTTCAACATTGTGTAAGTTCAGTTCACTTAAAGTCAAGCAGAATTCTTACTGGTAGAAAATAACTGAACCACACAGCAAATATTGGATAACAGATTCAATGATAGAAGATGAATAATTTAAAGAGTTATATAATTTAAAGAGTTAAACTTCAGTAGAAAAACGAAAAAATAGAAAATCAAAATCCAACAAACATGGTCCAAAATATATATTTTTTCGGCATCTACTTTTCGATGGGCAATACTTTTAAAACATGTTCAAGGTTTAACTTTAAAACCTTTGAGTGACACTAGATGGGAGAGTAGGATAGAGGCCTTAAATGCTTGAGATTCCATTTGAGAAATGCATACGACGCCTTGCTAAGCATTTACGAAAACCAGGAAATTGATAATTTAATAAGATACGAGGCCTCGATTTTATTAAATTGTATTAAACAATTTAAGTTTTTGTGTTTAGTTATTTGGCATAAAATACTGAATTCCATTAATCAAATAAGCAAGTTTATGCAAACAAAAGATTTTGATCTAGTCTCTGCACTTGATCTTTTGCAAAACTGCAAAATATTTTTTAAGAATCTTCGATCAGATTCGTCCTTCGAGGAAATTATTATTGATGTAAAAGAACTTGCTACCGAAATTGATGTGGAGGCTAATTTTGGATCAACAATAACACATCGCCTTAGAAGAAGAAAAAGGAACTTCTCATACGAAGCACGAGATGAACCCATCAAAATTCCAAAAGAAAAATATAAAATAGATTTTTTTTTTTTACAATAGATCAAGCACTAAATGCACTAGATCAGGGGTGGGCATACTTTTCCAAGGTACGGGCTACGTCTAATTTTTCAAGGTGTTGCTGTCCACCCAGTGGCGTAGGTGTGGTGAGCTAAAAAAAAAGTCTACAATATTTATTAAAACTTACTAATAAATATGGAATATGTACTTAACTACAATAAAAAAATGATTGTAAAAATCCGATTCTCCAGTCTGGCTGGCGTCGGTGTTCCATAAATGTGTTTCTTTTAGTATGCACGTCTTAGGTCTTAGTAAAGGCGGTCACTCCAAATTGTCTTGGTGGTCCACCGGTCGATCGCGATTGACTTAATGCCCACCCCTGCACTAGATGCTAGATTTGAACAACTTAGTAATCATAGTAACTATTTTCAATTCTTATATAATATATACGATTTAAATACCATGTCCAAAGAAATGCTATTAAAACACTGTAAAAATTTAGAATTTATTTTAACTGATGGTGATTCTGTTGACATAAATAGGCTAGAATTAGCAGAGTAAATTTCAGCAGTATCTGCGCTTTTGGGCAAAAAAGAAAGCCTATGCAATGTACTGAGCTTAATAACAAAGTTGAATTTTGCCCGAAACCTTACTATTGCTTTAAGAATATTGCCAACGATACCAATAACTGTAGCAAGTGGCGAAAGGAGTTTCTCTAAGCTAAAATTAATTAAGAACTTTTTACGTTCGACTACTACACAAAATCGTCTTAATGGTTTGGCCATTTTGGCAATTGAGCATGAAATCCCTGATCAAGTAAATTTAAAAGAAGTAATAAAAAAGTCTGCTAAACTGAAAGTAAGAAAAAAAAGTTTTTTGTGATTTTAGCGTAGTTGATGTTACCTTGTTTTATTTTCAAAATAATGGCATTTTGATTGTTTATGCAATAATAAACATTTTTAAAAGCATTTAAAAATGTAAAAAATTATATGCTTAACAATTTGTGGCTAGGTACAGATATTTCTTAATAAATTTTTACTGTTTTGTACTGCTTGGTTATCAATGTTATGTTATGTCATATGTTTCTTTCTAAATATATGCTTTTATTAAAATTTGAATATAATGATTTGATTTTTATTGAAAATAACAAAATGTGTTATTTAAAAATTTATATATACTTATATAATTTAATATATATATATATATATATATATATATATATATATACACTCATGGACAAAAAAATTAGCGCACCAAGAAGGAGTCGTCAAAATGAAACGAAATTTTACATACATAATGACTACTTTGATATAAGTAAATGATAAGAAAATCAAAGAAAAAGGATAATTTATTTCAGAGAAAAAGCCAAAAGAACGGAGGAGTTAATACTCCGTTGGACCCCCTCTAGCGTGAATGCACGATGCGATACGATCGGGTATTGAATCATACAAGTTCTGTATGATGTCTTGAGACGTTTCGTTCCATATTTGCTATAACCTTGCCTCTAGTTCGTTCAAACTCGTGGGATGCCCAACTCGTCGTCCCAAATGATCCCAGATATGCTCGATTGGAGACAAATCTGGGGATCGGGCAGGCCAAGGAAGGGTAGTAACAGTGCGGAGACAGTCTTGTGACACCCTTTCCGTATGAGGCCGAGCATTTTCTTGTTGAAAAATGGCTCCTGGGAGCCGTTGCATGAGTGGCAACATATGTGGTTGCAGGATTTCATGAACATACCGCTGGGCTGTCATGGTGCCACGGAACAATACTAGGGGTGACCGTGTATTGTAGGCAATGGCATCCCATACCATCACACCCGCTGTGGGAGCGATGTGTCGCTGTACAGCAAAGGCAGGATTGAAGCGTTCACCACGGGCTCTCCACACACGAACACGATTGTCATCACTGCCGAGATTGAATCTGGATTCGTCGCTAAAGACGACCTGGTTCCATTCCGCTGCAGTCCAGTTTCCTCGTGCGCGGCAAAACTCCAAACGGAGGCGTCGATGGGTGGGCGGCAAGGGCAGCACACGTAATGGGCGCCGCGATACCAACTGTCCTTCAGCCAGGCGCCTTCGTATGGTTCGAGAAGACACAAAGGCCCCTAGTGAAGGTGCTACCTGTGCCTGGATGGCGGCCGATGAAGCAGTTGTCTGTACGCGTGCATTTCTTACGACGTGGCGGTCTTCTCGACGACTGGTCTGTCGAGGGCGTCCTGAGCCTGGTCTTCGTGTACATGACATCTCTCGGGTCCACTGGTCCCAACACCTCCTCACAACACAATCAGAGCGGCCTAATTGACGAGCTACTCGCCTAGCGTACCACCCAGCTTCCATCATCCCGACGATTCTCCCCCTCTCAAACTGCGACAACTGCTTATATTGTCTTCGAACACGGCGTAATGGCATGTCTATCTCAGCTCTTCCTTTGTAAATGATTCAGCACACTCAAACAAGCTTTGGTTACCTGTTTTATACTTCACAGAGTACGATGTTCAACGCCCTCTACCGGCTATACGTAATGCGCAATCACGCTGCATTTCTAATCATTTGCATATCTCCCCGACATGTACCTTCATTGCAAGTTTCGTTACGATCCCGCAATTATTTCTTGGTGCGCTAATTTTTTTGTCCATGAGTGTATATATATATATATATGTATGTATATATATATATATATATATATGTATATATATATATATATGTATGTATATGTATATATATATATATGTATGTATATGTATATATATATATATATATATATATATATATATATATATATATATATATAAATATATATATATATATATATATATATATATATATATATATATATATATATATATATATATATATATATATATATATATATATATATATATATACTAGCGGCCCGTCCCGACTTTGTCCGGGTTGAACAAAATATTATACCAATAAATTTCCAGTTGATAGCCAATAAATTGTAAATCTTTTTTTACTTTAAATGTCCAATAAAAAGCGTAGTTCCAAATGTAGTTTTCTTCAATAAACCCTTTAACGTTGCCAGTTTTAAAAATCCTTTTTGTATTTATCAATACCTCCTCTACTTGAATCTTAAAAATATTAAACCTTTTCCTTACGGGGTGGGATAGCATATATCCGAAGTACATACTCTCGAAAAATACGGTGTGATGTCGGCAGAGATATAGTCTCGAATTCCACTTCGTTGTGACTTTCCTAACGTCTTTGCCCCCAAAGAACAATTGGGTGACATTCTGGGAACGGAGGGTGAATCTTGCCGAAAAGGACTGAATAATAATCTTTTGTCGTTCTAGCTAGAGGCTATTTCTTTTCAGGCGAGAGACATCAGAAGGGCGGTTCACCCGCGGTTCATCCATTTTCAGCCTTTTGAGAGATGAAAGAGGCACTGAGTGCCGATGAACTACTATTGAAATTCTTCTTCAATAGTAAGAAAGCAATAAGAAAGCAATTAACCACTCTTTCCCCTGACCCCCCACGCTGAATGTCCCCCACGTAAAATGGTGATAGGAAGTAGATAACATTTTCCCGTTGTAAAGAGCGATTTTGAAAAACGGACCCCGTAAGCTAAAGGGTGTTGCTATGGTTACTTGACTGCGGTTGACAAAGGAAAAGATGTAAGGTACATTTTAATGTACAAAGGTTGTACATTACCCTCCACATACAAAATCTGCTCTCTCTCTTTATATATTATTATAGAAGTATAGATACACATTGGTATCCAGTAGAAGACAGTAGCGAAAACAATGGAGATTGTTAGGATTAAGACCCTAACTTTATTTCTACTGATCAGATATACATAATATATAGCCTATGTCCATCTGGAATAATGTACCTTTCAAACAGTGAAAGAATTTTTCAAATATGTACAGTGGTTCTGAAGATTACCCTCCACGTACAAAATCGCTCTCTCTTTATATATAAGTATAGATAAAGGTGTTGCTCGATATCGAAATAAATTTTCTCGTACTTTGACATACATTGACAGTTGATCATCAGCCATTGCTTTTAGACGATTTTTCAGTGTTTGTACATTTCTCTCGGCTAATCCATTTGTAGCTGGGTGTCCCGGTGCTATGTGTTTCTGAAAAATCCCATTCTTAGCACAGTATGATTAATTAATTTCATTAATTGATACCATGCACACAAGATTTAAACTGATCACTCACAAAAATTGTTGCATTATCTGATACCATAACGTATGGATAGCCATGCACAGCAAAGATATCAGCAAGCATTTCTATAGTAGATGCAGTGGTTGGAACATTGCGATTTACTTTGATCTCGGCCTATCTTGATTTTGCATCAACAACTATTAAAAAGAAACAATCCTGGAAGGGTCCTGCATAGTCAATATGTATACGATCCCAATTTTCTTTAGGTTCATCCCAGGGGTGAATTTGAACTTTTGAAGGATTGGTTTTGATTTCAGCACATGGTTCACATGTTCTTGAGATACGTTCAATATCTTTGTCAATTCCTTTCCAATAGATATACCGGCGAGCTAGTTATTTCATTTTTGTTATGCCAATGTGAGTTCGATGCAGTTCATCTAAAGCAGCTTTCTGGAGTATTTTTGGTATTACAACCCTCTGTCCTTTGAACAGGATTCCATTTTCCATGGTATACTCACAGCAAAGTTCAGGACTTCTTTGAATTTCTTGCTTTATTTTTGACAAATGCTCATCAGAATCTGTTGCTGTTCGAATTGTGTCAGCATTTAACATGCCTGTTGATATTTCATTAATTGATACCATGCACACAAGATTTATTTCATTGTTAATTGCCATATCATTAGATGATTCTTTTTGAATTATTGGAGCTCTGGAAAGACAGTCTGCATCTATGTTTTCAATACCCTTCTTAAAAACAACTTCATAGTCAAATCCTGATAAAAATGTGGCATATCGAAGTAAACGACCTGAAGTCATTGAAGGTAATTTTGTACTTGGATGAAAAATTCTTGTCAAAGGTCGATTGTCAGTTACCAATTTAAAGTGTCTTCCAAACAGATAGTTGAAAAAATGATTTACAGAAAATATAATTGCAAGAGCTTCACGATCAAGCTGTGAGTAATTTTGTTCTGCTGTAGTTAGCGATCTTGAAGCAAATGCAATTGTTCTCTCTTGTCCATCAACGATGTGTGCAAGAACACCTGCAACACCTACTGGACTTGCGTCGCACCTAAGTATTATTGGTAATGCTGGATCATATGGGGTAAGAGTTTTATCACTACCTATTTCGATTTTCAATTTTATGAAAGCAGCTTCTCATGCAGCTGTCCATCGGAAATCCGAGTCTTTTCGAAGGAGCTGTCGAAGAGAATAGGTAGTTTATGAATTATTGGGCAGGAAACGAGAATAATATGTAACCATTCCTAGGAATCTGCGTAATTCTTCCACATTTGAAGGTCGGGGCATCTCCATTATAGCCTTGACTTTCTTTGGGCTTTTAGAGATCTTGTTGAATTCTACAACATGTCCTAAATATTCGATTTGCTCTTGAAAGAATGAGCATTTATTCTGATTCAAGTGAAGATCGTATTTCTTTAATCTCTGTAGGCATTGATCAAGATTCTTTTGACATTCAGCTTTTGTTGTACCGTGCACAATGATATCGTCAAAATAGGACATAGTTTTGGGCAAGCCTTGGAGAATCTGGTCTATGACGCGGTTAAATTCGCTTGGAGCAGTCTTAATTAAAAATGATAGTCTATTCATACGATAGGTTCCACGATGAGTTGACAAAGTTTGAATTTTGCTACTTTCTTCATCTACTTGAACATGAAGATAAGCTTTGCATAAATCAAGACAGCAGAAATATTTTGAATTTTTCAAACTGTTGAGGATATCATCAATTCGTCTGATAGGATAGTTTGCATTGACAAGACGTTCATTAACACCAGTTTTGTATTCAACACAGAGTCGAACGTTATCATCTGGTTTTGGGATTATCACCAGAGGTGATCCCCAATCACTTGTAGCTATTTTTGAAATAATTCTTTGTGCTTCCAATGTATCCAATTCTTTATTAACTTTATCTCGAAGGGCGTATAGTACATCTCTTTCTTTGTGAAATACTGGCTTACTTTTTTCGCGAAGTTGTAATGATACTTTGACTCCTGGAATACATCCTACCTTTTGCACAAAAATTTCGGGATAACTAGAAATAATATCATCATTGTTACTTATAGACTGCACTCGCAAGTCATTTGATTTTTTTCTTTTTAGAATCAATTTCTTGAAGGTTGATTTCAAGATGTCGTATCCAAGTACGACCAAGTAATGTATCGTACTCTTCCGGAACTATATACAATTCTTCACAGGATGTTTTTCTATTGTATGACACCTTCACTGTAACCTTTCCATCTAGTATAAATATATTACTTGTGTATGATCGGAAAGCAACCCTGGAATTTTGAAGATCAGTTGAAATGTTAAGTTTGTAGAATTTATCACGTGGCATGAAAGTGAACCCTGCTCCTGAGTCCACTTCAAATTGTTCTTCATGGCCTTCAATGTTCACATGAACAAAATATTTTTCAGCATCTTGTAAACCTTCTTTCCTGTATTGGAAAATATCGATTACCTGGTTGACACCATAACGATAAAGTGATTCTTCATCATCAATATAGTTTGTAGAATTTGGATTTGTGGTGCCACTATTTCTTTTTTCTTCAAGTAATGTCCGAATGCATACCTTCCGGATATGTCCCGATTTTTTACATGCACTGCAATGGAGTCGGTTGTAATCAGATTTGCAATTCTTTGCTGTATGATTATCTCGGCCGCAACGGAGACAAAGATTCTTAATTCCAAGTCCTTCATAATCGATTCTGGATTTTGAGTTTGAACGGGTGACTTTGGATTTGGTTTGCAAACTTGGAGGTTCGTCACGTCTGGGACTTCGATATTTCGAAACTTGGTTTACATTTTCTGTTTTCGAAGCTGAATTCTTCGAAAGTTCTCGACTATCAATTTTTGACGCTTCTAAGGCTATTGCTTTTTTGGCTATTTCATCAAATGTAAGGATTTCAGACTGTAAAATCTGCTCTCGAATTGAGTTATCTCGAATGCCACGTACAAATTGTGCTCGTAAAAAGATATCCGTTATTGAAGTTTTACATTCGCAAGGTGAAATAAATTCACAATCTATAATATCTCGTCGAAGTGTTGCGATATAATCAGCAATTGCCTGATTTTCAGTTTGATATATTGATAAAAATTTATGTTGGGACACAAGAATATTCTTCTTCGGACAAAGGTGAGTTTCGAACGTATTCATTAGTTCATCATACGTCAATTCAGCTGGAGTCTTTGGCGATACTAATGCAGCTAACGTATTATAATTTGATGCGCCAATTGAATTAAGAAGTATCTGAGCACATAATTCTTTGTTTGAGATTATTTTCTTCATGTTAAGAAAATTTTCAAAACGTTGTTGATAAAATTTGAATGATTCCGTTTTAGAATCGAAACATTCGAATGTCTGAAGTAAAACAGAATGTACATTAGCATTTGACGATTGTGGAACGCTTGCTGCTTGCAATGGTAATAGTTTCTCAAGAAATTGTTTTTGCTGAGTTTGAAAAACAGCCATAAATTGTTGAAATTGATCAGCGTTCATAATGAGAACAAGTTAGAAATCGAGGTTTGAAACTTAGGCCTAACGCATGTACAGTACTTGAATAATAGTAGTAGCAAAATATATGCAGGAAATGTTCAATTTAAATATAAAATGCATTTAAAAAAGGTTTTTACCTCGTCGCCAACTGTTATGTCTGTTATATTTGAAGTTGACTTTAAATAAAGACACCATTCTAGAATGATACGCTACTCATTTAATAGCCGAACACATCACAACAAGAAGCGGCTGTTGCCATACATAGAATGGAAATACAACAAATAACTACATTTTTAATGTTTAATTTTAATGTTAATTAAATTGTGCTTCACGTTTTATTTTTGTTTTATTTTATTGTTGTTTACTGCTGTTTAAGTATCGTTTTCAGCAATGCCTGCTGTGTGGTGAGTCATTCACTTTTGAAACAGTTTTGGTTTAGTTTTGATTTAGTTTAGTTTTGTTTTGTTGTTTACTGCTGTTTAAGTGCAGTTTTCAGCAATGCCCGATGAAAATGATGAATCACCTCTTGAAACGCTGATCAACATTCCGTAAATTTTGACGGGGGTTATATACTAGTCATTAGATAAGCCTTTCGCCCAGGTACTCCGAAAAGAGCCATAATGGCGATAGTGAGTTTAAATTTTTTTAATTATGTTTTATAGTATCAAAACTTCAATTTTCACACTAAAATAAACTATCATTATCTACTTCGAAAGTCAACAGGAAAATTATTAAACAAACCTTTTAAACAAAGATGTATTATTTTTTTATTTCCAGTGGCAGAGAACTTGACATAATGAATAACAAATAACACAAGCAAAGAACGAAATACAAAATAATATTTCAGGTAGTCTCCTCTAACGAAACTACCGCGGGTTATTAACGTAAGATTACTTATCGTTTGCTTACCTCTTTTTTTCCTTCTTTTTTCTTTGTTAGTTGACACATTTTAGTACTTTTCTGTTTAACTGTTTTACTGCTACTGGGTTTGGTGCGCTGCCAAAATTATAACTCGCGACAGAGGACATTTTTTCCTCTCCGAAGGACCGTTATTGAGGAACGTAATCCTACGTTAAAAAAGTCATTGTCTCATTTGACTTCTTCCCTCCCAGTACCGCTCGACCAAGGAAGCCACACGGAGCGCTCTGCAGTGAAGAATATGGTGGCAATCCATAATGACGTGGTCCCCACAAATGGTACAGTAGGGCCTGGAAAGACACCAGTTTTAAAAAGGTGTCTAGCCAGACAATCACGCTGTGTATAGAGTCTGTTAGTGTCATCTTTTAAAAAGATAACAGCTTTGACTTCAGCGCCAGTGGGTTTGGAAATTTTAAAAGGCACTTGTGTTTTATACAGCACGCTGAAGGGAAATGAAATGAACAGCGAACGAGCTAGTTTTTGTTATATGATGTTATTCTTTGTGTTGTCGACTTGAAAATAAAATGGTTTGATTTGTTGAAGTGTTTTGAAGTTTGCTGACGTCTCTTCAAATTTGTTTTGAAATATTGTATATGAAGTAGTCGTAACATTTTGGTGGCGAAGGAACCTGAAATAAGGACCTTCAGATTATCAGGTATAAATTTTTGGCTTGATTTGAATGTAGCGCTGAACTTCATCTAAAAGTTTTTTTTGCAAAATGGCAGAAAAGAGAGCAAGAGAAAAAATCATTAGGCAATTAACAACAAAACTTTTTTCTAAAATCGAGGTAGAATCAAAAATGGAAGATTCATTTGAAAAATATGACAACTTATTAGAATTTTTGCAGCAGTTAATACAGGAAAAATAAAAACTTCAGATTCTTCACTCCGAAGTAGAAAAAGGCCGAACTGTGGAAGAGCTTGAAACTGAGGTCGAGGTTTCAGAGGAGTACCAGGAAAAAATAATAAAATGGGAAACTAAAATTGACAAATGTTTAAAATCTAAAACGGGAAGTTCTAATTTCGGAAATAAAGTTGACAGGCAAGATAATGGTAATAATGTGCGACTGCCGAAATTAGAATTGAATAAATTTGGAGGGGAAATATCATCATAGAACGATTGGTGGGGTTCCTTGGAAGGGGCGATACATTATCGCCAGTAGAAAAGTTTTGCTATTTGAAAGGGTGTCTTGTTGGGCAGGCATTTTCAGCTATCAGTGGGTTTTGCGACGGAAAATTATGAAGCAGCGGTAGATTTGTTGAAGACTAGGTTTGGGAGACCTGATCTTCTGGTTAGTACGCATATGAATAGGTTATTGAATTTAGAACCCCTGAGTAACAGTTATCCCAAGACACTAAGTAAGTTGTACGATATCGTTGTAGTAGAGGTGCGTAATTTGAAGTTTAAACGACACTTCAGGGGCGTATGGGTATTTGCTTGCTCCTGTAATTTTGACATTATTGCCCGAAGAGATAGTGTTGTTGTTTAACAAATTTCGAAAGTCAAAAAATAAAAACGACATTGACGAGTTAATCCAATTCCTGCGCGAAGAGATTGAGAGCAAAGAAGCAACGTGTCTGATAATTAACGTACTTCAAAAGCAGCAACATGACGTACCCCGTGAATATTTAAAGTTCAAAGATAGTGGACATCCTCGATTTAGAAACAAAAGCAAAAACTACATGCCTTCTGCTGCTAACTTGGTCTCTAATAATACCAGTTCTGGGTGTGTATTTTGTTCAAAAAATCACGAAAGTGATAAATGCGATTAGCTTTCGTTAGACGAAAAGAGAAATAAATTGAAAATAAGCAACCATTGCTTTAAATGCTTTAAGCGAGGTCATTTTGCAAAGGCGTGTTGGTCTAAAACTTCTTGTGAAAATGTGCAAATGATAGTAAAATTAACTAGTTTATGAAGAAAATGATTAATCATTTGAATACTTATGAAAAATTAATAGGTGGAATTTTGATAAAATTTGCTTTTAAAATGTTTTACGGACTTTTAAGTATAGGTACCCACTCACTTCAAAAATCCTCAAGCATGAGAACGACTTAAGAAGGGTAAGGTATGTAGTTTTTAAATAAAACCGCGTTTTGAAAGATGAGAAAATTTTTCGTGTATTAAAGACAAAATCCAAAGCCGAACCAAAAATACAGAGCAATATAGATAAAATATCAAAATATTTCAAGGAAACCCCTCACAAGCATAATAAACTCCCGCTTAAAATATGGCTTAAAATGTATAAAATAAAAAATGACCCTTTTTATTATAATTTAAATAAATGGGCACACATACAAAGTGCTGTAAAAGAATTTTTTACCGTATGTTTTAATTTGTCGGAACATGTATTGGGTCGCGAAAAACCAGTCATGACAAGCTGTGATACGATTTTTACGCAACTATTATAAAAGGAAAAGAGGCAGTTCGACTGTTTTATTTATGCAATAATTGCCTTACTGGTTGGTTTCTAGTGAAGTAGAGTGCGTAGAAAGAACAATTGGAGTGAACCGATGGAGGGCCATTGCACGGGATCGAGCTAGGTGGGGAAAAATTGGCGAGACAGCCTTCGCCTGTAACATGCTGTAGTGCTAGTGATACAACGACTTCTGAACTTATAAATAATTTTCAAATTATCCTAATTATCAATCTTATATCATATAGCTGATAATAGATTTCAATTCAATTCCAGGTGCTAAATAAGGCAGGCGAAGCATCAGATACATATAAATGACAGCACTTTATTTAATTACAATGGGTCATAAGAAATATTGGTACTTTGGGATTATCCCGTCGACCATTTTCGCCAAACCCGATTCATTTTCGCCAAACCCGATATTATCACCAAAAGGTAGCTTTTGCGCCAATAACCGCAAATTTTATCACATTAAGGGCCTGTTCACATAGGAGTCCTTTGCTTTGCGTTAAGGAAAAGATGACGTTGAGACGAAAATAAACCAATCATATGCCTCCAAACGATTAGCAATGAAACTTTTAACGCCTATGATTGGTTTATTTTCGTCTCAACGTCATCTTTTCCTTAACGCAACGCAACGGACTCCTATGTGAACAGGCCCTTACTGTGTAATCCTTGACTACGCGAGTTAGTGTTCTTTAGCGTGTTGAAATATACTGTTTTTTTTTACTCCGCTGCAAAATGATTCGAATTTAGAATTTGCCTAGCACCGAAGAGAGTGCATTGGCATATTTTGAAGAGTATGGAATCATTTCTTCTAAGAAAATGTGCGTGAATGGCGACTGCACAAGGATAATGACTTGTTTGTTTGCGCTTTAAAAGCTATCAAGGACTTTTGGCAGCCGAAATGATTGATAATAATATATATGGTTAGATTCAAGAATAATTCAATGTGTAATTATAAAAAAATAGAGGTTTTTACTTTGTTTTGATTCTTTTTATTAATAATGTGTTTTAATAATATTATTGTATTAATAATAAATTTAATGTGTTTAGAATGTTTATTTTGGAAATTGCTTTTCATTATGATGGCGCCAAAGGATTTGCGTATTTTTGCGAGCGTTGACAGGTCGACGGAATAATCCTAAAGTATCGAAATATCAATTAAATAACTTCGATGTGACATAATGTTTTACAAAGATGGAGAGAGAGAAGTTTATTGAGGGATAAGCGTACTCACAGGTGGTTCTTTATGTTTTGTGTCCATTGATGTGTGTTCGACCGCCTTCCGGCTGTTGCGACATCCGTTCTTTCGTGCGAGTCAAGATCTTCTCGAAAACCGGCTTTGGCGTGGTCCCCCGTCGCCAAACAGCGCGCAGCGCCAAATCCGTTAACACCAAATTCGAAATGCGAGTACGCTCCCTAACACTAGCGAAGAAGAAGAAGAGTGCGTTACATACAATTATTATTTGCCGTGAGTTTTTGAAAATTGTGTCATAAAGTGTGTTGTAAAAGTAAGGAGAGTAGGTAATAATTGAAATATAGGCAGCTTTTCTCAGCAAATATTTTTATAGCTTCTAGAGGATGTTTTTGGAAAAACGCTCAAATCCAACAATTTTTTTGGCCACTTTGGTGCTTCATGCAGTAGGATACACCTCCTATGAGGGGTAATTTTTACCCCTCTTATTTAGACAGGGAATGTGGGCCGAGTGGCACCTTGTTTTTAAGGGCTCTTAATTCTTCTTACTACGGTCGATTTTTTTTATAAATCGTTTGAATAGTTTTGATATATATTTAATTTTAAATTTGCCATGAGCCATTTAAAAATTATTTTTTTAAGCATGTTATCTTTAAATTTTGACTTTTTGCTCGGACACGTCGATTTTGTTTTGAAGGAAGTCACTTTCTTTTTTATTTTGTTTTTTTTTATATTTGTCAACCCATATGAAGGGTAATTTTTACCCCTATTATTTGGATAAAGAAAGTGAGTCAAATGGCACCTCGTTTTGAAAGGTTTATAATTCTTACAACGACGTATTTTTCCGAAAATAATATGAGCGAAATAAAAATTATTTGAGCATGTTGCCTAACAGTTAATTAAAAAATTTTTATGCTCTACAACTACCGAGGATCGGCTAAATGGCTTGACAACATTAGCCATTGAACATGAGCTAGCTGAAGAAATTGATGTCCAAAAAATTATCAAAAAATTATCAGAATTAAAAGTGAGAAAAAACATTTTTAAGCTTAACTGTATTTTTAATAATTAGGTTTTTATTTTTAGTGTTTCTATAATTTGTTTTACTATCTTTTTAATATATGCATTTTATAATTATATACTAGATTTGTGTCTTTTCTTTTTTTTGTGCAACTTTAATTTCAATTTAGTGCCAAAATCACAAATCAAGAAATTTGTATTTTTGGCAAATCAAAACTTCAACATTTTTAATACCAATTTTTTTGCTAATGTTTTATTTTACTACTAAGCGTGGGAAGGGTTTAGGTTATCTCTCTTAATTTTCGTTATAAAGGAGTGGCATTTTACCTTTTTGCCCGGGGCGGCGAAACTGCTAGCGCTGGCCCTGCGATCTGATGTGGGAAATAGTTTGTACAAATCGGATAACTTCACTTGATAAACAGCTAGTGGCGACAGTAACAGTGTTTGGTTGGATGATTCATGGTAAGTTGAATCATTTACGCCCGAAAGCAGAGGAAACGCATGTTATGAATCTTCGTTGTTTTGTTGAGGAAGAATCGCTAGATGAAAATTTAAAACGATTTTGGACTTTAGAATCTTTGGGAATAAGTGACAAAATAAACTAGCAGTGGGCTCGAGTTCAAATCCAGAATAAGGTTTGGTCGTTTCCGCGTCACCCCCCCCCCCTCATAGGGAGCAATGCTGGCTCACCTATAGGGTGCTCCCATAATAAAGTAGCCAGCGAAACTTCGTGGATCTTCATCGCAAGAAGTACCTACCATCGGAGACAAGTGCCTGCCGCATTGGGGCAAAATTTTAAACATGCCTGGAGGAGGAGCACACAACAAGGGCGAAACCTGGGAACAAAGCCGCTGGAGATGTAAATATTTACATTAGAGGTCCCTGAATTTTTTTCACATCTAACTAGTACTGTCCGACCACAGTACGACGAAGAACCACGGTTGGCATAGTGCCAAGACGATTCTATTCACGCTGTAGGTAAGGCTTCTGAGGAAGGAGGGGGAAAAGTCTCGTATTCTCTCGACATTCTTTAGAATCGGTTACTAACCTCACTGCTTTTTCCTCGTCTGTTATTTTGAAAATTATATTAAAATTACTGGATCCTTTACCCAACACAACTGCTCGGAATAAGCCGTTCCGTAGTGATTGTAAACGTATAATACACAATGTAATTAAATTGTGTGATAAAGAAGCACTAGAAGGAAATGTTATTGTTCCACTTTCGCAATCCCTAAAGAGAGCTAGTGAAATGACTGGGATATCAATGTCCAGTGTAAAAAGAATACGCAGAGAAGCAAAGGGTGGAGAAACTCCAAAATTTGAAACTCCGAGGAAACGTCAGAAAAAAAGAACCACCGAAAACGTAGCTTTAGATAATTTTGATTGTGATGTAATCCGAAAATATCCACTCCTATAAAACTCCTATTTTTTAAATAGATTTGCTTCTTTCTTTTTATTATTTTGAAATTATTATTCACATGTTCGATCAAAAATAAAATTTTAAAAAATAACTTTAAGATTGCGGACAAAAAGCAGTCTGAAATACATTCCGCATTTCATAAACAAACATATCCGAAAATATGACGTTTTCCTCTATTTTCTAAGTAGACTAGCTTTTCTCGCGCATGCGTAACAGCTTCCAGGGACCTTGCTTCCGTGGTCGGACAGTAATATCTCCAACTGAAATAAAGTCCCATAAAAAAATTATTTGTGTGAAAGGATAGTTAAGAGTATATGGGCCCACTTATTTCGTTTCGGTTACAAAAGTTCAGTATAACACTTAAACATGAATTAAATCAATGAGAATTAAACAAATCTTGACATTATAAACGGTTGCAGCCTATTACTGAGGGTACTTGAATCGAATCCCGACAAGTGCCGTTCAATACCTTCGTGTCTCTCGGATTAATTCTGAAGTCCTTCTATGAAGTTAGTTGATGGTGCTCGGTCAAAATTGTTGTGGCACCTAGCCAAGACTGACTCCGACCTTTGTGGTGCTATCATTAACCCGAACCGTACTACTCTGTCCGAAGCCTATATGGACCTTGTCGGAGCATTAGAAACAACAATAGTTGCGATTGATTTAAATTACGGTGACAAAAGCCTGCTATTTAACAAAGATTTCGTGAAAAAAGAGTGAATAATATTGCAACGATAATTTTTTCATTTATTTTATAACTAGCCGGGCTTCGCCTAGCTACGCTCAAGCCATCCGTGTAACATATTTATGTACTTCGGGCCCCACAAAAGAAAAAAAGCCTACAAATGTATTAAATTCAAGTGACTAAATTCCTTTCAATTTTCATTCCCGTCGCTGCCGACAGATGGCAGCACCACTGCACCAGATGATTTGGTTTCTCAGCAGTGAGAGATTTTAAAATGAAAATATCTCTAAAACTATTGAATTAACAGAATAAGTGTACGCAGAAAAAATTATCAGTTTTCGAAGCTCTTTCCAAATATGTAACATTTATGTACTTTCATGAGAAAAAAAATTACACTGTTTCCTGTATATTCGTCGGCCATTTTTTTTTCGAGGATCGGTGCCCGCCCGGATGAGTTACGGTCACGTGATCTCTCGACTTCCACTTGTCTCTTTATTAGTATAGAAGATTTGAGGCTTTTCATTTCGAAGTTTTAAAGCGGTTGTTAGTGGGATCCATTTTATTTTTAATTAACTCGGGTCAAGCAGGACAATTTTTGTAGGCAAGTTAAAGCTTTCAGTTTTGAAAGCCACTGTTGATTGTATGAGTTTATTGGTTATGACTTCGAGATTTTACATTCCCGAGGGAACATAAAATAAACACACTATTTTGAATGAAAAATCTGCTTAAGTCTGAATTTTGGATCGACATATTCAATAAACATTCTTTTTTTTATTCCCCATCACAAATAATTTTGTTACTGACATCTTTTGATTAATTTAGGCTTACAAGCAAAATATTAATCCCTTTAATAAGAATCAATAACAATACTTATAAAAGAACATTTTAGAAGGGCACAGTACCTGCTCCTAGTTGTATAAAAGGTAAATTTATAATGGATTTTTCTTATTATTGGAAACAAGGTATATTATCTAATATATTTAGATATGTGTTTAGTGTTTTTTACAACAGATTTGACAACAAAGTAGTAGGTATTTAACATTTTAACCTCAAATGTTACATTCTTTTATCAGATTTTTCCTTTAGTCTTCAACAGAATTACAACTAATAAATTAATTGAAAACTTGATGTAGACAATATTCTTCCTGACAGTATTTCGCAAATATTCAGCATTAAACATAACAAAAAAGAAAAAGAAAAGAAAAATTCAGTCAGAAAAATTGTTTTCCTGAATTCATGTAGAAATTCTCTTGCTGATTTTCCTTGAGCAACTTCTGCCTGGGATCATTTTGTGTTTTAGATACACAAAATTAAATACACCAAGCAATATTTTGCATAAAAATTAAATGACTACAGACCAACAATGTACAGTCATAGCAGGGAGACCCAGGGTGCATGATTTAGGACCCCTTAAGATTCCGTTTTTTTCTAGGTTAACTGCAAGAATTAGGAGACAAGATGTGAAATATTGACTGTGCTAGTTTGGCCCGATTAAGATGAGGAAAAGTCGCCAGATACCAGGTACAGCAGACTCGGGGAAGTAATCCATGCCGCTTGCACTATTATAAATGATTACAGTGGCGTACCTAGACCATTTGGGGCCCGGGGCGTATTTATTTTTTGGGCCCCCCCCCCAAAAAAAAATGGTAATTTTTAACTTTTTCTAATGACAGCTAGCCTTTCTTTGCCTTAATCAGACAGTCTCCTCAGGCTATTGACCTGTGCAGACAGTGGCGTGCTCAGGATTTTGTTCTGGGGGGGGGGGGTGAAGGCCTCCATGTGCTAGGGGTCGTCTATTTCCCTCACGCCCTATTATCAGGGTGGACTAGAAAGGGGTGTCTTCCGGGGGTCTGGAATACCTCCCAGCCGAAGGGGGGGGGGTCCGGGGGTCCTCCCCCGGAAAATTTTGAAAATTAGGTGTTAAATAGTGCCATTTTAGGCTATCTAGAGTACTAGATGCCACTTCTTAAAAATCATATATCTATGAATTCGGATAAAATATTTAAAGCGACGTCCCCGTTATTAGTGGAATGAAAATCTAAGAAGAAGTGCTTTTTAAAGCAGATACGCGACGAAACAGTGCATGCGTGTCCTGTTGAAAAAAGACTCCTTCAATACTTTGATAGGCAAGGGTTCGGTTCACTCTCGCGGTTCGCGGATAGTACTGTAGAAGTGTATAAACAGCGCTCAGCACTTGGCTTTAGAAATATTGTTTCTGGCACTGTATAGCGCTAAAATTGTAACAATAAAGATCGCTAAAAATGTAAGTGCAATAAAGATCGTAATGGTAAAGTATAAATAACACAATTACTATTAGGCCTATACGAAATATTTTTGCATTATTTTGTAAATTTAAAAAATTTATTTTAGCTCTATGGGGGGGTCCTGTCTCGCTTCCCCCCCCCTCCCCCGTCGGCACGCCCCTGTGTGCAGAGAAAAAATAGACAGAATAAGCGAGCGAACTCGTGCAGTACGAGGTGATCAATGATCATTACTGTTTAAGCGTTAAATTAATAAAAAAAGTCTTATGTCAAGGCCTGGGTTCGAGCAATCGAACCAATGACGTACCGCACGGCACAGCTCCGAGACCAAATTTCTAACCGCTTGAGCCATGAGCCCGCTAACTTACTGTTCGGTACAAGGTTAAAATCAATCGTACGGCGCTGGTTTTCGTTGTGTGAATTTTTCGTCAGGCCAAGGTGAATGATAAAAGGCTTGGCCATTTGATTAATAAAAGCGATAATAGTTAAAGACAAAATTCATATTAAAAAGAAAAGGAGCCATTTTGGCGCCAATACTTACTTATAATATTCAGGTAGCTTCAAGGAAAACCAAAGAAATACCCCACTTTGATCTACATTGACTTTATTGGTAATTCAACTTTAAAAAAATTTTTACTTTTCACAGGGCAATACACATTCACAGTAGCAGTATGAAAAAAATAGAATGGGAATACATCACCTAGAAAATGCCGTGTTGTGTGAAACCATGTTATATGAGACCCAGGGTCATTTCCAAAAAGCGGGGGGGGGGGTGCGTTCTGAAAACTTATTAAAAATAAACATCTTTTAAAAATTCCATATAAGCAAGTTAAATTAAGAATTCTGTATTAATTTCAAATAGGTAAAAGCCTCCTTTTAAAATTGTCTTTTTCTAACTTTTGCACCAGAAAATTTTCTAATTGTCTCATGAAAGTTTATTTTCATACTTGTTCTCGATGGATAGCATTGCTAAGCCATTTAGTCTGATTTGGCTCATTGTTGAGCACAAATAGTTTTTGATGACTTTCAATTTCGAAAAACTTCTTTCACAAGTTGCGACTGAAATGCAAATCGTCAAAAACAACTTTAGTGCTAAACATAAGCTTGGTACTGACTCTTGAAATTCCATACCAACAATGAACTGCAAAACTTGAAGAGCTGACCACTTTTTGACTTCCTCTGAATTAATATTTGAAGGTTATCATTATGGAATGGAATAATATATATCCTAATGAAACATTCAAACTGGTTCAATCTATGCAGAAACGATTGATGGAGGTCCTTAGACGTAAGGTCTATCCGACCAGTTACGTCTTAGTCTTTTTATTTCTGGCAAAACCTCGTCCTTAAAACATTCGTCGTAACTTTCAGTTAGACGAGAAATAAGTTCTGGCAATTTCTCATCTAGTGCTTTGATCAAATTAACCGACTGCAAGACTTCAAATTTCTTATGAATGTTCTCCATGGATTTTGTTCTTGTTTGGAGTTCCAAATACAACCTATCTACACATTGGAACATGGACCTCCTTAGTTCTTCTTGTAAAGATAAACCCTCATCTTTAGCTTTTTCAGCCGGCATCATTTTTTCGATCTTTTTCTGCCTCTCTTTTCAATAGCAATTCCCATTTCTTCACATTTCTGGGAAGCGAAGTTCAAAGCATCACTAACTAAAGATTCTCTGCTTTCCTTAATAAAAAGTTCCAATGCTCTTAGTTTATTTAAAGCCTTGTCCAAGGAAATCCCCTGAATTTGCAGGTAGTGTTGAGTGTGGTTGATTTCCTCCAAAATGTCTGACCACAGGCGTAGAAACCCTATAAACTTAAAATCGCAAACATTTGCCATTATAATCTGAGCTGATCCTCTTGTATCTAGGTTTTCAGACTCGTCGCACAGCTTCTTCACTGCATCGATCAATTTTCCAAATTTAACAAAACACACAACATTATTCAAATTTTACTTCAAAACCAGAATCTGACACAAAAGAATCGGCTTACCTGTAATTTCCAGGCTCATCGTCTTCATCCATCAGTCTTTCCTCAACCTCATGCTTAAATCAGGACTTCTGAGACCAGAAAACTAACCAGTCTATAACAGGGCCCGATTTAGAAAATTCTTGACTTTAGGCACAACTCGGGATGGGGCGATGGGGGCCCCCTAACAGTGATGTGGGAGTAAAATTTCCAAAATTGACACACCCAAAAAATAATCATGAATCATTGTGAAAGTATCAGTTTACCGAGAATTGGCGATTTGAAGCGTAGAAGCCTAGAACATTATCAAATAACAAAAAGCAATACAACATATTAACTTCTTCATTAAATATTAAAACACCAATACAATGCAACCAGAAAAACTTAGTAATCCCTTATATACACTATAACATACATATGAACTATACATATAGTCCCAAAAT
Source organism: Dolomedes plantarius (assembly GCA_907164885.2). Lineage (NCBI taxonomy): Eukaryota > Metazoa > Arthropoda > Arachnida > Araneae > Dolomedidae > Dolomedes > Dolomedes plantarius. Next base: position 228,505,721 of record OU015491.1, read on the forward strand.
TTAATAAATACTAAAACTGCCGAAACCACTCAAATTATTGATTATCCTAATTTTACTGATGGTTTAAATGTCTTAAAACAAATGAAACAAATTAACGACCTCCTTGAGGAAATTAAAGCTGCCTTAGGTACCTCCAATTTAACCCACTTAATTGATAGACTTACCACCACAAGAGATAGAATTAATAAAGGCCAGACTGAAGATGACAAAATTTTTGGCTTCTTCACTGGCATGCTTAATCGTCCGGAAATTTCAAGTTAATGGGTACGCCCTCTCCTTCCCTTGTTGTTCTTGCGTGGAATGCCAACGGTTTACTTTCCAGGATCCGGGAGTTTAAAGAATTTGTAAATGAGCATACCCCCGATATCATACTCATACAAGAAACTCATCTCAGACCAGAGGATAAACTTAACATCCCTCAGTACACCACTTATAGAACTGACTACAATTCCTACACTCAAGCCAAGAGAGGCACCGCTATAATTATCAAAAATACCTTACCCCATCATGAACTTATCATTTCCCCCCTCAAAATTATCAACGCTACTGCTGTTAATATTAAACTAAATAACCTCCCATCTTATACTATTGTTTCTACTTATATTCCCCCTGTTCAAAATCCTAACGACGTCCTTGACGATTTAAAAACTCTTGATAAATTAAACATTAACACTATCCTTTTCGGCGACCTTAATGCTCATCAAACTCTGTGGAACTGTAAAACTAATAACACTTACGGTAATACCATTTATAATTTTACTGCGAACTCTGAATTTGACATAATTGCCCCCTCTTCCCCCACTCATTTTTCCAGGTATAGCAGTAGCACTATTGACTTTGCTCTTGTTAAAGGCTTTCCCCATAATATTACTATTGAAACCCTCTGCAATCTCTCCTCGGATCACAACCCAGTTGCACTCACCATTCCTTTAAACACTAATCCCTTAATTATCAATCATTCCAAATTCACCAACTGGGATAACTTTAAAAAAGACCTGCATAACTTACCCTATACCCATCCTGAAATTAATACCCATAACGACATCGATAATCTTGTTCATAGTATAACTAATGACATTAACTCCGCCCTCACCAAAAATACCAAAATTATTCCTCCTACTAATAAAATTCGTACTGACACCCAACTTAAAATTCTCACTAATGAAAGAAATAGAGCGCGTAAAAATTGGCAAAGGAACAAAACCACACATAATAAAACTTTAATGAATAACGCTCAACAAAACTTAAGGTATTATATTCATGACAAAGCCAATAAAAGTTGGGAAACTTACATTACTTCACTTGACATAACTGACAATTCCATTTGGAGAGCCGCTAAATGCCTTAAAAATAAACCTAATGTCATTCCCCCCCCCCTCATTAATCCTAGTAATAATAACTTCATATATTCTGACGAAGATAAATCTAACCTTATCGCTCAAACCCTTGCCAACAACTTCATCCTTAATCCCAGCCCCAATACTAGCATAGACAATACTGTTCAAACTAATATAAACCTTTTTAATTCTATTAATCACCCCACTGCTGAAATTTACATTCCCCCTCCAGAGTTAAGGAAATAATTAAAAAACTCCCTAATCGTAAATCACCTGGCGAAGACCAAATTACTAATACTATGCTTAAAAACATCCCCCTTAAGTTCATTTTCAAAATCACTGCCCTTATTAATGCTATCTTTAAATTGAATCACTTTCCTCAAAGTTGGAAAAATTCTATTATTGTGCCCATAGCTAAACCTGGAAAAAATAAGAACTCTCCTGATAGCTATCGGCCAATTAGCCTCTTAAACACCATCAGTAAACTTACTGAAAAATTCATTGCTTATGAAATCAATAATCATCTCCTCTCTGCTAATATTATTATCCCCTATCAATTTGGTCTTCGCCAATCTCTTTCTGCCCCTCACCAAATTTATCGCATTGTTGAACATCTTGCCGACTCTAAATTAAATAAAAAATGCACTGCTGCCCTTTTCCTTGACGTTGCTAAAGCGTTTGACAAAATCTGGATCGATGGCCTCATACATAAACTTATTAATTACAATTTTCCCCCTCATCTTATTAAACTCCTTATCTCCTACTTAAAAGATCGTACTTTCCAAATTAAAATTAAAGATAAATTATCCTCCAAATTAAATTTCTATAGCGGTCTTCCCCAAGGTTCTATTATTGCTCCAATATTATTTAATACAGGGTGGCTAATAAATACTGTGACAAATATCGAATCATTTAATTACACACAGATGAAATAGAAAATGGAAAATACAACAATATTATGAATATTATACATGAAAGTTTACCATGAAATAATTTTACTCGAATCGACCGCCATCTTTATCGATTACTAAAGATAATCTCTTACACCACTGTCCTATTGCGGCACGAATCATTTTATGAGGTAATTTGTCCCATTCACTCCGTATGGAAGCTTTGAGGGATTCCAAACTTCTGTGCTGCTTAGCATTTACTTTAGACTCTAAAATCCCCCAAATGCAATAGTCTAAAGGATTTAGATCTGGTGAAGAAGGTGGCCAATCTTCTTGCTTGATAAACTTCGGGCAATTGGCATGGAGCCATTCCTGTGTTGTTTTGGATCGGTGGGACGGTGCAGAATCTTGCTGAAATATCAAATTCTTTTTGGGATACAATCTGTTAGCATGTGGTAATAAACGTGTAGCCAATACTTCCTGTTTGTAATATTCAGCATTGATTTTTACCCCTTTATCGATGAATTTCAGAGGCAGTTTTCCATTGTGTGACACTGCAGCCCAAACCATAACAGAATTCTTGTTCTGAAAGCCTTTAACAGTTCGTAGATTTTCAGGCATATCCTCGAAGGTTGCTGAATATACAACATCATTTTTAGCATTATAACTTTGTTCTGTACAAAACAGCTTCTCATCAGAGAAAATTATTTTTTCAACACTTTTGCTACCGTGCCGGTTCAGCAATTTCTTACATCTTTGTAACCTTTTTACTATTTGTGCAGTAGTCAAACCTTGAACTTTTCTTTTGCGATAAGGGCGAAAACCCAGGTCTTCATTTATGATAAGTTGCATAGTTCTGCGACTGATGTTCTCTTCTGCAGCCATTTTATTTGCAGAACGTTGTGGATTTCTTCTTATCTTTTCACGAATTCTTTTGATACATTCTTTTGTACGAACAGTGCGTGGACGACCGGACCTTGGTCGATCTTTACAGCTATTGGTATCCAATAATCGATTTATAGTCCTATATATAAACGTCCTATTAAAACCAAGGCATTTTAATTGCTTAAATATTTTACCTGCAGAAAATCCGCGATCAAAAGGCTGTTTAACCATTAACCTTTTGGCTTCCATCTTTAAAAATATTCTACATGTTTTACTTTAAACAAAAATCGTCTGCGTTTACAAAAAGTTGCCAATCACACAAATAGATAGATAAATTGTTTTTCCAAACGATTAAAATTAACTCTTATTTTTTGGAGTGTTACAATATTTATTAGCCACCCTGTATTTACGTTAACGATATTTATCAATATAATAAAACTAATATTGCCATCTTCGCCGATGACACCGCAATTTACGCAACTGATCATAGCCCCAAGTACACCGTCAAATACCTTAATGACCATATGAAAATTATCCAACAGTGGCTCGACAAATGGAAAATCAAAATTAACACTGATAAATGTATTGCTATTATGTTTACACAAAAAACTAAACGAACAATTGACAAATACAAACTTATTATTGGTAACTCTATTATCCCCTGGTCTGACACCGTTAAGTATTTAGGAGTCACCCTTGACAAAAATCTCACCTGGAGGCATCACATAACACAAATTAGGGACAAGTTTCGAGTTGCTAAACGTTCACTATTCCCCTTAATTGCTCGGAACAGTAAATTATCTATAAATAATAAAATGCTCATTTACAAATCATTTCTTAAACCTCTTATTACTTATGCAGCTCCGGCATGGTCATACGCAGCAGATTCTCATATTAAAAAGCTTACTGTAGCACAAAATATTACTATTCGACAAATTGTTAACGCACCGTGGTATTTCAGAAATGCTTAAATCCACGAGGAGCTTGGCCTCCTTACTATTCCAAATTTCCTCAAAAATTTAACTACTAACTTCCATAATTCTATTGATAATGAACTCCTTTTAAATCTCGCCAACTATGACCCTGCCGAACCTGCTAACAGAAGACGGCCTAGAGCCGTTCTCTGTTCTTAATTATTTTAAAACTTCTTTTTTACTTTAATTTTTGTAATCTTACTCTTACTTTGGTAAGCAGTGAGCTTTATTTTAAGTTTTTCCTAACTATTTTTTACTTTGCTCCCAAGAGCATCGCTTTATCTACCACATTAAACTTCCTATTCTCAAGCCACTCCCCGGATCCAAATCCAACCTATCTCTTTTCACCTTTACTCTGGTCATTACTATGCAAGCCTACGTTGGAAGGCGTGGCCTATGTAACGTAGTTACCTCATTTATCTGATGATCTATACATATAGCTATACATATGATGAACCAATCAATCAAATTTGAAAGGATATATAAAAAAAATTGATATTGAAAAAGGTAAAATAAAAAAAAAACTGAATTGGAAATTTTCTTTTTTTTTTCTTCTTTTAAAATAAAAGTTTTTAGGGGCCCCCAACATTCGGGGGCCCCTAGGCCAGGGCCTGCCGGTCCTAGTGGAAAATCAGGGCCTGGTCTATAAGGACTTTGCCTAAAATAAAGACTATCAGCCTATTTAATGATTTTCATGCGTTTATTACACTTCTAGGACGTAACATACGGTTACGTACAAAATTTTAAAATACATCAAGAAAAGTTCGTGGGTTCTGGAATACGACGAAGAATGTCGGGCGATTCTCAGCAACTCAGCGTCAGCTCTTATGGCATCTCTCAGCACCACAGGCGTAGCGTGCTTCTAACTTTTTTTTTTTTTTTTTTTTTTTTTTTTTGGGGGGGGGGGGGGGGGGGCATGACTTGAAATCAGTTAGGGCCCTCCTCAGCGCTTTGACTACCGGACGGTCCTTAAAATATAAAATATTGGGATTTTTTTGAAATTGAATAAAAATATAATTGATGTTTGAGTAGTTAGTTATACAATGAGAAAAATAAATATAATATTAATAAAATCAGAAAAAAATATAGCATCGAATTTATGCTATGGATCATATCATTGTTAAAATCTATGTTAAGGCTAAAGACATAATCGGAATCTTCAGTTTCACAGTTTGAAAAGGCAGCAAAAAACCCAGCTTTCTTAAAAGTTTTCTACAATTTTATGGTTGTAACTGAATTTCTATTAACGTTTTAATTTATTTCAAGTTAAGTTAGGGGGGGGGGGGCACGTGAAATGTTGGAAGTCGCTAAAATATGCAAGTGTAATATTTTATAAAAACAATAACGTTCTTGTCCGATTTTTTTTTTAATTAAAAATGTAATTTTTTGTAGTAAAGTTATCGTTCAATTTTAAAAAAGGCCCCTGTTTGGGGCCCGGGGCGGACCGCCCCTCCCGCCCGCCACTGAATGATTGTGTGCATTTTCAGAAAATAAATTCTTGAATGCTCATGCTAAATACTTTTCTGTTTCATGTTTATCCTCATTTTTTCATGCATACCTATCAAACCTGAACTTGAACATTAGAAGAAAAACTGATATTTTGAGAAAATTTTCATAGAATTTTGAGTTAAACTATCGTTCAGAAAATATCTTGAATTATTCATACGAAATTCTAGCTATATGATTTACGACAAAAATTATTGCTTTTCAAACTAAAATGCTCTTGAAAATTCATATTCTTTGTACAGATATTTGTTGTTGCTCATTCAATGTCAAGCAAACTCTATCAAGTCACAGTATATAATCTTTTCTGAGGAATTCCATAGATCCCATTTAGAGGCATCAATACAGTCCAGGATGTACTAAGACTAGCAGGGAGTATATTGCAGTTTTAGCAGATGGGAAAAAGTTTTCATACAATTGAAAATTGTTACTTTAAAAGGTTTCTTTTTTTAATTTGAAGATTGTTATTTGATTTTCTTTAATTATGGTTCTAAATTGTCCACAGAATAAGTAATGGAAAAGAGAGGGAGTCTCTCCAGAAAAGCTTGAAATGCTTAGGGTTAAATTATGTTAATCTGAATTTGATGCTTTAAAAAACTATAACCCAACATAAGATTTTCCCATCCATACTGAATTTCTTGTAAATTTAGGCAATTAATTTACTATGTAACACCCAAGTCGAACACTTAAGAGAGGTCAAATAAGGCTGTAACAATTCTATAAGATATGAGATTAATTTTGGCGCTTGAGGATGTATTATGAAAAATAAAGGATTTTGTATATTGTGAAGTGTTTTTTTACGAATCTACTTTGTTCTGGGCTGGAAAGATTTTCTTCCAAGATGATGAGTGTTTTCCTTACTACTTTTTAAAAAAGATTTTACATGTAATATATGTGAGTGCAATAGGGCAGAAGTTTTCTGGGTTCTGCCTGTCAAGAAATTATTTAAATTTACATAGAGAAAATATAAAATTAGTTTTGCCTTTGAAAAACAGTGAAGAATGAAAAATAAACTTTAAATTTGATAACACTTTATAAAAGTGACCAGGTTTACATAATCATTCATTACATTGGAAATTTTTGAGTGTTATATGTGAAGCATTACTAGAAAAGTTTTGTGCATGAACACAAAAATACTGCATATTCATTTATATATCATGATTGAAAAGATTTTTGTACCTGAGATTCTAAGAATGTTTGTAACATGAATTCAAAATAACATTTTATCAAACTACCTGTACATATATTAGATGTATGAGTATTTTAATATATTTAAAATTCATTATATTTTAAAATTTTAACATGAGAATTTTGTCCAGAGTTACTCTAACACTGCATTCACATTTTATTTGTTTGGAGATACTTTGAACTGCTGTACCAAAAAGGCATAAGACATCATAAAACTTTAAATTGTACAAAATTATACACCATCTTTATTTTTCTACATTAATAATAAAATAATTCAGTGACATTCAGTAGCCAGTAAAAGAAAAAAAAACTTTATCAGGTGAGTAGATTGGCATACTGGCCAGTTTTTTCTACAGTTCAGACATGATAAAGTAAGAGAGACCTGAACAGTAAAAGAGGACACCTTTTGTAACTGTTCCTTTATTTATAAAAAATTACATGAACAAATAAATATAGGAATAATGTTTTATAAAAGTCTTTTCCCACTTTTAAAAATATACCCTTTGTATTCAAAACTAGTGTAATATAGCAACCTTTTTTCTTTTTGTATTTTTTACAGAAAGGCTGGATTTATTAGTTAACTTTGTATACTCCTTAATAAAATATAGAACATAAATGGATATTATGCATGAAAAAAATATAATAAAATAGAAATGCATTGCTTGGATGCTATATTAAATGGTTCAATAATATTTTATATTATATTTTTATTTCATTGGTAATGTATTTTGATACTAATTCAGAAATACATAAAACATAGAAAAAATGCTGCATAATAACATGATGCATAATTTTATGTATCATGTTATTCAACAGTTTCAAAACAGCTGGGTTTTATTATAATATTTTATAGCTGTTGATATTAAGAAATTAGGATGTGCGAATATAGTATAGAAAATACTTCGACACTGTAATGTTATACAGGTTAGTCAAATTAATTACAAAACTATTCCAAGCACAGGAACCTTTGTTCAAGATGTTTATTAATGTAGTTATTTGTTGAAAGTGTTTTATAGAGTTATTCAGTTCCCCAACATCATGTATCAACAGTAGTCTTTTGATGATTTTACAGAAAACTGGCTTTTAAAATTGCTGTAATTGATTAATACATAATCTGATATACAAAAGTAAAACAACTTTTAGTATCATGCTTATAAAAAAAATATTTGTAAACTCTTAAAAGTATACTGCTCTTATAATAATAGAGCACTGTATCTATTAATTAAATAGCAACCACTTTAGTAAATACTGCTATTGAAAGCTATGTCTTTCTTCAAACCACAGGTTAAATAAATTTTAAACAGGTTAAATAAGGTTAAAAACAAGCAAACATTTAAACTAATGAAAACTGGTCATATGATCAGTGACACATTTAAAGATAAAAATGCTAGAGACTAATAGATAAGACTTCATATAATATGTATCGTATGTAATAAACATTGTATATTATTCATGTCATTAAAAAAATATCAGAGGGATCTTTTCAATAACTACTTACATTTGACAAATAAATATTTATACATATTTATATTATTTTATCCCAATAAAAAATATATAGATGCGATAAGAATAAGATTATTTAAAAAATAAATTTAATCAAGAGTTAATGATGTGTCAATTGATTCTGATAAAGCTAAAGCAAGTTTATCAAACTTCTTTTTTTTGTGTTTTTTTTTTTTTTTTACATTTTTTCTTCAATAATTTATGTAGTTGATATTCTGACAGTTTATTTAAATCACAATCACTTTCCTTATTTTCTTCATTGGTGTTAAATTCAACAGGAACTTTAGCTAGTGCATTATCAACTACTTCCATTTTTCCATCTACCACACCTTCTGTTGGTCCAGTAGATTTAGCGACTATGCTAATAGTAGGAAATAGTACTGGAGCTTTATCAAGTTCTAACTGCTCCTCTATAAGCGATATATTGAATGCTTTATCCATTGCAGCCACATACTCTGCATTAATATATGAAGACTGTATAAACTTTTCTGGGGGATGAGTGTAATATTTAATTTTTCCACTATTCCAATCATTAATCAACCTTTTAGCACCATCTTCAGAATCAGGAATACCAGCTTTTTTGAACCTACACATTTTTGCAGCCAGTGAACTGAGTAATTCACGACAAGAAGAAAACTGAGGTAAACAATAATGTAAACATAACTGAGCATGATCAGTCCTTTGGAAAATAGCTTCTGCTGGCGAAATAACATCTTTTAAATCTTCTACTTTCACAGCATTACGTAAAGCTAATGTTACTGATGAATCATCCTTAGCATACACAACGCCAGGTTCATCCAAAATCTCTATGTGTTTTTTATCTAGCGACAGTTCTTGAACTGCATTTGTAATGTCTGGAGTAACACCATCAGTAGAAGGGTGAAAATATTTCAAACTGCAGATAACACTCTTTTTCCCAACATTTGGGAAACCTACAACACCAACTTTAATTACAGTTTGTATGTTTTGATTTCTGCAGTAATTTCTAAGCAATTGCACGAGAAAGGAAGCGCCTACGCAACAACGGGAGGAAAGTAAACTGTCAGTTATATAAACTGCATTAGCTCTTGATTCCGAAATACTATCTAGAGTTTGAATAGATGCTTTAAAGGCGACAGTAGGAAGCTCTTGACGAAGGTACTTTAACCATTCATTTACGTTATTCTTTGGAATTAAGTCAATTTTATTCAAAACTAAAACTAATATTTTACCTGTGTGTATGACATGCTGTTCAACTTGCGGACATCTAGTTCCTACAGGATCCCTAGCATCAAGGACCTCCAGAATAATATCAGCAGATTCAACTACTTTCTTGAATCCCTCATAAAATAGTTTGCACTTTACATTGGAACTTTCAGAATCGTGATCATTAAACATTTTAAAATCTTTCACTTTTTGAGTTGCTTCCTCAATTAAATCCTCTATTTTTCTATTTTCCATCTGTAATTTCAATCTACAGTCTTTTTGAGTTTCACGTAGATCTTCTGCTCTTTGTTTGCGTAGTTCAGCTGCAAGTAAAATTTCATCTTTGAATGGCAAACAGTTCGAAACTCCAGGATCCTGCGGCTTTCTGTATTTTAAATTTTTCTTCTGTTCACGTCTAAATTTATGCTTTAGTTCGGCAAATTCTTTACTCCTTTTACACGTTTTTTTACATTTCTTACTTTTCTTTCTTTTCAATTTCGCCATATTTCAATCAATAGATATCATAAGTATAATACGTGACACAAAATTTCTGTTTATCGCGCGAAACGCGACAGCTCACACAGTGTCTGAGCAACCGCCCCGAGACTAAGCAACCGGCATGCGCTAACAAGAATCTGCCCTTCCACAATACGCACTCGGATCTGATTGGTCGATGGGCGGAGCCGCTCGCTTGACGTTAATTTTGTCCCTTTAACTATTGTACCGCTGGCATATTTACATAGTACACGGTTACTCTGCAATGATGGTAGGAGCCACCTCTTTCGTCCAATCATTCGCCTTCATAAGTAGCCAACATGATTTGTTCACATATTTAAGTTAATGAAATTCTCCAGAAAAATCTGTGTTTGAAGGCGTTGGCCTAGGCAACACAGTTAGCCATTTGTTTCTATGGTCCTATGGCATAGCGTGGATTTCTGCCACCCGGTGCGAACAATTAAGCAAAAATAATGTGTAAAAATTATGTGATACTCTGTCACTATTTCAAATGGATTCAAAATAAAACGTCTTTCTTATATTAAAATTTTATGCTGCGTGTTTTTTTGCAACGCAAACTCTTTAATACTGTTGTAATATTAACGAAATAAAATGATGGCTAATTGAATTTAGGACTTTAATGAATAAAAAGTAGAAGAGAAACACAGTACGTCTTACTGTTTACATAAAATTACAATGGAATACAAAAAAGGTGATGCCAGATGCATAACACATAATAATACAAAAAAAGAGATGCCACTCAATAGCACGTAATATTAATTGAAGGCTCGATTCTCAACAGCCTCCTTCGAGCATGAAATTAGTCATTGTCAATATGGGTTAAACTGTCACTTATACATATTGACTGCTTTCACACCGAGCAACTTCTTTTGAGAATGAAACTGAGGTGCTCGAAGCGCCTTCGTCAGAATGCCTGCTCGCTGCTCATCACTTCTGAAATAGCCTAATTCAAAGTGTCCCTTTGAGAACTCATCTTGGACAAACTTGTATCTTTGGTCGATATGCTTTGTGCGTGCGTGGAACATCGGATTTTTGAAGTATTTGATGGCACTCTGATTATCAATCTGCAGGATTGGTAATGAGACATTGTTGGCTATCTCGTTAAACAAGCGCTTCAACCATATCAGGTCTTTTGTGGCATCAGCTGCTGCCATGAACTCTGCCTCTGTCGTTGAATTGGATATGGCCTCCTGTAGCTTGCTTCGCCACGTAATTGCACCTCCACCATAGAAAGAAACTACACTTGTGCGAGACCTGCGTGTTTCTGCACAGCTGTTGTTATCTGCATCACTAAATAACATCAGGCTTCTGTCATCTTCATTATTGTACACAATGCCGTGTCCAATGGTATTGTAAAGGTATCTTAATGTTGTCTGCACGATTTCCCAATCAGTCTCTGTGGGGTTGTCCAACTTACGAGACACCAAACTCACTGCGTAAGCAATATCTGGTCGAGTCCCCATTGCCAAATAGAGCAAACTGTCAACAGCTGATCGGTATGGAATTTCACTGCTGAGAGGCTTCGCCTCCTTGATCTTGATCATGCCATCGTCATTTGGCTCACCATAGTCGACCTTGAGACTCGACTTCTTTACTGGGATGCGTGATGTCTTCATCTCAAATCGCTCTAACATCTTTCTTGTAAATGCTTCTTGGTGCAAGAAGAGTGAGCTGTCTTTCAACCGTTCAACTTGCAGACCAAGAAAACAATTCAACGTCGTCACTTTAATGTTGAAATGTTGCTTGAGCTCGTCCATAAATGTGAAGAATGTCGCTTCGTCCTGAACAGCGACAATGCCATCATCAACATAAATCGCCATCAGCATCTTGTGTCCGTAATCATTGCGGATGAATAGGCAGAGGTCGGATTTACTTCGGGTCATGCCATGTTTCTTTAGCACGTCAGTAAACGATTACGACGTGTACAACAGCATTCTAAAGTTGAATGAGCCCAAAACATATGACGAAGCAACAAAGTCTCCTGAATATGCCGACTGGAAACGAGCCATGGATCAGCATTCCAACATCGTCCGGCTTGTTTCAAGCCGTATAAAGGTCGGAGCATCTTGCATATACCCCCACTTCCGTCATCGTATCCGCTGGGTTGATGCATGTAGATCTCCTCAGTCAGGACGCCATAAAGGAATGCCGTCTCCACGTCAATTTGAAATAATTTTAGATTCTCCTTGGCTGCCGTTGCAATTACAGTTCGGATAGTGTCGTAGCGGCACACCGGGCTAAATGTTTCTCTGTAGTCGATATCCGCCGTCTGCGTATACCCCTTTGCTACTAGACGAGCCTTGAATCTCTCGATTGAACCATCAGGATTTGTCTTTACCTTGTAAACCCAGCGATTGTCGAGGATTTTCCGTCTTTTAGGTGGCTCAACAAGCTGCCACGTCCCATGCTTGGCATGCGAAGCCATTTCGTCGTCCATGGCTTGTTTCCAGTCGGCATATTCAGGAGACTTTGTTGCTTCCTCATATGTTTTGGGCTCATTCAACTTTAGAATGCTGCTGTACACGTCGTAATCGTTAAATCGGACAGGACGTTGGATAGTCGAACGGTCTCGCAATTCATGCGCCGTCAGCTGTGTTGGTTCGTCTTCATCAGTACAAAGATCACCAGCCTCCTGCGTATCTGCATCATTGGGAGTATCCAAAATTTAATACTCCATACCACTTGATGGACCGGTATTAGATGTCGCTTCTAAAGACTGGGAAGTAGGATCGATTTGCTGTTCATTGAACACTACGTTGGAACTCTTTATCGTGTCATTCTTTGATGGTATGAAAACACGATACCCATCGTAATGACAATAACCAACCAAATAGCCCTTTATAGCCTTGTCGTCAAGTTTACTTCTGTTGACATCTGGTACATGTACAAATGCAGTTGATCCAAAAACTCGAATCCTATTGATTGCTGGCTTGCGTCCAAACCATTCCTCAAATGCGGATTTTCCTGTGGTCTTCCTTGGCCCAGTTCGATTCAGAATGTAAACAGCTGTAGATGCTGCTTCTTCCCATAGGAACTGTGGTAGACCTGTATCCTTGAGCATAGTGAGAACTGCATCCATTATTGTACGATTCTCTCTTTCAACCAACAATTTTGCTCTGGAGTATACGGCATAGTGATTCGCAACTTGATGCCTGCATCATCAGTCAGTTTTACCAATTTAGTATTGTCGAACTCACGACCACCGTCTGTGACCAGTTCTTTTACATTTATACCATCCTTGTTGGCCCGAGCAAGGAACTGCCTGATTTTATCCACAGCCTCGTCTTTATTTCTGAGAAATTCTACACTTCGAAACTTTGAATAATCGTCCTTAAGCACTAACATTTACTTCTTTCCACCTCTTGACAAGACTGGCGATTCGAGCAAGTCTGCATGTATGATTTCACCAGACTTTTTCGTATTGAATCGTTTTGATTTGAATGTTCGTCGACTTTGTTTACCATGAGTACATGGCTCGCAAAATACTCCACCGTCGATGAAATCGATACAATTCTGACGCAGGTACTGCTTAACATACTGTATTCCCTGGTGCCCCAAGCCGTCGATGCCAAAGTGATAACGGAAACTTTGTCGTCGTCGTCATTGCCGTTTCAGGAAAAGGAGTTGTCATTTCTTTGTCAACCAAGTAGTCTGAAGCAGCAGAACCCCCTTGGGGCTTGACCGGTTTTGCACGCAGTTCAAAGAGTCCATTTGATGAGCATGGAGCCTCTAAAAGTACATTATCTAGGGTCTCCTTGCGGAAGAAACGACAAATAATGTCATCTGAATCTCCGAAGTTCGAGATTCCTCGCTTCATTGCCTTTGAAGCTGATAACAAATTTTTGCCGATGTCTGGTGCATACAATACATCACTGAGTTCAATAGATTTTTGTATGGTTCCAGCCGTCGCGCACATGTCAATGTCCCCGCAGCCATAAGCCGGTATTGTCTGCTTGTTACCGACTGTGATTTCTGCTTGTTTGTCAAAATGGCGATACGTCTTGAAGTACTCTGCTGAATTCGTAATGTGTGCTGTAGCTCCATCGTCCTTAAGTCACACATTTCGGCCACTATCATCCTCTTGACAAGCAAATGCACTGCATTGAATATTTGCAAAGAAGGTTTCTGTTCTGCCACCCTTCGTGGTTGGCTTGTCAGGGAAATCTGGACAAAATTTTCCAATGTGCCCAGGTTTATTACAACGAAAACAGACGCCATTGAAACCTTTCACACCATCACTGGTCCTACTAAGTCTATTCATTGTAGATCTAAAATAATTTTTAATCAGTTTCAATTTAGAGAAGCTTCTCTCACTACTGGCATTTCTTATGGCAGCTGTGAGGAATATTTTCAGCATTATAACTATATTAGGTAACCCTCTTTCAAGTTTGGACTCAAAAATAAACTTTCATATACCCAGTGGGCCAGAATCAATAAGTTCATTTTTACAGTCTGTTGTAGCTACAAAAGCCCGTAGACGCACGCACTCAAGCTAAAACTCTTCTATGTCAATATCTTGAGGAGCTTGGTCAAGGTTGCATTCCTCATCATCGACGTCCAACGTTCAACATTATTGCAGGCCTTAGGAAGGCATATTTTTCGGCCAAATTCTGGAGCTGCTGGAACCATTCTCGAATTTCTACAGTTACTTTATCTAATGAAGAAAACATTTTTCGTTTTAAATCGTCTTCGGGCGATAAGCCGGCATCTCCACTTCCGTTGCCAAAAATGTGCCTCCTGCTAATTCGTCTTGGAGGTTCAATAGAAATGCCAATTTCTTCACACAAGCTTTTAGCGTAACTTAAAGACTCGTCTACGGATTCCTCTCGTTTCTCTTCCAATACCGTTTGTAAGGCGCTCCTTTTCTGAGCACACTGATGTACGTAAAGTCCCTCCGTTTGCACATAATTTTGGGCATCATTCGCTTCACGCAGGTTGCCAGATACCCAAGAAACATAGAAACGAAAATGATTGCATTGTAACTAACAAAGTTCCTGCGTTCATTCGTGTGTTCAAACTTTTGTCTATTTCTGTTAGCTTCTCTAGCGATGTCAAAATTTCTTTGTAATGATTTCGTGTCATGTTTACTGCATCGCCTCTTGCGCTCCAACGTGTGTCCTGAACCCTCTTCAAACTCTTGCCTGTAGCAGCAATCAGAACCTCCCATCGGTGTGTGGACACAGAAAAGAAAGCATAACAACATTCCAATGTGCTGAAGGAAGTCACTTAATTGACCTCCACCGAATCCGCATGCAAGCAAACTAGGTTCAAAGAGTGGTTTGAACAGGGCACAAATTCGGCATTAGGACTGATATCAAGCAGGGCGGTCGACCTGCAACGCTAAGCTAAAAAAAAAACAGACGCCAAATGAATAAAAGCGACAAGTACAAAAATTCGTCAGACCGCTTAATGCTTATATACTGTGCACCTCTTGCTCCTAGTCTCGCCATGTTAAAGCAGTTTGCGTAAATTATAAAATTCTGAATGAACCAAGCATCGTACAAAATTAAAACAAAAAGTAGAAGAATCTTATCAGCGAGTACTTTAAATTGAGATAAAAATAGACTTTAAAAGTTAAAAATTAACCGAGATATGGAATTTTTAATTTTCCGTAAAGTTAGGGATTTTGCTAGAATCGTGTTATCGCCAAGAATTTTTTCGTCAACACTTTAAGAAGACCTATAGAGTTTAATATTGAACAGATTCGATTGACGCTTGGTTTTTTCGAAAAGTTATTCGCTAACTTAAAATCTTTTATATATTTCAGTTATAAAAAATAAATATTTCTATCTTTAATTAGCATAAACTGTAAAATTAGCATCTCAGAGTGATAGTACGCCAAAATGGCAACCATTATTCAGCAGCACCGCTATTTTTCTAACCGTTCAATCATAGAAGACTAGCGATTGTCGCTCAATGGCTGAGTGGTTAAGGCGTCAGCCTTTCATACCGTGGGCGCGAGTTCGATTCCCGCATACGACTCCGTTGTATTCAGGAGAATTTTTAATTATTTTGTGTATGTCCGTATTTGTTTGTTTGTTTTATTTGTCCATAGAAAATACTAAGTATTGAATTCAAATAATAAGGATTAATTATTATTCATATTTCACTTTTTGCTACAACCACGTGGATTTGCAAAATAGAGAAATATTAATTTCTCAATAAAATGTACATATACGTATACAAAATATACATATAGCAAATGATTAATCTATAGGGTGGTTATAATTAAACTTCCCCTATAAACGGCATCCTACAGCGCAAACGGGTGAACGGAATCCAACGAAATTTTGTATATGGGCTATACACGAGATGCGCTCACGGAATTTCGAAAAAAAAATTTTAGTTCCAAAATGTCCACCAGAGGGCGCCTTTTCGGTGAAAACATAAAATTTAACACAATAAACCAAAACGGAATACAGAAACAATATTAACATTTATTGACTAGTTTCTGATCACCTTGTCATCGAACCACATTAAGTAAAGGTAAGGGAGAAACAAAAACAGTTCAGTTTGCAGATCCGGGGATTTTCCTTATCCCAAATGCGGCAATTCTGTGTGTTGACTGTCCCATTGAGGTAGAAATGAGCCTCGCCGCTTCACAGAATATTCCAAGGCCATGACAGATTAACAGTCATTCTGTTGAGAAAACAGACTGCGAATGAAAGACGTTGTGGCTTGTCCCTATCAAACAGCTCCTGGGTATGGCGGATCTTGTATGGGAAGTAGTGCATTATGTTTCTGAGTACTTTTCGGACGGTGCTGTAAGAATAGCCTGTCTGTCGAGAAACTGCACGCGCGCTACTGCTCCCAAACTCTGATGTCTGTGACTGTGCGTCAACAGCTGTCTTGACGGCATCAACAAGTACCGGTGTGACACGTTTACGGCCTCTTCCAGGCTGAACTCCTAATTTCCCCGGGACTTCGAATCTCTTAATCAAGGCCCGGACACCTTTAGTAGACATTGGTCCACGCCGTAGGTTCTTTCTACGACGAAATTCACGAACTGCATCAGAAGCATTCCCCTTGTTTTCGTAAAACAGCTTCACCAATAACGCACGTTCAACTAAAGAGACCGTCATTAGTACAGCCGGAAACATCGACTTAAACATGACAACGTCTGCAAAAGTTTAATACCCTAACGTGTTTTGCATAAAGCTTCCTCTTCTTCCCAAGCATGCAAATCTCGACATTTTCTCCTTCAACTAACAGCTTTTCCGGGTTTTACATTTTATTACACATAATTATTGTTCTGGATTGTTAATATTATTTCTGTATTCCGTTTTGGTCGTTTATTGTGTTAAATTTCATGTTTCTCCAGAAAAGGCGCCCTCTGGTGGACATTTTAGAACTAAATATTTTTTTTCGTAATTCAGTAAGCGCATCTCGTGTATCGCCCATATACAAAATTTCGTTGCATTCCGTACACCCGTTTGCGCTGTAGGATGCCGTTTATAGGGGAAGTTTAATTATAACTACCCGGTATATAAAAGAAAATAGCTGCGTTTACATGGACAACAATAATACCCGGGATTTACCCGCTAATAGGGAAAACCTTCGAAGCCCGTTTACATGGGACCACATTTTCACCCTGCTTTTACCCGTCTTACCGGAAGTAAAGGCCGTCACATGATTCGGCGGAAGTGATCCTCATACACCATCATTCCTTGTAAATCCCGTTATGGGTTCGATCCCAGCCGGTGTCATACTTTTCCGAATTCACTGTATTACTATTTTTAGCTTTCCATCTTCGAACTCCGCATTTATCTCGTTAAGAAGTGTATGGTCCTGGGGAAGGCCTTTTTTTTTCCCAATTGCTGTTCTTTTGACCTCGAATTCTTAAATTTTAAAAATAACAACAACAAAAAAATCATAAAACTTTAAAAATCCAAAAACATTGAAAAACTTACAAAAATATTTTTTGTATTCTTATGATATCTGCTTTTCTGGGCCTCTTAATATTATTACTTTTTTGTTTTCCGTGGATTATTCTTCTTATCTAATTTTTCTTCTAAATTTTCTTAACTTGTAAGTCTATATTTTTTCTGTTAAAATTAACTTTTTTGTTTTAATTTAACTTTACTATTAATTTTTTTTCTTTTACCCGCGTTATTCTTACCTTAATATTTTAATTCATTACTTAAAATTTTAACTACTGAGCACTCCCACCTTGATTACATATATCTTGCTTACAGGAGATAAAGTCGACACGACCAATGCACTCCTCTTCTAAAACACAATTACGTCTGCGTCTATTTGTTATTTAAATGCAGTATATGTCAGTCGCTGTTGATAATTATAGAACGTTTACGATTGTTTACTGTTGTTTTTAAAAATAAATTTAGAAAATAGATAGGAAAAAAGGAATATAAGAACTAGAAGATTGATGCGGATATTAGATATAATCGTACGATCTATGGCTTCATCGCTGAATTTAGTTTTTCCACAACAAGGAATGTGGGCAAAATTACGAAGCTCTGTTTGGTGGGAAGAAATTATTTTAAATTCCTGAAGTAACAAAGACTGGAAAGAAAATTTTCCAATCGATAGGTGCATTTTTTTTTAAATTATAAGATTAATTGTAAGATACTTATTGTTTTAATAAATCCTTTTATAAAATCAAAATGTAATTTTGATTTCAATTTTGTTTCAGTAATTTTTAGTCATGTATAAATAAAAAAATCATAAATAGATATAAATAAATTTTTATCTGTGAATTCTAAAATAATTAATTTATAAATAAATTTTAATGTTACGTTTAATTATTGATTATACTTATTAAATTTATTAATTTTACCATAACACTTTAAATGAAAATGTTACTGAAATTTTATTGAAATGAAATTTTATTTCTTATTTTACATACCAGATGGCAGTACCATTCTATTTATAATGTAATTGGGGATGGTTCAGATCAAGAAATAAATGAAATCGTCCGGGAAAAAATAGGCACTTTTCTACTGTTTTCTTGAAAATTATGCGATCGTTAAGGGGTTCCAGATCCTTCCATCGATCATTTAGCTGCATTTTCATGGATTCACACAAGTTCAAATCCGCCATGTTATTTACTCCCAGCTTCGAAATGCATCATGGGTAATTAGCGGGTTTTATCCTGGGTCGAAGCAGGGTCGAAAATCCACCCTGCATTTTTCCCTATCGTAGGGAAAAAGTAAGAAACGACCCTGCTTATACCCGGGTTTTTGGCACATGTAAACGGCACTAACGTGTGTGTTTCCTTTATGTGTTCCCCAACGGTCCATCCGATTAAGATGAAATTTTGTACAGATGTTGTTCTCACTCCCACGGGAAACACTGGGGGGAGGGATGTAAACATACCTAGTGTGACATATCCCCCTGCACCCCTAGGGGGGCAGGGGGCACATCTAAAAATAATCGGAAACGACTAATATTAGTGTCGAATCCATGGTTTTCAGGGTCGCCGAGATTAGTAATGACACTTCTGACGCCACTTAAGGGCAAGATCAGCCCCCCCCCAATCGGCATTGAGGGGGGGGGGACAGAAGGTGTGGATATAAAATGTTCAAAATGACCGAGAATAGTGTCGAACACATAGTTTTCGGGGTCGCTGAGATGAATAGGGACTCTCCCGATGCCGTTTAAGTGAGAGTTCAGCCCCCCTCAGCATTAGTGGGGAAGGCCGGGGGGGGGTGAATATAAAATGTCCAAAATGACCGATGGTAGTGTCGAATCCGTAGTTTTCGGGGTCGCTGAAATGAATAGGGACACTCTCGATGCCGTTAAAGTGAGAGTTCAGCCCCTCCGCATTGGGGGGAGGCGGGGGAGAAGAAAGGGTGAATATAAAATGTCCAATATGACCGAGAACAATGTCGAATCCATATTTTTCGGAGTCGCTGAGATGAATAGTGACAATTCCGATGCCGTTTAAGTGAGAATTCAGCTCTCCTCAGTATTGAGGCGGGAGGTGGGGGGAGAAAGGGTGAATATAAAATGTCCAAAATGACCGATAGTAGGGTCGAATCCATGGTTTCGGAGTCACTAAGGGGAATATAGGAAATTAAAAATGTTGTTTAAAATCAAGTTTTGAGTTAAATTAATAATAGAATGAATTTGTAATTTTACTTTATCATTTGTATACTGTATTTACTTTTAAATACATGTAAATTAAATTATTTAAATTTTACACTATATGTAGAATCCATTCCTTTTCCTGTGTAATAAAAAGATTGAGATAAATAAATACCCGGGCAACGCCGGGCAAACAGCTAGTGATGTATAAATAGTGTTTATTTCAAATAAATAATCCAACAGAGATAGATAAAAATAATACGAAAATAGATAAAATCAAACAGAAATCAAGCACTCTGGGCATCCACGCACCAACGGCAAGATTCTGTATAAGTGCCGGAACTGAACCATAAAACAACAGAGGCAACCGACAGGTCTCGTCATCAGGGAGCCCAACCATGTCAGTTACCTCAAGGGGAACTTTCTGAATAGGATGCAGGTAAGCCCAAAAGACATCCCAAGGCCCCGAGTCCCCCAAGGAAGCAATAAGTCAAGAAGAAAATGAAAAGACAAACACAACTTACAGTATGGGCTCAACGCACCTTACATGCAAGCACACAAAAATCCCAATGCAAAGTAAAAGATGCGTACACACCCCAATTCCGTAAGTGACGGTTATGGCGAAACAGCAGCCAATTCTATCCTAAAAGTTACGTCATTGTAACATTACTATAGCCCCCCCCTCCATTATAGCTTAACCAAATGAAATCACAAATACTATTCTAAACATCTTTAAAAATTCCTGAGTCTAAATGCCATTTTTTTTAAACTTTTAAATTGCCGAAATTTTTAGAGAAATCGTTGTTTCTTAAGTTTTCCTCGAAAATGCTACATGCCTCCAAAGAATCCCGAGCGTTGTTACATATGTTTTTTATTCTGTAAAGTTGTGAGTAAAAAATATTATAATAAATTTTATAGTTTAAGATGCTATGGAAATTGGTAAACGTAATAACCTCGAAGTTAAAATCTAACCTTTTATCATAAATCCCTATTTTTGTTTCTCTATTTTGAATTTTAATTTTTAAATCCAGACAGAATTTTAAATATGACAATTACAATCAGAATTAGAAATTTTGTCTAAGTTATGACTATAAAAGTTATAGTTGCAAATTATGTCCCTTAACGTTTTTTGATATTTAAAAGCAATAGTTTAGAATTATTATGTACAATAGTAGGTAGTTTTAAATACTCGAAGTCTTTATCTAGGATGTAGGGGTAGAGTACTGTACTATTAACTTTCTAGATAAAGACTTCGAGTATTTAAAACTACCTACTATTGTACATAATAATTCTAAATTATTACCAATCAAGGATTGTAGGAAAATCGCTATTGCTTTTAAATATCAAAAAACGTTAAGGGACATAATCTGCAACTATAACTTTTTTAGTCATAACTTAGGCAAAATTTCTAATTCTGATTGTAATTGTCATATTGAGGAGTTTAAAAACTTTGTAAATCCAACTTCGGGGCATATTGTAACAGGGGATCTTAATATTGTTAAAGATGTTAGGTTGAGGGAAGTTCTACGTAAGGGCTCAAAATTTAGGGTAAGAAATAAGGATAATTTAAAGCAAATTATAAGTTCTATCACTAAAGATTTAGATTACTTTATAATAAATTAGCAAGGAAGTACAATTGGCCTATGGAAGGTTTTATGGAGTGGAAGGTGCATATTTTACAGGATATAAAAAGGAATTATGAAGAGTATGGTATGGAGGACAAAAAGGGTTTCTTTCTAAACAAAGTTCTATACAGTAAAATTAAAAGTTTAAAAAATAAGTTTATTATTACGGTTGTTGATAAGGCGGCAAATAACTTCGGTTTTATGTGTAAAGATTATTTTAAGCAGTTAATTTCTAGGGAATACAACTCAAATAATACCTATCAAAAAATTAACCTTACCAAAAAAGAAATAGATAATAGGATTTTAGCTTTTAGCAAAAAATTTAAGTTTAAGATAAATAGCATAAAATACCCTTACCTGTTTCCTACCATAAAATTCCATAAAGTACCTACTAAATTTAGCTTTGTTACATGTAGTACAAATTGTTATCACACTTCGTTCAGTAAAAAGTTCTTTAGCTATTTAAAAATTATTCTAAATAAAATTAAGATTACCGAAAATAGCTTTATTATAAATAATAACCAGGATGTTCTACATTTTTTAAAAAGTAAGAATATAGATAGCATATACACGTTTGATTTTGAAAACCTGTTTACCAGTATTCCGCATGATAATTTAATGATTATCTGTTCAGAAATTTGATGCTTATTTAGATAGTACTTTAATCTTAAAATGTGACTGGATTGATTTATGTAAATTTAATATTTTTGAAAACTATCTCTTTAATGGCTTATGTATCTTTAAACAGATAAAGGGTATACCTATGGGAAATAGCTATTCTAGTGCATTTGCCAACCTATTCTTACATTTTTACGAAACTAAATTTCTTAACTCAAATAATGTTACCGGATTTAGATATATTAATGACCTCATAATTTTTAACTGCAACGATTTGGAATTTCTTAATCAAATCTACTCAAAGGAACTAACTTTAAACCGGACTAACGATAATAATCTTTGTGCGACTTATCTGGATTTAAAAATTAAAATTCAAAATAGAGAAACAAAAATAGGGATTTATGATAAAAGGTTAGATTTTAACTTCGAGGTTATTACGTTTACCAATTTCCATAGCATCTTAAACTATAAAATTTATTATAATATTTTTTACTCACAACTTTACAGAATAAAAAACATATGTAACAACGCTCGGGATTCTTTGGAGGCATGTAGCATTTTCGAGGAAAACTTAAGAAACAACGATTTCTCTAAAAATTTCGGCAATTTAAAAGTTTAAAAAAAATGGCATTTAGACTCAGGAATTTTTAAAGATGTTTAGAATAGTATTTGTGTTTTCATTTGGTTAAGCTATAATGGGGGGGGAGCTATAGTAATGTTACAATGACGTAACTTTTAGGATAGAATTGGCTGCTGTTTCGCCATAACCGTCACTTACGGTATTGGGGTGTGTACGCATCTTTTACTTTGCATTGGGATTTTTGTGTGCTTGCATGTAAGGTGCGTTGAGCCTATACTGTAAGTTGTGTTTGTCTTTTCATTTTCTTCTTGACTTATTGCTTCCTTGGGGGACTCGGGGCCTTTTGATGTCTTTTGGGCTTACCTGCATCCTATTCAGAAAGTTCCCCTTGAGGTAACTGACATGGTTAGGCTCCCTGATGACGAGACCTGTTGGTTGCCTCTGTTGTTTTATGGTTCAGTTCCGGCACTTATACAGAATCTTGCCGTTGGTGCGTGGATGCCCAGAGTGCTTGATTTCTGTTTGTTTTTTGTCTATTTTCGTATTATTTTTATCTATCTAGTTAATGTGAATTTAAAACATCAATTTCAGATTTTAACTGCGCACTTCGGTGCTCTGTTAGACTGTATGTTTATAGTATCATTCCAAAAAAAGGTACGACAAAAAATGGTGTTGTATCCAATTTTATTAAGCACTGGAACTCAATTACATTTCTTAACAGATTTTTAGTGAGATATTAATCATTTTAATCAGTCTTCTATTTGCAGTTAATGCATGATGTCAAACAAAACAAACCGTTAGCTAGAAAGAAAAATAATAAATGTTGTCATTCCCCAAAGGAAAAATTTTGCATTAAACAACAAAAAATATGAATACCATGCTTTGGAGTTACGTTGCCCAAATGTAACGTGAAAAGAAATTTCAAATTTATAGAATAATTCGTGACCATCTTAAAATTGCTGCTACATTCATTTTAAAAGTAACCAAATAATAGGACACACATATTTTGCATAACTAACTAAAATGAATAATTTATACAACTAAATAACATACTTTCGACGTTTCAACAGACAAAATTTATTTATTCCAAGTACGAAAAGACGGCCGACAAGCCTGGTATGTATAAATATTTAAAACTTAAATTTTCAGAACCAGGTTATGATGAGTTTGGTCTAGGGAAGAAGGGTTTCCATCAACAAGTCATGCTTAAGACCTTCAGTTAGATGTGAAAAATTCGTGATTAGGAAATTAAGTACCAGAACTTAATAAGCTTGGATATTTGATATCACACCATTTTTTAGTCATAACTTTTGTTTTGAAGCTCGGCGTTTTTTTTTTACTTTTTAAAAGTTTTTTTAGTGGATATTTTATTCGCTACTGCACACCTGTCTTCCAGCCATTGTAGCAGCATTATCGTAAGCTTGCCCTATACAATTCATCATGTCGAGCCTATCAGCGTGGAGTTTACTGAGTATCATCTCACTAATACCTTCGGCTATTTTGTTTCTCGTTTCAATGAAAACTATAAAATATTCCACTACTCGTACTTCCCGATTCCCAATCATCACGCATCATAATACTTGGTTTGTTTGATCTTTGTGGGAAATATCCGGGGTACTGTCGAATATCAT
Source organism: Dolomedes plantarius (assembly GCA_907164885.2). Taxonomy (NCBI): domain Eukaryota; kingdom Metazoa; phylum Arthropoda; class Arachnida; order Araneae; family Dolomedidae; genus Dolomedes; species Dolomedes plantarius. Next base: position 228,530,203 of record OU015491.1, read on the forward strand.
GGAATAATACTTGGCCTTTTGAACCTGACCTATCATTTTTGGCAAACTTTATTCCCTAAAGTTTCAATAAACTCGATATGAATTTATAACATATAAGGAGTGATAACATATAAGGAGTATAACATATGAATTTATAACATATTTGGAGACATATAAGTGAAATATTTTGGCCTGGGCCGCCCAGAGAGGGGAGCAACTGGGGCACTTTGCCCCAGGCCCCTAACTGCTGGAGGGGTCCCAAAAATTTTTAACAAATTAATTTATTAGATTTCACCCGAAAGAAAATTCTGAAACTTGTACCGTACTTCAAAATTCAAAATAATCTCCTGAAAAAAGGTCCCCCCCCCCAAAAAAAAAAAAAGTTTGATTAATTAGATTTCTTTTACTCCAAAATAGTCTTCTGAAAAATACGCGATTTAGTTTTAATGAAAGATACAACTGTTTAGTTCTAACTGCTATAAAATAAATTGAAGACAGTACTAACTACTAAAATAGATAGTAAAAAGTTTCGCGGATAGAATATGTCATACTTATTGGAGAATATATCAAGAGAGCAGTACAATGAAGTATAATAACTATGTTAATCATTCATGTAAAAAATTTAAAGGATGAGTAACTTAATTTGAATGTGTGTTCTCGTCTCTTTCCTTTTTTTTTGGGGGGGGGGGGCAACAGAAGTTTGCCCCAGGCCCCGTAAAGTCTCTAGGCAGCCCTGATTTTGGCCTTGCTAAATGTTCTCGGAGAACAGGATCGTACTTTGCCAGTAGATGCACCAGTTCTAAAAAGTTGCCTCTATTGGCACTGGTGTACTTTTCCCTGTGGCCACGTAACACCAAATTTTGTTTTGCAAGGAATCTTATTATATCAAATATTCTGGTTAGAATTTCATGCCTTTTTTTATTTCTTTTGCCACGACTTCTTTCTATTTCTTATCAATAGTCTGTCCTTTTTGAAGTCTTCTTTCCCACTCCTTCCATTTGCAAAAATGTTGGCTGTGTGTAGCATTTGATTCATGGTTGGCGACTTTGGGGTTAAATTTCCATCAAGTATTAAACCCGTCGGAGGAGTGAAATTTCAATGCGTTCGGTGAGTTTGCGTTCTCAAACAAATGACAACAGAAGCAAAACAACGATGCTTTTGAATCAATGGTTTAGAACAATGATGCTTTTTTCGCCATTTGTCAATGTGCGCCAAAGCCATTCTCGTATTAGCCGCCTCCTTGGCAATACTTTCAGTGTGATAGAGTCCGTGTCTGACTCTGATTGAACCGTGCGTGGTACTGTTGGCTCTTCAGCGAAATCTGTATTAATGCTCAAACACTTCGGGACCTCGCCGTATTAAACGTATTAACCTTTTTTCATCCCCTTATTCGTTTCCGTCAAAGTCTGTCCCAGTTGATGTGGTTACAGTTTGTTCTGGTTTCGTAATTTCAACAACTGCATCGGAAGCACGGGAGGCGGATAAATTCGTAGTATCAATTATAGGTCCTAGCAAGTCATCAGTGTCGGGTACTTGCACTCCTTCAGCTTCTTCTTAGTTTTGAGCAGCACTAGCTTCTGAAGAACTCACACCTGATGACCCTGGCGTAGATTCTGGCGTTTTCGAAGAAACTTTCACAAACTTAGTATAGCCCCTTCATTTTTTCTGATACTTTCCTCCTTGCCTTTCTTCTTATTTCGATACGATGCTCCACATTCTCTTGCCCCTTTTATGGTTAGGTGGGCTATAACAACACAAAATCATGATAGAAATAGAAAATAATATCACGAATGCATTGCGTGCGCGTAAAATTAGATTACTTATAGTTTAATAGGTTCAAACGCATAAATAACATTCTACTTGGGTAAAACCGATTAAAAAAATTTACCTTAACACTCCTATATATTCGAAGAATCGTATAAAATAAATAAACTTGACTTTACAATAACTAACATATTTAGGTACACGTGAAACATTATCAAAGTATAAAATAAATAATATCACGCTGCACAGCTCTTCTAAATAACATAAAAGTTGAAGAAAGTAAATGTCACCTGCTCATCGTCACGTCTGTGAGTTGTTCAAGGACAATAAAACAATAATTCAAAAATCAAAACGGACACACGAATTGCATTTGTTGCGTGGCAACATCGGATCCCAGCCGGCCGCGTCCTTTTCGAAATTCAAAAAGTGAAATTTATTTTCTTACTTTGAATAAAATATTTGACATGCTTTTATTTAACTCCACATAAATGTAAGTATATTTCTTTAGGTCAAATCTTACAACTCTATTTTGAACTACTTCCACTTGTTTAATTGCCTTGAAATTCTGCATAAGTACCTATGTAGTCCGGATGACAATACAGTTTTCTGATCTAATGACCATGGCCTGATGCTGCATACAGGATTAGCCAGCTCGGCCACTCCCTGCCGCCCCTCATCTGTGGGCCCGGAGCCATGGCCCCCTCTGCTCCCCCCCTACGCTACGCCACTGTTCCAATTGTCGTCCATTGCCATGTACTTCTCGCAATACTGCAAACGCATCTGCTTGTGATGCAGAAGTAACTGGACCAGACTTCATTTTTTACCACCTCAAGCTTCATTAAGAATGAAAACTTTGACTAACTCTTCTAGAAGTAACAGGAAGGGATAGGTATGTACAAATATTTTTTGAACTGTGGCCGGTTTTTGATGCAAGTCGAAGAATTTTTCTCCCTCTTTGTTAAACGTGGATTACCTTTTTTGTTAAAATTTTTGCCATAATTTGCTGGATCTTTTCTATAGTTATACATCACACCAACTGATCTTTTAATTAATTTACTAATTTCCGGAACAGATTTTCCACATTCTAGATATGCATCGATTTTGGCTCTTTCGTCCTCAAACACCTTTCGTTTTCCCATCGTGAAAAGTATGACCGAAACGTATTGCTTCCAATACATAACGCTTTTTATGTCTACTGCGCATGTCACGTTACTTCGTTTTATGTAAATTTTTGTAACATTACTTCAGAATAGCCAATGAAATGTGATATTTCATAAATCAATTTCCATGTTTGTATGTTGCGAAAATCTAATTTTTACCATGTTTTTATTAACTCGCTTTTTTGTTTGTTTGTGTGGGTGTGTTTGTCCGGTACAAATCTTGCAATCGATTTTTAACTAACTCCCGACTAGCTAGACATTTGAAACTTTTAGAATAGCTGAGAACACGATGACAATGCATTACTTTAATACTTTTAGCCATCTTTAAGAAGCATTGAATTCATTTTCAGTTAATTTTGTTTTGTAGACTGGTGCAGCCATCCATCGGCCGGGTGGGGAACGAAAAGTTAAACGCAAGTTAACTTCCAATTAACTTCATTTTCTTTCAATTTGATGGCATAATTCGTCAAAGTATTTATTAATACATAGAATTGTCAAGTTTATATGATTCAACAGAAAATTTAAAAACATGGTATATAAAAAGTTCTTTTTATCTTGCAATTATTAACCTTATGTTTTTGTTTATGAAATTTTATTTTTGTAAATCATTTGTTATGAATAGTATCTATAACGTATGAAATTTCATTCATTTTTAAAGAATATTAAAGAAGTTTTTGTTAAAAAACCGTGTTTTCATAAATCAATTTCCACCACTGTCTAAACATATACACACTGGACTATGTAAATCCATACAGCTTAGGACCTAAGGTTGTGCAGATTAGACAATTTTGTTTTATTTGTGTAAATTTTGTCAGTAATTAACATTATTAATCATACATCAACGACAAAATGCTCTCCACTTATAACGCTGCAAGGGGTACTAGAAGATGGCTGATGGTTGTAGTTTTTTCAGTCCTAAATATTGCTGGTATAAATGCTCAAGTTATTCATATAAGAAATAGAAATGAAGCGCTTGAACGTCGGCTGTTTCTTAGAAGAATTGGGAGAGCTGATTGATGGTCACTTGATGAGGCGATCACTCATGTCTCGTTTACCTCGGTCGATTTCTGGGAGAGTTTTAGAAATTACATCTGTAAATCAACAATCTGACGTTCCTCAAGATAACCTTCCGAGCCCCGACGGTGGAAAAAGAAAGCGTTGCCAATCCTGTTGGACCACGATAATAAAGACTGACGAAGTATAACTGCAAGTCTCGTGGGCAATATTTATGATTGCAGCATTGTGCCTTTTTTTTGTATTAATGGGTGTGACAAAGAAGTTTCAGAAAAGGAAAAAACCAGTGACTAGTTTGATAGTGTAATTTTTTTTATCTTTAAAATTTATTAATGTAGTTCCTATTGTAAATTTCTAAATATTATGTAAAACAAATTTTTAATTATTACATTGAATTTTATAAGGTCCCTACTTCCATCATGTTTTAAAGTTTTTACCCATATCATTGTTTTTTTCCGTTAATAAAAGGCAAAACAATGCATACCTCTAGTTATTTACCCTCTTTTCCTTGAAATAAGTGTAAAAATTGATATATCATGGTTTTTATGTCATGAATCTCACAGATACGACGTTAACAATGACGTAAGTTTTTTGATGACAGTAATCGAGTGTTAAATACCAATCAGACTTCGTCTTATAATGTGAAAGGTCACTTTTAAAGGCTTCCTCTTTGATTACCGGTGCCACTCTCAGAGTGATATCAGATTATAACATTTACTGTCTGAATATCTTACAAGACTCAGTAAAGAGTCCATTATTCAACTGACGAGATCTGGTGTAATTTATGAACGTTTATCAAGAGTTGAGTTTCAATTTGAAATTATATAATTCATACATAAAAATTTGAGACGTTATTTAATATAAAAGTATTATTAGATGCTCCATGCGTTAAATATTATTTTGGCTGCACATTACAAAACAAAAAAATCCTTGCTAATAAAAACTAAATTACTTTAAAATAATTAAAAGAGAGACAAAACCGAAAATTAATTCAGTCGTGATATGAAGCCATAAAATATTTATTTACATATTGTGGTAAATATACTGTCCGATCCAGAGATGTAATGAAGCAGCACAGTCTACACTAAATTATTTATTTTCTACGCTACAGACATCACATCACAGACAATATACGTAAGGCCGTCCGCACACGGAGCGACTCAAAAGAAACTCAACTGGTTAGCGACTGAAATTGCTTATCGGTTGCAAACTCGTTAGTGATGCGGCTCCGCACACGGGCCGACTCAAAAGTGACTCAAATCAATAGTTTGCGACCTGTCATGGAAGGAAGAACATCATTATTCCGGGCTACCATGGATAATGATTGTAGTGATGATTCCAATGATGAATCAGTGTTACTTTATTACTATTATCGTTACAGAAGAAATAGAATACGAAGGAAATTTTGGGTTCATCCATATATTGAAAGAAATTTTAACCACCGATTATTTGTTGCTGCAAAAGAACTACAAATTTCGGATGCAAAATTTCTATGTTTCTATCGTATGTCTAAAGACAGTTATTCAGAATTAGTACAACTGATTTCTCCTGTACTAAACAGACAAAATTCAAACATGAGGGAATGTGTGTATGCTGAGGAACGGATATTAATCACTCTCAGGTAAGAAAATTGTTTTTATTAAAATAAACTCGATCAGGTACATTATTGTATAAGTACATCAACTTAATATAGCGAGAAAAAATACTTAATATAGCTAAAACGAGAGGTCCTGGGTTCGATTACGTGTTGAGTCCGACAACTTTTTTACTCATTTTCACTTTCAATATCTAGAAATGCTAAAAACTACTACGAAATTATTATTGAAATTATTTCTAATCAATTAAATAATTGAAAAATAGAAATTACTGTTGACATAAGTCGTTCAAGGCTTCAAATGCTACGTAGTACCCTTTTGCACTTGTAACTATGTTGCTTCCTGCTCCAGTGGTTGCACCCCTTACTTCAAATGTGCTGAGTTGTGGTGTCTCACAAGTTGCTTCTGACTGATGTTCAGGTTGAGGTATGAGTTGAGATTGTGATGCAGGGGTTGGAGATCTAAATGAAAAAGATAGTTGCTGAGATATTATAGGATGGATTGACAGGATTTCATCAATAGAATCTAAATCCTTGAGCTTAAATCGTCGTACTTGTTCATCTGTCATTGTTAAAAGATCTGGAAGCATACTAAGCAGGAACATTTTCAACCCTTCTGTTTTTGAGTCCTGGGTACAGTCAGAAGAGCTGCTTTTGGATTTTTTGCTCAGCAGGTATTCGATAAACGCTTTGTCTACTTCATGGTTTTTCATTGCAAGCTTATTTTGTGTTGCTCTTGGCGACTGTTTTTTACACATATCTGAAGTTGAGGTTAGTGGAGGGGCAACTGGTGGCGGTGACATGGTTGAACACGGGAGTGTCAACTTTTGAGATGATGAAAGTGGTTGTGATCCCTCTGTGGCGTTATTTTCATAGTCAATTTCCTCGAATTCCTCATCGTCTTCCTGGTGTGGTGGGTTGGGTAGATGTCCTGAAGAGCCCCCTAATGTCTTAATATTTGGAATAGGGAATTTCATAGCTTACAAAAGATAATATGCCTTCTTCGGCTTCGCACCTGCACCACTTTTTGTGGCTTTCGTATTTCGAACAAAAACTGTACGAAGATTCTTCCACCTTTTTTTACATTCTGCCGCTAGAGAGATGAAAAGTTTACATTAGAGCGGAAATTACAGCAGAGAGAGAAAAAATACCATGATTAAAATCAAAACAATTTGAGCATATACGCGAGTCAAGTGCAACCGAAGCCATGGATGACTAATTTGTTCTCTCCGTGAATTATGACCTTCGACCCTCCATATTCTTTTAGGATCACGCACGCTGGTTCCGGCATGACCTACTTTTTTTTTCGCATTTTACTCGAGATTTTGAACTGCGTGTGAAGCAGATCATTAAACAAAAAATGACTAAAATAGAAACTTCAAAGTAGAAACCATGTGTTCAACTTAGAATAAATCGTTGACAAGTATTTAATTTCGAGACTCTTGTCTTATATGGGGGATTTAGGACCCACTAGTTTTATTCATCTTCTAATTAAATTAATGTCAATCTTACAAATATATTAATATGTTTAATTATTTATGTTACAGATATTTGGGTACTGGTTCAACATTTGCCTCTATTGCGCTTTATTTTGCTAGAGGGGAGACTACAGTGGGTGGAATTGTGGCGGTTACATCAAAAGTAATATGGCAAGAGTTGGAAGAGCTATACATGCAAGTACCAAACAGAGAGCAGTGGGAATCAATAGCAAAACGGTTTGAAACTCTCTGGAATGTTCCAAACTGTATAGGAGTATTAGACGGCAAACATGTCAGGATCGAGAAATTTGCAAACAGTGGTTCTGCTAATTTCAATTACAAATCGTATCATTCGATAGTGTTAATGGCGTGCTGCGACGCCGATGGTTTATTTACTATGATCGAAACCGGTTATGCTGGAAGGAACAGCGATGGAGGCATATTCCGTGCCTCAGCAATGAAATATTGGATCAAACATGGTTGACTTAATATCCCTCCCCCTTCAACATTGACATATGATGAGAATGATCACCCCTTTCCTTATTACTTTATTGGTGACGAGGCATTCCCGCTGTCACGATATTTAATGAGACCTTACCCTCGACGAATTTTAGATGATGTGAAAAGAATATTCAACTACAGGTTGAGCCGTGGACGTAAAACCATTGAATGTGTTTTTGGGGATGGCATGCGAAAAGTTCGCTGTTTTGAATGGCCCTATTCGTATCCGGCATCCTGAAAATGTGAATTTCGTCATAAAAGCAGCTTGTGTCCTTCACAATTATGTACGGCAGCAAGAGGGGGTTCATTTTACGGCTACCTATTCTACAGATTGTGAAGAAACAAATAACGACGACGCAGTACAACCTTCACCTCAAAACATTACAATAAACAGAAATTCTCCTGCAAACCTTCTCAGGAATTACTTAGCTAACTATTTTCTTACCCCTAAAGCATCTCTGCCCTGGCAATGGAAGTATGCTATTGATTTATTTTAATTGTACTCATTCTAAATTGAAATTAAAAAATTATACCTGGCATTAGTAATTCTTTTGAAATTTCTTTCCACGCCTTTTGTAAGTTTGAAGTTGTATAGAACTGGATATTTTACCACTTCACCCACTAATTTGATATTAATTTGTTGATCGTTCAGTTTTTAGTTAAATTATTATCAGAAATTAATTGAGATATGGGCGCACATACAGCTTATATTCAAAATATTAGAATTACATTTTTTTACAAATTGAAAATATCGTTTGATAATTTAAAGTCTTTTAATGCAAATATGCAAACGATATTTTTATTAAGAACATATTGTTGATTAAACTTATTTATTATCTTAAAATTAATATCATTTTTGAAAAGATTAATTGAAAAAAAGATTAATTGAAATTTAATTGCATTTACTTAATATAAAAAATAAATAAATGGAATATAATTTCTTTCTTATTACTTTATTATTCTAATATTTTGAATCTGAGCTGTATTCCATACAACAAAAAACGTTAGAATTTCATTTCATCGCTAGGCAGAAGTCACGTGACTCGTGTACGTCATATGTCAGCTTGCCAAAAGAGCGGCTGTAACATAGATTGTGTAATGGCACGCACAACGCAAGAGAAACTGGCGACTGAAGTTTCTAGCGACTCGACACGTTGAGTTGCCTGCGACTGATTACAAACGCGTTGCTGACGGGTTTGTAACCAGTTGCGCCGTGTGCGTGGCTCCATTCAATTACATAGGTTGCGACTCATCACGGACTGGTTTGTGATTGGAGTCGGTTATCAGTTTCTTTTGAGTTGCTCCATGTGCGGTCATCTGCACACGGAGCAACTGAAAAGAAACTGATAACTGACTCCAATCACAAACCAGTGCGTGATGAAGTCGCGGACTCTCGTGTACGTCATTTGGCAGCTTGCCAAAAGAGCGGCTGTAACATAGATTGTGTAATAACACTCACAACGCAAGAGAAACTGGCGACTGAAGTTGCTAGCGACTCGACACGTTGAGTTGCCTGCGACTGATTAGAAACGCGTTGCTGACGGGTTTGTAACCAGTTGCGCCGTGTGCGTGGCTCCATTGAATTACATAGGTTGCGACTCATCAAGGACTGGTTTGTGATTTGAGTCGGTTATCAGTTTATTTTGAGTTGCTCCGTGTGCAGACGGCCTAAATCTTATATTCTAGGATTCGAAACGTGGAGCTCCATAGCTCATCCCAGTCTCGCTTACACAAAAATACTTACATAGGGAGAGAGTGTATTGCAGCGCCATCTAGAGATCGTAAGTTTGAAGTTGCAACATATATTATTATGCATATTTATTTCCCATTTACAGAACACAACAATGTAGAAAAAAGCATTTAAATCTTACACATTATAATTTCATATTAGGCAAAAACAAAAATGAGAAGTATTGCATAAGTGACATTTCATGAAACCCTTTCCTGCAGTGTAAACGGGTATAACAAGGTTTTTTACTCCAATCACTTGGGTAGGTCAAGTATCCCATCCAGAATCGTGGCGATCCTTCAAAGGCCACGATAGCGCAGATATATTTTTTAAAAATTTCAAACGAAAAATGTCATAAAACATTAAATTAATTCCAAAATGTAAGTACGTGCAATATCTCCTTTAAATAAACACCGTCAAACCTGAGATTGAATTCGATTTTCAAGGACGGTGGGACAAAAAAATCGCTTCATACGATAGCAGAGAGTGGGTTACATCCCTGAATGGGTAGGGGGATGCGCTTTTAAAACACACTGGAAAGAAATCTTTTCTCTCACACAGTGAGGAAAAAAATTCTCGCGTGGGTACGAACATGTTTTTTTACATGATCGAGTTCAGAAACCCGTTTCTCACATATAGTGCAGATCAAAACTCTTTCTTCCATGGATAAGGACATGCGTTTTCCAATTTCAGTGCGAAGAAAATTTTTCTCGCATACAGTGTATGCAAAAGGTTTCCTCATGTGTGGGTGCGAAGATGTGTTTTCAAGGCATATCGTTGAGAAAACCTTTTCTCGCATACAGTGCATGCAAAGGGTTTCTCTCCTGTATGGGTACGGAGATGTGATTTTAAATGAGTCAGTTGAGAAAATCTTTTCTCACATACAGTGCAGATGAAAGGTTTCTCTCTTGTATGGGTACGAAAATGTGCTCTAAAATCACCCTGTTGAGAAAATCTTTTCTGACATACATTGCAGGCGAAAGGTTTCTCTCCTGTGTGGGTACGGAGATGCTTTTTTAAATTACCCTTTTCAGAAAATCTTTTCCCACATGCAGTGCATGCGAAAGGTTTCTCTCCTGTGTGGGTGCGGAGATGTGATTTTAAATCATTCTGTCAAGAAAATCTTTTCTCACATTCAGTGCAGGCGAAAGGTTTCTCTCCTGTGTGGATGCGGAGATGTCGCTTTAAATGACTCTGTACAGCAAATCTTTTCTCACATACAATGCATGCAAAAGGTTTCTCACCCGTGTGGATGCGGAGATGTGTTTTTAAATTGCCCTCTCCAGAAAATTTTTTCTCACATACAATGCATGCAAAAGGTTTCTCTCCCGTGTGGATGCGGAGATGTGTTTTTAAAGTGCCCTCTCCAGAAAATCTTTTCTCACATACAGTGCAGGCAAAAGGTTTCTCTCCCGTATGGATGCGAAGATGTGTTTTTAAATTACCCTCTTCAGAAAACGTTTTCCCACATGCCGTGCAGGAGAGAGGTTTCTCTCCGGTGTGGATGCGGAGATGTGTTAATAAAGAACCCTGTTGAGAAAATCTTTTCTCACATTCAGTGCAGGCGAAAGGTTTCTCTCCTGTGTGGGTGCGGAGATGTGGTAATAAAGAACCCTGTTGAGAAAATCTTTTCTCACATACAGTGCAGGCGAAAGGTTTCTCTCCTGTATGGGTGCGGAGATGTGTTAATAAAGAACCCTGTTGAGAAAATCTTTTCTCACATACAGTGCATGCGAAAAGTCTCTTTCCCGTGTGTGTGCGATGTTTTTTTAAATCACCCTGTACAGAAAACATTTCCCCACATACAGATGACCAGAAAACTAGCAATACTTGATTTCCTAAATTTGGGACACCACAAACACTTTAGTTTTGCATCTAACAATATGTACCAAGCACCTGCAAAGAGAGAAAAAGGAATTTGAATGAGATATATGAACACTATACAATCACACTTTTTCCGTATTTTTCTCGCGAAATCATTGCAATACATAGACGTTTGTTTGTGCTAGGAAATGAGATATCTGTAAACTAAGATGTTATAAATTACGTTCCGGATAAATTAAACTACCGAGCATTTTAAATTTATTGTATTAGGTGAGTGCGAAAGTTCTACCCGTTTTTGGATATGCAAATTTGCAATGGAATTGACGTGACACATGCCATTGTAATGACGCAAATCGTCGGCCAATCAAACGTGTGGATGCCTCACATATACACAGTCCAAGCAAATTAATGTGACCACCTGTCAAAATCCAGAATAACCACCTTTCGCAGAGCGGACCGCTGCGAGACGTGCAGGAAGAGAGTCAATCAGGTTCCTGAAGGTGTTCACTGGGATGTTGAGCCATGCCGAATCCAGTGGCGTGGCCAGCTGCGCTAGGTTACGCGGGTGGGGATCCATGGTGCGAACAACCCGATCGAGGTGATCCCACAGATTCTAGATTGGGCTCAAGTCCGGGGAATTTACTGGCCAAGGGAGTACGTTTAACTCATCTTGGTGCTCTTCGAACCACGCACGTACACTGGGAGCATTATGACACGTCGCATTGTCCTGCTGGTAGAGGCCCTCATCCGGAGGAAAAACAATTCGCATGTAGGGGTGAACATGGTCCGCAAGGTTAGATGCATACTTGTGTTAATCCATCGTGCCTTCCACAATGAGTGAACCCAGAGAATACCACGAAAGCATTCCCCAGACCATAATGCTCCCTCCACCGGCAATTGTTGCAGGGTGTTTGCTTTCAGACGTGTCACACCGTATACGCCAACGTGCATCTGTCCGATGGAGCATAAAACGTGATTCATCGGAAAAAGCCACCTGACTCCACTCAGTGGAAGTCCAGTTGTGGTACTGGCGAGCAAATTCCAGCCTTCGTCGCCAATGAACCGCAGTCAGCATAGGTGCATTAACAAGGCGTCTGCTGCGGAGGCCCATACGCAGCAACGTTCGCTGAACCGTCGTTGTGGAGACACTGTTGATAGCCCCTTGGTTCATCTGGACAGTCAGTTGCTCAACGGTTGCACGTCCATTCGCCCGAACGCATCTCCGCAGCCGCCGTTCACCTCTGCCATCTATGGCCAGTGGTGCACCACATTTGCCACGTCGCTGATTTTGGATAGTGCAATTTTGCCATGCACAGTATACTTTTACCACGGCGGCCCGCGAACAGTTTAGAAAATTAGCCGTTTCGGAAATGCTTCCAACCTTGCCCCGAAAGTCAATAATCATGCCCTTTTGGACGTCGGATAAATCGCTCCGTTTCTGCATGACTGCAAGAACTGAAATGTTCTCCAAATGCCTACAACACACTTTATATATCCACCAAATTTGCTGATGACACGTGCCTTCTGCGATTGGTTATTTAACGTTGACGTAAAAAGTAGGCGGTTGTCACATTAATATGACTGAACTGTGTAAATGCATCGTGTCTCACAAAGTTAATCATCTAAAAAAAATCTCAGAGGGTAACATGGAAAGCGAGGAGCATATAAGACATTGTCTGTTCTTGCCAAGAATTGACCTATTCTTGACACGAATTGTGACAGGATATGAGAAGTGGGTTATGTACTGTAACTTAAAGCGTCGTAGGACTGTATGTCACCCTTATGATCCGCCTGCATCGACTTCGAAAGCTGAACTTCATCCCAAGGTGTTATTGAGTGTGTGGTGGGATGTGCAGAGAATTATTCACTGGGAGGTCCTGCCACTCAACCAAACCATCAATGCTGCCTTCTACTGTCTACAGTTAGACAGGCTGCATTCAAATTTGGTAGCAAAGCGGCCAGGTCTCATCAATCGTCGCGGTGTTATCCTTCATCGTGATAACGCCAGACCACATGCTGCTGTCATCACTCACCAAAAGTTACTGGGCTTTGGTTGGGAGGTTTTACCCCACACTCCCTATTCTCCTGACTCGACACCAACTGACTATCACCTATTTCGTGCGTTGAACAATTCCTTCAGTCAGAAAATCTTTGATGATCTTGATGTTGTGAAAACTGCCATCCAAGACTTTTTTGACTCGAAACCGCCGGAATTTTACCGCCGTGGGATTCATCTCCACTCAACCTACCAGAAAGATGGCAAGAGGTCATAGATAGCAATGGGGATTATGCACAATAATAGGTACTGTTCATTTTGCGTTTATTTGCTCTTCTTTATGGGTAATAAAAACGGGTAGAACTTTTGCACTCACCCAATAGTTAGGGCACGAGATTACTTTGCCGCACTTATTCTTTTGTTCTGGTAGATCAGTAGGACGTGCAGAAATTTGATGTTTCGGTTTGTAGGGATCTCCACAAAACTACTGCAATCGATTCGATCAATAATGCATAAGCAATATTAATACTTTTTCTTTATATTCATTTTAGTTGTCCATAATTCAAAATAATTTCATCATTAATTATTAAGTTTAATGCTCCAAGAAATTCTAGAGGTTAACATTCGATGAAAAAGCTTGGTTACCACCAGATGAAAAAGTTTGTAAATCTAATAAAACATGTAAAATTATTACAGGAAATAATAAAGAATATGGGACTCCTAGGTTTGTTTAGGCATATTTGTTTGGATTGTAGTTTGGTGGCTACAGATATTTTTCGCCATACTGTCTCTACAATTTAATTAGTAGGTTGAACATATAATACATTAAAATTGACAATCGTATAAATTCTTCAAATTTCTTTCCGTACTTTTGTACAAAGTGCTTTTATGTGATTTATCACATAACGTGAATCAAATATTTCAAAAGTGGGCCTTCTTGTAGTCTATGAGATATAGTTCAGGAATACAGAAGGTCGTTCGTACTTTATGGAAAAGATTTTGTAATTTATTTTTGTCATTTGCATTTTGAGATAAAAATTTGGCAACTTCAGTATAATCGTCTCCTACTGTTTTGTTTTGATTGGAATATAAGATAAAAGATTTATTTTGAAAATGGCTCCTAAAATTGATAGATGGCTCAAAGATTACGTAACTGTGTTTTCCGAGGAGAAATATTCGTATCGACAAATTATGAAGCGGTGTAAAAATCGCGGTTATGGCATTTCAAAAAAAGGTACTTATACTACATTAAATTTGAAAGGGGAAAAAAGTCAAACTGAAAGTAAAAATGAAAACATGACCGCGAAATCTCACCCTAAGACTGTTCGAACGCAGGTAAATATCAAGAAAGTGAAGTCTCTGATCCTAAAAGAAAATCTGCCGACTCAAAGATCCATTGCATCGAAACTAGGAATGTCTTCTGGCACTGTAAGTAAAATCATTCATAAATTCAAGATTTGAAGTCAAAAAATATGTTTAAACCTAAAGTTCATTTGCTTTTGCCAAAGCATATTGCTGAAAAACAAATTGTAGAAAATTATATGAAAAACACCTAGTTGCTGAAAAATGGAAATTTGTGGTAACACTGGATGAGGCATGGGTGTATTTGAGAAACTAATAAAAAAGATCAATTTTCTAATGCTGACGGGAATGACCGTACGAAATGGCTTCGTCAGTGTACAGAAAAGTTCCGAAAGGGATTCACGATAGTTGCAGGATTTTGTTACAACGGCAAATTGAAAATCAAAGAAGCCTCAAGTAAAGCCAAAATTAATTCACTCTACTATCAGCAGAATATTTTAGAAACAATTTTTGAATTAGAAATTCCCGCCTTATATGGAAAGGACATTGATAAAGTTGAGCTTCCTATGGACAAAGCCTCTAGCCACACGTCTAAACCAACTGTCGTTTATTTAGCAAAGAAAGAATCGGGAATAAATTGTATCCTATTTGATGAAATACCTGTAAAATCACCTGACGCTTCTCCAATGGACTTCTGCGTTTTCGGTTTCTTAAAACGAGCCTTGGGAAACGGCATCCAAGAACACTGAACGGACTTTGGAAAACGGTCGAAGAGGAATGGGTTAAAATTGACATGACAGTTCTAAGAAAAAGTTTACTTTCATGGAAAATTCGAGCTAGAGCTATTGTCAAGAACCATGGCTATCAGATAAAAGCAAATCGCCGCATAAAAAATACGGCATTTATACAGAAATCTTAACTATCAAAATCATTTCCATGAAGTGCGAATGACCTTCTGTATACGGCTGACAAGGTATCTTTATTTAAATCTTTGCTTTTCGGAATATAAAACGGTTTTCAAGTGGGAGTGCTGGGTGACTGCCGCTAATTAAAGTGTAATGAAATAAGGTGTAACCTAAAGAAATTTTTGAAAACAAAATGGTATTTATTGTTATTTCTATACTAGAAAAATATTCGTATTCTAATTTTCTTATTTAATTTCTTTGGGGGGCGGGTGAGTGCTTGAATTTATGCAAGGTTTTTAATTTAAGTTCAATTTTCGGGATGGATATTCACGGGATGGATATTCAAGGTTACGTAAGATTCTAAATTAAAGTTTATTCTTATAAATGCTCTTGATGAATTTCCATCGATAAAAAAAATATTTATTTTCTATTGCATTCGAATGTTGGGCCAAAGACAACTTAAAAAATCCATTACTAAAGAGAAATGCTAGGGATTTATGACATTCTTTAAGATTCAGTGTTTAGAACTGTATAAACATTTTTCTAACTCTGATTTGCATACATCCACTCAGTGAGCTATGTAAGCATAAAGGACTTCTAGTTTATCTATATAAATAAAAGAAAAACTTTGTATTGGAGCTTTGTATAAAACTTTGTATTATAAATGTAATTATACTTACATATGATTGTACTAGATGAAAACCCGTGCTTTGCTACGGAGTACATTAAAATTAAATACAACGGTCAATGTATGCAATTCATGCCAAAAATATGCATAAATATATTTATAATCAATACAACGATTAATGTATGCAATTGATGTAAAAAAACGAAAAAATATATTTATAAAAAAAATCGTAACGGATATTTTTATAGACAAAATAATGTAGAAGAAAATATTCAAATTAAATCTAATAGAACATACAAAATAATATAGTACAGTTTGAGGAACATTTCTTTTACTGTATGTTAATATTTTTTTGGATAATGTCCAATCGACTGCCGCATTAGTAAGAAATTTTTTTTTTGTCTATTTCGTTGCTATGCACGTGACGCAAAATTAAAAGGAAAGAAACCATGT
The DNA here is from genome assembly GCA_907164885.2 of Dolomedes plantarius. Lineage (NCBI taxonomy): Eukaryota > Metazoa > Arthropoda > Arachnida > Araneae > Dolomedidae > Dolomedes > Dolomedes plantarius. Next base: position 228,546,530 of record OU015491.1, read on the forward strand.
GATCAGCATTTAATAAATAAAATTCTAAAAATTAATCTTTAAAAATTCATCAAAAATCAAAAAATGGAGGTAAAGATTCGAAAAAGATTTCATTTTAAAGGAAATTTTTATCATCTTTCTCGTGATATAAATTTTATAACCCTCGGATTATTACTTCAAATGCAAACTTTAAAGAATATTATAAAAACAGCTTAAAAATTTAATTTTAAAAAAATCTCACTCAGTGCAACCCTACTCTATAAGAAGAATCGCCATGCAAAATTTCAGCCCTTTATATCCAGCGGTTTGGTCTGTGCGTTGTCAGTGAGTCAGTCAGTCAGTCAGTTACGGAACTGTTTTATATATATGGATAATTATAAATTATAATCATATTTATTTGTATAGAGCGTGTTTCTCCGAAAATATGACCGAGTCTTATATTATATTAATTTTTGCTCCAAAAGACACATTAAGGCTTATTTTCAGGGGATGTCTTAACAATTTACATTTATTCAATACATTTATTCAAGTAAAGTTATTTTATTTTCTTCTGGAACATCGTCCTAACTCTCGAAATCAATTTCTGTTGACAAATCAGATGAACCCAATTCCTCCAATCAAGCTGTGTCGCGAATGCTGTTTTTCAATAGCAAAGCTCTCTCAATCATCGGTTCAATCGAATTCCCGCGTGTTTTGCAGTCTAAGATCAATTCAAGTTCATGATTGTGTTCTTTTTTCACCTATTGTTGGAGAATATTACTTTTTACTGTCGAATTACGAAATTCATGTTGCTATTGTTTTGTTGCTGAAAGACAATGTATTAATATGTTAAGAAATATACGCAATACATGATTCTTATGCATCTATAATTGAAGAGTTACAGAGATACATTTATATGTTATGTCTGTATATCTGCATATCACGTGATGTGCACTGGCGGACCTAGGTGGGGGCGGTCCGCCCCGGACCCCACTTACTAAGGGGTCCCCACGACAGGGGACTTTTTTAATTGAATGATAACTTTATTGTAAAAAAGTCACATACATTAAAAAAAGTTTAATCAGACGAGAACGTTATTGTTTTTAGAAAACATGACAGTTGTGCATATACATAAAGTAAAAGGTCATCAACCTCACTGGCCTGCGAATCCTTCTTTTCCTCTTTCGAACCGCGGATAATCGAGACCTTGACTCGCGTAAATGAGGGGCGGTATAGATAAGTCAACCGCGAGTAACAAAACCGCGTAAGACGAGGGATTACTGTACGTTTGAGAGGATCGACAAGGTAGTGGGGGAATCATGCTATGAACTTCTGCCCACTCTATCATTTTATCTCTCTCTCGCTCAGGTACTCCGAGTACGACATCTTCTAGTGTTTAGACTATAGCTATTTAATATATTAAAAGCGGTATTATACTGTACTTCTTATTTTCATAAATACTGTCATGATGCGTAAACAGACTAGTGAGGCTCAAAAGGGGAAATTGAAAAAAAAGCAGAAGAAAAAAAAGAACAGAGGACTCAGGATCAATTTCAAACTTCGTCCAATAACAACAACCTTCCTCTTTAAAAAGCAAAGAAGAGCCCACTAGTTCTTGGGTTGGATTGGAGGAATTAGAATCTGTTGTGCAATCAGTGACGCCTTAAACACAGTAAGAAAGTTTCAAGATAAGTCAGCAAAACTTAAGGGGCACTCTTCCTCTTCGAGTTAGTACCAATGAATATGTAGTCCTAGACGGCGACGGAACATTACCTCAAAATTAAGGTGAAACAGAAGAGCCTGATATTGAAATTTCAGACGAAATAAGTAAAGTTCCTCTTTTTTGTGATGTGGGTAACTGGCCAACACCCCTATCGGATGCTATGAAAATCGATTTCTTAAAACGAGGCAGTGAGTTTTTCCAAGAGCCATCTTCAGGGCATGGGACAATCGCTAACTCCATTTGTGTGGGGTGCATGCCTTTCAGTTGCACTCCAACCAGTATGTCATTTTTCGGCCCACTGGAAAATTTTTACAACTTCTTCTCGGGCTCAACTCACAGATGGGAAATTTTGACTACCGTTGTGGGAGTAGCGGTTAAAAGGCTGTCCGATACAAGGTGGAGTGCACAGCAAGCAGCTCTGAAACCAGAAATGAAAATTTTTGAAAAATTGGTCGATGCAGTGGAAAAGTTGTACGATGAGTCTGAAAACCTAGATACAAGAGGATCAGCTCAGATTATAATGGCAAATATTTGCAATTTTACGTTTTTAGTGTTTCTACGTCTGTGGTCAGTCATTTTGGAGAAAATCAACCACAATCAACGCTGCCTACATATTGCGGGGATTTCCTTGGACAAGGCTTAAATAAACTAAGAGAATTGGAACTTTTTATTAAGGGAAATAGAAAATATTTAGTTAGGGATGCTTTGGACTTCGCTTCCCAGAAATGTGAAGTAATGGAAATTGATATTGAAAAGAGAGGCGCAAAAAGATCTTAAAAGATGATGCCAGGTGAAAAAGCTAAAGATGAAGGTTTACCTTTACAAGAAGAACTAAGGAGGTCCATGTTCCATTGTGTAGATAGGTTGTATTTAGAACTCTAAACAAGATCCATGGAGAACATTCATAACAGTGGCGTAGTGAGGGGGAAAGGAGTCTATCATGCCCCGGGCACCAGTTATGCTTACTACTCCACTGATTCATAACAAAATTATGTATGTGAGTAAATATATTTTAGGGATATCAAACTTTAAGGTATGTTCCCACATCTATCGTTTTCCCGCATCCATCGTTCAGTTCAGTCAGTCCCTTCGAAAACGATAGATCGAGATTCCACTGTGTGTGTGTGTGTATATATATATATATATATATATATATATATACACATATATATACAGTTGGTTCTCTGTTTAACGACGCTCTACTTAACGACGATCTCTATTTAAAGACGATATTTCCCGGTCCCGGTCCCTCCGACGTAAAAAAATTCTATTTAACGACGATTGTTTCTATTTAACGACGATTTTTTCTTAAATGATAAACTTTTTCTTCAACATTTTATTTACAGGAGGGTTACTTTCTGTGGGGGAGTTTGGTTTCAATACCAGACCCAGAATTTCCTTTATGTTTGTTGCAGTGGAAAAAACCGGGGGAGGGGGGGGGAGGATTACTGTTTCTCGGAAGATCGAACATTCTTCCCTGGTGGATCGAATTTCTTAGTGCGGGTGTGGAATCACTCTATTGTACCTACCATGTTCTCATGTGATTTACGAACTGTCTTAAAGCACCCCTCTCTCACTCCTTCTGGGAAGTACGTGTTCATGTTTAGAGAATTCATGGTTGTGTGTAGGAGCTCATTCCAGTACGAATACGAGGTGAGCAGAGCAAAATGGCATCAAAGCGAAAGCATCTTACGCTACACGAAAAAGTGAAAATTATTGAAAACTGGGAAGAAAGTGTTGGAATAACAAAAGTCCAATTCGCAAGACAATTTCAGCTACCCGAGTCTACTCTCAAAGGCATTTTAGCAAGCAAAGAGAAAATTCTTGAATCAGCACAAAAATTTGGTTTGGGATCCAAATCCAAACGGCAGAAAATTCAATCTGGCCGATCAGAAGAGTTTGAGAAGGCAGTCCTGCAATGGTTTCATCAAGCAAGAGCATCTAACATTCCAATTTCCGGAGTGATATTTAAAGAAAATGCTATTATTCTGGAAGAAAAGTTTGGAATGCAAAATTTTCAGGCTTCGGCTGGTTGGCTAACAAAGTTCAAAGAAAGATACGGGCTTGTATTTAAAAGCATATCTGGCGAAAGTGGCTCCGTAGATGAAAAAATAGTGGATGAATGGAAAAAAGTGCTGAAGGGGATATTAGATGGATATGATGAGAACATCATATTCAATGCAGATGAGACGGACCTATTCTACAATATGGTACCTAATAAAACCTTAACGTATATGGGCGAAAAGTGTTTTTCTGGAAAACACAGTAAGGAACGATTGACTGCTTTACTGTGCACTAATTCGGATGGATCTGAGAAATTTCAACCACTAGTTATAGGCAAATCAAAGCAACCAAGGTGTTTTAAGAATATCACCAGGAAACCTTGTGAGTACCGCAATAACAATAAAGCGTGGATGACATCACAAATTTTTATTGACTGGATTAGAAAATTTGATGCAAAAATGCATCGAGAAAAGAGAAAAGTTTTACTTTTAATCGACCGATGCACTGCACATACTCCAAATATCCCTGGACATACAAATTTAACTATTCATTTCTTACCACCTAATTGCACTAGCAAGTTGCAGCCATTAGACCTGGGTATCATTCGCAGTGTGAAAGCATATCACAGAAAATCTTTAATTAGGAAATTAATAAACAATTCGGCTGACAGTATAAAAATTAGAAAATTTACAATCTTGGAAGCAATGCACATGATAACATCAGCATGGAAATAAGTTTCTTCATCCACAATAAAAAACTGCTTTCGCGTTGCTGGAATTCGCAAAGAACTTGTAGTGGAACTGCAAAGTACGGATGTAGAAATCAACGAAGATGACATTACCCCTGAAGAATGGAGAAGTCTTGTTGAAGTTCGAGGACATTTCAATTCAAGATTTCTACAATTGTGAAAAATATGTTTTAACAACAGATTTCAGAAATGTAGAACAAATTTATGAAGATATTGTAAACGAAAACACAGTGTAAGACGAAGAAGGTGAAGTTGAAGACACGGAAAACGAGACACTGCCACAGTCTTACACAGATGCAATTTCTGCTCTAGATGTTCTCCGACGCTATATTACATCGAAAATAGAAGGTGACTCATTTAACATCTTAGAAAATCTGAAAAAGAGAATAACGAAAACAAAGCGAATGAAGCAATCAACACTTTTTGAATTTTTTAAAACGTAATTTATTGTATTGTTTGTACTCTTTTTTTTTCAATGTAATTTAAAATAACGTTTTGTGAATAAAATAATGATGATAATAAAAATAACATTTTTAAACACGCTAATATATTAAGAAATATATTGACAGTCCTAAGCCTGTAAAGTGTGAAGGGATATGTTATTTTTTCACAAATTCTGTTTAAGGACGATCTCTACTTAAGGACGATTTTTCACGGTCCCTTGAAAGTCGTTAAACAGAGAACCAACTGTATATATAGGCAAATAAAAGCGAAATTTTACATATCGTAAATTTTTTTTCCGAAATTTCGATATTTTTAAAGCGAAATTTACGTACCCCTAACGATCCATCTCGGTTGGTGGCAAACGAGAGACTGCAGCTGACGCCTATCACCGTGAAAGTGTGCACTGGAACGCCGATAAGATGCAGATTGAAATGACGCAGCGTCCCGATTACTTTTGCAGCAAGTGTGCACCAGCACTAAGGTGTAGGGTTTGGATTAGGAGCATTTAGAGCTTTTAAAACATAACTACCCATTTCTTGAGGTAGAGAGTTACAATCAATAACATTTGTGATTTGATTAGAGAGTACAAGAGGCTAATCATTATCTGCCTTCACTGGAACTTCAGCACAGGCCACATAAATAACAGGTTCCAGAGGAGGTGGCTTGTTGTCATCTATAACTTTGCCGGCACATATATTGATACACGCATTCATGCATTTCATCAGAAAATTTAAAGCAATTTTATTGAAATTTCATTAACTTTATCCACATACTTCATGTTTTCTTGAAAAGATTTTGATAAAATTCAGAGCCACTTCAAAGTAGGTATCTCAACAAAACCAACACTGGAAAGTAGATCAGAGATATAAAAGTGATAAAACATGAGGTGCAAGAAAATGATACACAACATCATGAATATGCAAACATAAACTTGCATCAATTAAGTTCTGAACACAACTACATATCTATATATATAAAAATGAATGTGTGTCTGTCTGCCTGTACTCGATAGATTCAAAAACCATACATCCAATCGCCGTGAAAATTTGGGAAATTATTAGGTAAATCCCTAGGAAGGTTTTTGAAATTTTTTTTTAAAATCAACAATTAAATGTTATTTTGATATCCCAAAAATATCAAAATAACATTTTATTAGTAATGATGTTTGAAATTCAGCCTAGCAGTATGACGTAATGTAATATTTGCTAGATTCCTGAACCTGAGATTGTTTGCATGTGTGATATTATATTTTGTATTATTCGCGTGATATCATTTTTTTTTTTTTTTTTTTTTTTTTTTTTATCCAATGCGGAGGCACGTGTATTCAAACATTGGCCCTTACTACGCCGCAGTTTTACTGTCCATTTTATTGTGGGGACACCATATAGGCGGACAGCATTACCCCCTATGAAGGGACGACACGAACGGAGGCATTTTTCGTGGCGCAACGCTGGGACTCGATCTGAGCACCCTCAGCACCGAAAACCAGCGCGCTGTACCACTGGGCCGCCACAAGCCCTCGCGTGATATCATATTCTGTATTATTCCTACTTTACAATGACTGAAGATGGCAACTTCCATTATTTTTTATAGGATGGAATACGTTTGTAGGTTGTTTTTTAAGATGTCAAAAAACTTTTGCAATTATTAATACGTGAATAAATAAAAATATTGGAAATACGTTTTATTTAACCCCTCAATTATGCCACCAAAGCGAAGTGCCATTGGTCGATCTACAAATCAAGCAAAAAGGAGAAGAGAAGAACGAGCTTCAGAAACAAGTGAGCAGAGAAAAACCAGGCAAGAAAGAGATCGAGAGAACACTGCTCTTGATCGATCATTAGAAACAAGTGAGCAGAGACAAGCTAGGCAAGAAAGAGATCGAGTTCACACTGCTCTTGCTCGATCATTAGAAACGAGTGAACAGAGGCAAGCAAGGCAAGAAAGAGATCGAGTTCACATTGCTCTTGCTCGATCATTAGAAAAGAGTGAACAGAGGCAAGCAAGGCAGCAAAGGAATCGAATTCGCAGGACACAGACAAGACGAACGATACATACTGATTTGAATTTATGTGGTTTCAATTACAATCCCCTTTACAATTACAGTCTTCATCCAAGTGTAATTATTGGAAAAATGGATAAAAAGTGTACGTATTGTGGTGCTCAAAAATTTTAAAATGAAACACCAGGTATGTGCTGTGCAGGAGGAAAAGTAAAGTTACCAGACTTGCGTTCACCACCTGAACCATTATTAACTTTAGTATCAGGTAAAACAAGTCAATCAAAAATTTTTTTGAAAAATATACGCAAGTACAATTCATGCTTCCAAATGACATCGTTCGGAGCAACGAATATCGTTAGCGCAAATTATATGCCAACATTTAAAGTACAAGGGCAAATTTATCACCATGCTGGATCACTACTACCCTTGACAAATGCTGATCACAAATATCTTCAGATATATTTTACGGGAAATACTGACGAACAAATCAACAGACGGTGTCAACTGAATATGAGTACTAAACGAGAGATTGTCGCTGAATTACAAAATTTGTGTGAACAACATAATGAATTAATTAAATTATTTAAAACCGCCATTGAACAAATGCCATCTGACGATTACAAAGTAATAATAAAGGCAGATAAAACACCTATTGGTCAACATCGAAGACAATTCAACGCACCAACGATCGATGAAGTGGCAATTGTCATAGTTGGTGAAGAATTTAATTCTCGCGATATAATTCTTCATCGTAGAAATGGTGACGTCCAGAAAGTATCAGAAACGCATCGTTCATATGATGCATTACAATATCCCATTCTATTTTGGCAAGGAGAGGATGGATATCATTTTAATATTAATATGAGAAATCCTACAACTAATGTGGCCATTAACAAAAAGGTCAGTGCTATGAATTATTATACATATCGAACGATGATTCGTGAGAATGCTGATAATCATATATTGAAATGTAGACAATTATTTCATCAATACATTGTTGACATGTATGCAAAAATAGAAAGTGAAAGACTCCTCTACATACGACTAAATCAAGTCAAATTGCGTTCTGAAGAGTACATCCATTTACGTGATGCAGTTGTAAATGATGGCAATCTCAGTGAATTGGGAAAATTGGTCATTTTACCATCCACATTTACAGGCAGCCCAAGACACATGCATGAATATGCACAAGATGCAATGACGTATGTTCGTGCATATGGTCGTCCAGATTTTTTCATCACATTTACATGCAACCCAGCATGGGATGAAATAAAGGAGCTTTTATTAACTGGACAATCACCATCAGATCGTCATGATATTTCTGCACGTGTATTTAAATAAAAATTAAAATATTTAATAGATTTTATTGTCAAACACCATGTATTTGGAGAGACGCGCTGTTGGATGTATTCCATTGAATGGCAAAAAAGAGGTTTACCACATGCGCATATTTTAATATGGATGATGGAAAAGATAACACCAAACAGAATTGATGAAATCATCTCTGCAGAAATACCAGACATTGAAATTGATAAAGACTTGCACGATATAGTCTCAAAAAATATGATCCATGGTCCATGTGGCTCACTAAATAATAATTTACCATGCATGTCAGATGGAAAGTGCACAAAGCGGTATCCTAGAGACTTACTTGCTGAAACTATTACAGGCAATGATGGATATCCACTCTATCGACGACGATCTACCGAAGATGGTGGAAAATCCATTAAACTAAAAGTACTCAACAATACTATTTTCTTATTTCAATTATTCTGGCAACTATAAGATCACAAAATAATATTGCACTTACTATTGCATCATCTGGTATTGCAGCAACTCTTTTGGACGGTGGTCGAACAGCACATTCAGCATTGAAATTGCCATTAAATATGCAGGTAATTGAAACTCCAACATGTAATATTAGCAAAGATTCTGGGATGGGAAAAGTACTAAGATCATATCAGCTTATAATATGGGATGAATGCACCATGGCACACAAGAAATCATTGGAAGCACTCAATCGCACATTAAAAGATTTGAGAGGAAATGAGCAGCTCTTTGGTAGTGCACTCATTTTGCTAGCTGGTGATTTTCGACAAACTCTACCAGTTATACCACGTTCAACACCTGCAGATGAATTGAATGCATGTCTCAAATCATCAGTGTTATGGCGGTATGTGGAGAAAATATCTTTAAAGACCAATATGCGTGTTCAATTACAACAAGATGAATCTTCTGAACGATTTGCAAAACAATTGTTAGATATTGGGAATAGTAAAATGGAAATGGACGAACCCACACACTGTATTACATTACCAGAAAACTTTTGTCACATTGTAAAATCCACTGATGAATTGATTGCCAAAGTTTTTCCAAATTTATCACAGAATTATAAAAATAATCAATGGGTTAGTGAGCGTGCTATATTGGCAGCCAAAAACATTGATGTGAATTTAATAAACTGCACAATTCAAAATGAAATACCTGACGAAGAAACAACATATAAATCCATAGATACTGTTGTCAATCACGATGAATCAGTTAATTATCCAATAGAATTTTTAAATTCATTGGATCTACCAGGAATGCTACCGCATATTTTATCTTTGAAAATTGGTTCCCCAATCATCCTTCTACGAGATATAAATCCACCGCAACTATGCAATGGGACTAGGCTATCAGTAAAAAAATTAATGAATAACATAATTGAGGCAACCATTTTAAATGGAAAACACCAAGGGGAACATGTACTACTACCACGCATTCCCATGATACCAACGGATACTCCATTTGAATTCAAACGTCTACAGTTTCCTGTTCGACTAGCCTTTGCAATGACCATTAACAAAGCACAGGGACAATCATTGTTAGTATGTGGATTAAATTTGATAAATCCATGCTTCTCACATGGACAGCTGTACGTTGGGTGTTCACGAGTTGGAAAACCATCAAATTTATTTGTTCTTGCACCAGATAGGAAAACAAAAAATGTTGTATATTTACAAGCACTACTAAGATAAAGTTCACCATCAATCATCAAATATCATTCATTTCATGATGATATTTAATAATTACAAAATTATTGTTCAATTGAAATTCGTTTGCAATATTGTTTAATATCACAAGTGAAGAAGCATGTTTATTCTACCATCAACTATGTATATCTATGTTTTGTACATATGTTATATTCAAATGACATATATGTAGGGATAATTTTATTGTTAATTTTCATTTTGATGTATTGTATACATTTGATCATTAATAAATTATGTTTGAGGTATCAAAATTGCCTTTTTGTTCAAACACAGTAACGTGTGAAAGGGTACAGCTAGTCTATATATAAAATACAGTTCCGTAACTGACTGACATACAACGCACAGACCAAACCACTGGACCTAAAGGGCTGAAATTTCGCATGGCGATTCTTCTTATGGTGTAGGGGTGCACTAAGAGAGATTTTTCCAAAAATTCTTAGATTTTTTTAAATTAAATTTTTAAGCTGTTTTTTTTACTTTTTTTACGTTTGCATTTAAAATAATGCTTTGAGGGCTATAAAATTTACATGACGAGAAAAATCGTAAAAATTCCTTTAAAATGAAATTTTTTTCGAATCTTTACCTCCATTTCCTGATTTTTGGTGAATTTTTAAAGATTAATTTTTAGAATTTAATTTATTAAATGCTGATCACGTGATTTCTTTTTCTGGTACTTTAAATAAATTTATCGTCACGTGCATAACAACTAAATAAAAAAAAATTTTTTTTTTCCTAGCTAATGCGGCAGACGATTGGACATTATCCAAAAAAATATTAAAATACAGTAAAAGAAATGTTCTACAAACTGTACTATATTCTTTAGTATTCTTTATATTAGATTTAATTTGAATATTTTCTTCTACATTATTTTGTCTATAAAATTATCCTTTACAATTTTCTTATATATATATATATATATATATATATATATTACATCAATTGTATACATTGATCATCGTATTTATCATATAATATATATATATATATATATATATATATATATATATATATATATATATATATATATTTGGCATGAATTGCATACATTGACCGTTGTATTTAATTTGAATGTACTCCGTAGCGAAGTACGGATTTTCAGCTAGTATACCTATAAACACAATATCACATTCTGACCATTTTTAATTACAATGCTCAGGATATGTTGGATTTTCAAGGAAGTACTAGACATAATTCAGAATTATCTGATTTCTGACAATTACTTATGTTTCTTTTGGACTTGGTTTTTTACATCTTGGAAGCTTTCTGTCATCTATATTATATTCCTACAGAACTACATCTTGGAAGCTTTCTGTCATCTATATTATATTCCTACAGAACTAAAGTGAGAAATAATTCTAGCATATTAGTGAGGAAATTTATTATATTTGCAAAAATCTAAAAAAAAAAAGAAATTTACTAAAAACCTAAAATAATTGGGTGCTTTCCCTGCCCCCGCATTTTCATTACTATGCATGAAAAGCATCTTGCATGCCTGCAGTGTATAGCTTCCGTACAGAACAAACTGAAGAATTGAAGGGAGAAAAATGCAAAAACTGGCATTTTGGAGTGAAATCTCACTACAATAGTTTGAATATTGCACTTAAGACATATTTTTTAACAACAGACTTGATGAATCAGAAGTCATTAAGAGAGTATTAAGAGAGCAAGGAAATAAAGAGACTAGGTCAAAGTTTTTCCAACCCGTTGCTCATTCTCGTAGCAAGTTAAGAGTAATTAAAACCAGAATCTGAAATAGATCTACAACAGGGATTCACTAGTGAAAAGAGGCCAGCATTTTGAAAGTTTCTGAAAAACTCCTTTAAATAGTCGATTAATTTAATAGAGCTAAATACCTACTGAAACTTGACTTACCAAATGATGATTCAATGAGATACATGCAATGTGAAACATACACGGTGCAAAGAAAAGAGATACTGTGTGAAACATACACGGTAACAAAGCTAAACAAGTTTATTCCCGATGATTCCACAGAACGAACATCGAAAACATGCATTGGTACTAGAAATCGCCTTGACAAATATAAAAATGATTCAGAATAATAACCAAATGAAATCTACAAAAAATGTAGACATAGATAGCTATATGCTGGTCGAAGAAATGGAATTATTAAAACCTATTGTTTCAGAAACCCTATAAACATTCTACAATTGCTATAAATGACATCTACTGGTTTTTCAAATGCATTAATAACTTTAAGGATATATTTAACAATTCATGTAACTGTAGCATTGGGAAAAAGAAGCTTTCCTGAATAAAAATTAATTAAAACATACCTGAGGTCAACAATATCTCAGTTGAGACTCAACAGCTTTCCAATACTGTCTATAGAGAATGTAGAAACAAGGAAATTAAAATTTCATCAATATATAAATGATCTTGCAGATAAAAAAATCTAATATAATTTTATTGTAAATAACTTTTTCCTGTGAATAAAATATATGTATTCTAGCTGCTTTTTAGTTTTTCTTTTCTTATAAATGTATATAAAAAAGGAAATATGACCACCTTCCTAATTTTTGCCTTAAATGCACATTAAATGTTTATCATTTAATGTATATTAGAATTTTGAAGGGCCCCCACCATAATTTCTGCAATTGGGCCCTGCATATTCCATCACAGCATAATTATACAACATATTTCTGGAGAAAAATAATGGTATATAAATTCTGGAGGAAAATAAAAGCGCAAGAATTTTCAACATTAAATTTTGAACATTTTTGCTGCAGTTACTTTCTATTCACTTAATATTTTTTATCCCTAGGAGGGGGGGGGGGGTAGGATACATAAATCCTAAAACAAAAAACATCCATTTGACTAACGCTGAACTGAAGGACATAAACTATATATATATATATATATATATATATATATATTAAAAAATTCCCAAGATATGACCAGCTAGAAAATAGTCATAAATTTTGCCAGTACAAAATAATCTATTGAGTATAAAGAATATGCAGGTAAGACAGCAGACAGTTAAAATTTAGTTGTAAACTGACCTAAGTACAATTTTTTCAATAAATATTTTTAAAAATGCATATCAAGGCTGTCATAAATATTAGTTACTATAGATTTTATAAATCTTGGAATGTTTCTAATGAAGAAATCTTTAGAATGTATGGTGCAGAGAAAATTAAACATTTTATATGTAATATATTAATAATTGTGTACAGTTTTTAAATGTTAAATAATTTAGTTTTCCTTTAATAAGAATTTCAATTTTAAACATCAAGTATTACTTTTAAATCATCCTCTTTCAAATACATTGATTTAAAACTTTAAACAAGCATATTATAATGAATGGTGCACCTAAAATGATGAATATTAAGGAGTATTACATTTAATGCTGTTTCTGTTATCTTTACTGCAATGAAAGATGAGTATAATTGTTATTTATTAAATGTTGTCATCAAAAATGTTAACACTGATTGAATACAGAAACAAATAACATAAAAAAATTATTTCAAATGCAAACATAAATAAAAAATTCTCTGATCAAAGAATGATACAATGCCTCAAGTACAGACTACTGCTCATGGTGTAAAAACTCACCAAATCTGGTGCCAGTTCATCATTTACACCGAAAATTTAATTAGTTTTATCTATAAGCTTCATATGACATCAACAGTGTATATCTATCTCAATGTAATTTTTAAGAATACAAAGCATGTAACTGATGGTTTATTAACTTCGATAAGCTTTAGATGTTTTAAAATATATTTTAAGTATGGAATTAAATTAAAAAACATCAAACACATTAATGTTGGGAAAAGTGCTTAATTTTATGGCCTCAAATTTGGTGAGTATTTAAGTGGTTCCTTTGTTTATGTTTTGCTACAATTGGGTTGTAATCTTTATAATAAATGTTTTTATTATTCAGTTTAATGGCTTAATAGGCTGCAAACCTGATCCAGCTAAGCTTCGCTCTTACATCACCAAAGGTCAGTAATTATATATCTTAGAAAAGTCACTTGGTTTTAGTTCAGTTTCAACTAAATGAATTTGAATAATGATCCTTCAGATATTTTAGCCAATGAAATTTGAAATTAGACTCAAATAATGAATAATACTTTCAGAGAATGAAAAATATTTTGAATTCTTTCCAAAACATTTTTATTTTCCTCCTTTTCAAGGAATACAATCTAGAAGGTGAGAGCTTACCCTTGCTTACTCATATCTAGATTATAGGTCTCATTCCAGGCCTGAGTGCATCTGGTACATCACTTCATCTTGGTTAATGCTTTTGAATTCTAATTTTTTTTAAATAAAGTTTCATAATTTTTGCTTTTTGTTAATTTTATACCCTTTCCTAAAATAATTTCATTTTTTTCTTAATTTTATAAATTGATTATAATACTTTGGAAATAGTTTAAATTTTAATTTTTGTTCTATAAATTCACAAGTAATACTATTGTCATAATTTTTTCTCATTCTACTATATACGTTGAAATTATCTTTCTACAATCTGTAAACTTATTGTACTTAATTTCTTTACTATTTTTGTATTTTTATGTCTTTATCTTGAAGTATTTACATGTTTAACTTCTAGCTTTTACGAGATTTAAAAAAAAAAAAAAATTCTTTTATTTTGAATATATTGTTTCCCCTAGAACATTTTCTACAAGCTATCCTATGAAGTATTTTAAAAATGCTTAAATTTTGACCTACTTTTTGAAACCAATTGATACATTTTGAATACTTTCTTGATATTTAGGCTGTTTCAATTGTTTACTCCAGATAAATGCTGTATTCAATATTTTTTTATTAAAATATTCTAATGTTGTTTATCAGCTACTTGTTGTTGAATTTTTATATAGTGTTGATTGTCAGGCTAAAAGTTTTAAAACAGTAAGAAATAGTATTCTCCTAAATTTCTCATTAGGAGAACTGTACTTGGTAGAGTTTGACAATTTTCTGTCGAACGGCACAGGATATGGAACTGCTCCCTGCACATTTTATCTTTTACAGCAATTATTAACAGTTCAAAAACATTTGCATGACTCTGATGTTAACTAGCAAAGTTGCTAAATACATTATGTCTCACTTGTATGAAGATATATTTATAAATTTTGGATAAAAATTGTAAATAAAATTATCAGAAAAATCAGATTGGCAAGTTTTAGCAATCTCTTGAAATCGTAGAGTGTATATTTTAATAACATGCCAACATCGACCAAAAAGTTACTCTACTAATTTGTTGAAGACAATATACCATGGCTGAACATGCAGTTTTCAATAGTTTAATAGTTATACTTATTGTATTAGCATCTTCACTCACAAAAAAATAGCATAAAATGTAGAAATCATATATTATTTTGAACATCTTAACAGAACAGTTGGGTCATAATACTACAAAAAAAAAAAAAAAACCTGTAAATTAAATTTACTTGAATAGCTGTTTATTTTTCTGACATCTAGATCAATTTAATTTCAGTATGTGATCGAAAGTTTGTCGCCAGGGGTACCACTCTTTACTTTTAATTATTAAGATTATAGAGAATTGAATGCAATAACCTCCCAAGACCTGAGCAAAATAAAATTTAAATATTTTTTACTATTATAGTTTATTAAAACAAATGGGCATTAAAAAGCTTGTTTTTCAAGAAATTATTGAATTTAAATTTTTTTATTTTGCAGGGGGGCACATCCATTTTATTGGATGTTGAGGTCATAAGCACGATAAATGACAAACCTGCACAACAAACAACAACAAAAAAAAAAAAATTTAAACCAAAAACTTTAAATAAACTAATAAACTTTATAAAGTTACCGAGTTAATTATTGAACTTTAAACTAAAATTTAATTAATTAAAAAGTTAATAATTGAATTTCAAAAGTATATTACTAATAGTTAATAACAGTTAATTACTTATCAATTTACATTAAGATTCATGAAAAACTTTAAAACAATTTCTTTTGGCAGTAATACACAAAAACATTTTGCAAGCTGTGCAATGGAATTTTCTTTTTTCTACATCCAGTATTTCTGCAGTATGCAGAATTCTTGATTACAGCAAGCTCTGGCATATGTTTGCATCTTTTAGTGGAAAAGGTAATGATGGCCTTGCCAATCAAGATTTTTTTTGGTGCAGGTTGATGTTCATCATCTTCTTAAGACTCAAAAATTGTAGTTTTTAAGCCATCTGCATTAAGTTTTTCTGAAACACTAATTCGGAAGTCTATGAACTTTAAATCCTTCGTTTGTAATCCCTGCATTTGACAATCCCCTCTGTATTGTAGCCATGAATTGGCTGCAGGTAAATCAATCATGAGGATAAGAACCTTTGTCATCCATTTTTTTTTTGTTTTTACTCTGTAGTAACATTGTTCCGTCTACCATATCAACCCCACCCATTTTCAAATTATACTCTTTGATTATTTCAGGTCGGCTAGCATCAATATATTTCTTTTCTTTTTTTGCCCTTCTTTTGAAAGTGACTGCAACACCAATTGAATGTACCCATGAGATCATGTATATTAGTTTATTGTCCTGTCATTTCATTATGTTCATTTTTTCATCATTTCTTACAAAACTGTCACTTGAACCTCTTCCATTATTTTGTAATGCTTTATCTAATATTAAATTATTTGACTTTGGGATTTGATTTCTCATTATGGATCCAGTTGCTCCAATTCCCTTGTTGTGTGACATTTCAATTAAGTTTACATTGTAAAGTATCTATCAAAATATACTTGCATGTCCTGCAGTAAATGTATCACAGTTTTAAAATTGCTGCTTCACCAATAGTAAAAGATTTTGCATCATTTTGCATTGGAAATGACCCTTTATCTTGATACTTTACAAAATCTAGCACAATTCCAGATGGATCAGCAATTACAATTTTTTTAAAACCAACTGGGTGTGGTTTGTGTGGTACATATTGTTTTAATTGCATTCTACCAGTAAAGGATATCATTTGTTCATGAACACTGACAAAAGGAGATCTTGGAATTATTTAGCAATCATTTTGAACGGAATCAATCATTGGAAGAAATTTCCATAAGTTATTTTCTTTCTCTACATTTGAAACTTCAAAATCTACAACAACTTTCCTATTGGCTCGGATATTATTATTATTATTATTATTATTATTTAAAAAAAAAAAAAAAAAAAAAATCTGTTTCATCATCAGTATCATTCAACTGAGGAGCTGGGTCATCAGCATCCCCTTCAGGGACGAGTCTAGGAAATGGGGCCAGGTCGGCCATCTTGGATTTTTTTGCGCCAATGTTTACGATTTTACTGTGTTTGGCAAAAGTGGAAAATTTTTCTCGCCAACGTGTTTATGTGGCAAACTTTTACAAAGTTAGCTTTTGTTTACGTTTCGGTAATCGCTTGTTAGCTGGTTATTTCTTCAGTTTTTATATTATTTTCACGATTTTTACGAGTGTATTATTTTATGTATAAACTTAATACATTTTTTAATTCTTAAATATCAATCGAAACGCACAAATAAGAGTGTGAAATTCACTTTTACAAAGTTATTTACTTTTGTTTACGTTTCGGTCATCGCTTTGCTGGTTATTTCTTCATTTTTTATATTATTTTCACGATTTTTACGAGTGTATTATTTTATGTATAAATATAATATATTTTTTAAAGCCTAAATATCAATCGAAACGCACAAATAAGAGTGTGAAATTCACTTTTTACAAAGTTATTTACTTTTGTTTACGTTTCGGTCATCGCTTTGCTGGTTATTTCTTCATTTTTTATATTATTTTCACGATTTTTACGAGTGTATCATTGTTATTTCTAATGATTTATGTGATAACTCAAAATGCTGAACAATTAAGTTGTAACAGAATTATTCATATTGATTGTCTAAGAAATATATTTTCTCTTAGTAGATTAGTAGATTTACTACATTAGTTTTTAGTAGATTTGTATTTTTGTTTGTTTTCACACTTTACTCTGTGCTGTCAAAAATGCGATAACATGTGTGTGCTACTTAAAATGTGCTTAGTGTTGTGACTGTGAAAATCAAATATTAAAACTTGAACTTGGAAACCAGTTAGGGTTTTCATACAGTTTGAAATTGACATGTAGTTACTGTGAAGAAAACAAAACAATGATGAATTCCTCTTTGAAGACTGGAATTGCCAGTCATGATGTGAATTTGAGAATTACCCGAGCCTTTTCACATGCTGGGAAAGGTTATACAGGCATTGAAAAATTTTTGTATGGTGATAAATATTCAACCCTTTTCATCAACAGCATATGGTAAGTGTGCAAGACATTTAGATGGTGCATATGCTTTGGCATCTGAAAGTATATTTACTGAAATCTATAGTGAGATTAAACAGGCATATCAAAGTGGTGCTTCTAGTTCTGCTGAAATTTTAGATATAACATAATTTTAATAGAACATGGTTAACATCAGGCCATACATCACTCATAGGTATAGGATGTGTTATCGACATCCTCACAGGATATGTTATTGACTTTTTAAGTTATGAGTAAGTTCTTGTGTAAAAGACTGGCGTGCACAAGGTATTACTCTAGGTGGTAAAGTGCATGGTAGCTTGAAAAAAGCTACAGTAAATGTTGTGTAGATAAATTATATTAAATAATTACGATAATAGTAAACACTGAATTTAGTAATATAATTTTAAATAATTAATTTGGTCCATGTCCTGGCCCTTAACCTCATCTCTTTAGTTTTTAAAATGTCTGCAGATGGTAATTTTAATTTCTTTTTTTTAATATTTAAGCTTTAGGTTTTTTTTTCTTTTGTTTTACCAACCGCACCTTTGAGTTTTATATTTTTCTTCTTGCACTATGAAATTGTTATTTGATGTAATCGGCAGAGGTAATAGAGTCCTCTTGAAATTGATAATTGATTTGATTGGCACGTTATTTTATAGCATAGTTTCAAAATAATATCCTAAAGACCTTGTATTTGTTGATCATATTATGTGTTAATAAATCATGTTATTTTTATTGTAAAGTTTCGTCATGTCATTCTATTGCCGTGTAGTTTTTTCTTTTAGTTTCCTTTATAGGTGATTTTTATTTCAGGTTTTCTTTTATCAATAAGGAAAATCAAGTTTAATTTTAAATATTTTAATTCACGATTCATAACCTTCACTGAGGTGCATCCAGCAATCGAACTTAGTGCTAATTTTATTGATTCTTTGGGTTATTGCATTTCATTTTCGACACAATGCTCTTAATATACTTAATTGTTCTAACCATTGATTTTAATACTAATGATAGGATTTAAATGTGGTAACGATTTAGTATAATCAAGTCTTGCTCTGTTAATTTTAATTATCCCAATTTAATAATCGTTGCATTTAATACATTTCGTTATGCATTATGCCCAATTTAAGTCAAGAAATTAGACTGAAAAAAGTCAAAAAGATATCAAGAAAATCATCTGTTATTGCTTGGCTCATCAGCCGTGGGTAAAGCAAACAGACATAATCAAACACAAGTGGTTTCGCCAAGGTGTCATATTCAAAATAAACTTTTATAATTAATATGCCTGAATCAGATGACAAAAAAACTATAAGAAATTGTTATGACACGACGGTCATAGGTAGGTGCTACAAAATAACCACTTATAAAAGTAATATGAGCACCACCCCACGGTGGTGCTCATATTTCTTTTATAAGCGGTATCTTTCCGTGGGGTGATGCTCATATTTCTTTTATAAGCAGTTATTTTGTAGCACCTACCTACGACCGTCGTGTCATAACAATTTCTTTTATACGCATATATATGCATATATATATGAGTATATATATATATATATATACTCATATATATATATATGCATATATATATATATACTAGCTTAAAACCCGCACTTCGCTACTGTTATGCCTGTCCTTATTCCGACATTAAAAAAAAGTTTAACTTAACTTATCATGATATATATTAATTCAATTACTTAAGTTTAATTAGAGTCTAAGTATTAGGGAGTAAATTTAATAGTATTTAAGATGAGGCGCGTTGTGATTACCTCAAAAGTTAAGAGTTTAAAATATTACCGCAATAACCTACAACAGATTCAATAAGGGAAAAACGACAGCTGAAAGAGAAACTTAGCTTTACTCTGAAAAAGAAAATTTAAACAAAATAAAAGTCATTAAGCTTACGCTTTTAAAGAAAGGACGAGACACAAATTTTAGGGGTAATAATTACAAAAGTTTATTTATATTTTAACATAAATTAAGTTTTCTACATATCTAACCAGCTGTCATACAAGGCACAATTCCATAAAAAAAATTAATCACATAAAACAAATTCAAGTATTACACATCACAATAAAAATAGACTGAAATTATATTTGATTTAGGTGGCTAATGAACCCATTATCTTATAAAAAAAAATTCTTTAGTTAACTCAAAAATAAAAGGAAAACGAAAATCATAATTAAAATTGTACTTTACCGAAATGACTGCAGTCTAAAAAAAAAAAGAAGTAGAAATCTAGAAACAAAGGCATGATAGGAAAGTCGAAAGATTTAGAATTCGGGAATAGGACATGTCCAAAGAAGGGGGGGAACTTATCGGTGAATGTTGCTCTTCATAGCTGCCGCTGAATCGAAACAGGATTCTAGTATCATCCTCTGTCTCCTCTCTCTCGAATATCCCATCGAAACTTTTTGTTCGTTCGGATCTTCTCCGCCACTTTGCCTCTTTTGTTGTTCCGCGTGAAAAATAGACCTTCTCTTCCTGGCTTCTCATTGGTTGATTTCGCGGTATCTTTCCGCCGCGAGACATCAACAAACTCACGGGGAAAAATTCTCGGAAAAGGTCTGGGTGGTAATTACGACGTGTGGGGTAGACTTTCTGAGAAACAATGATAAAATTGCGATGTTTGGGGAGTCATAAAGATGTCAATATCTGTTTTCCATCCCTGGGTTGATGACATTTGCTTCTTGAACGAAATGGCGCAACTATTTTGTATCGTATTACCGTGGGATACCAGAATGAAGAAGAGAAATAAGATTGCTTAGAAAATGGAAAAGTTTTAAACAAAGGTATTAGATTTTATTATTAAAAAAATTAAAGGTCCATCAGCCAATAAAGAAAATACTAAGCCACCTATATTATTATAATTATTAATAATATACAATTAAACATCTCACACATATATTTAAATTTGCTGGAGTGTCATGTTGGATTGGAATCTGTTCAGGAATCTAAATATCAGCACAACACTACGGAGTACATACAAATTAAATACAATGGATAAGGTATGCAATTAATGCCAATATATATATATATATATATATATATATAATAAATGCGATGATCAATATGTACAATTGATGTAGAAAAAAATATATATATTTATAAAAAAATCGTAAGGGATACTTTTATAGACAAAATAATGTCCAATCGTCTGCCGCATTAGCAAGAAAAAAAAAATGTTTTTGTCTATTTAGTTGTTATGCACGTGATGATAAATTTATTTAAAGTACCATAAAAAGAAATCACGTGATCGGCATTGAATAAATTAAATACTAAAAATGAATCTTTAAAAATTCACCAAAAATCAGAAAATTGAAGTAAAGATTCGAGAAAAAGTTCATTTTAAAAGAATTTTTACGCTCTTTCTCGTTATATAAATTTTATAACCCTTAAATTATTATTTTAAATGCAAACTTAAAAAAAGTTACTAAAACAGCTTAAAAATTTAACTAAAAAAAATCTAAGAAGAATTTTTCAAAAATCTCTCTTAGTGCACCCCTACACCATAAGAAGAATCGCCATGCAAAATTTCAGCCCTTTTGGTCCAGCGGTTTGGTCTGTGCGTTGTATGTCAGTCAGTCAGTCACGGAACTGTTTTATATATATAGATATAAATGCATATATATATATATGCATATATATATATATATATATATATATATATATATATATATATATATATATATATATATATGCATATATATATATGCATATATTATATATGCATATATATATATATGTATATATATATGCATATATATATATGCATATATTATATATGCATATATATATATATGTATATATATATGCATATATATATATACATATATATACATACATATATATATATATATATATATATATATATATATATATATATATATATATATATATATATATATACATGCATATATGTGCATATATATATGCATATATTATATATGCATATATATATGTATATATATATGCATATATATATATATACATATATATACATACATATATGTATATATATATATATATATATATATATATATATATATATATGCGTATATATGCATATATATATGTATGCATATATTATATATATATATATATACATACATACATATATATAATACATATATATATATATATATATATGCATATATATATATATATATATATATATATATATATATATATATATATACATACATATATATATATATATATATATATATATATATATATATATATATATATATATATATATATATGCATATATATATATATATATAGTATATATATATATATAGTATATATATATATATATATAGTGTATATATACATACATATATACACTCAAGAGCCAAAACATGACCACCCCTACATTTTGCAATGAATTCGCCTGGATGACGTGGAGGCACGTGATTAGGTGGAAGTGATATTTAACTGCTGCTGGAGAGTCTGAAGAATTATTCTTTCACTTACTTCTGTGTGTGATGGGAAAGGCTGCGGATCTAAGCGACTTTGATAGAGGGCAGATTGTAATGGCTCGAAGGCTCGGAACAAGTATTTCCGAAACTGCACGACTCGTGGGTTGTTCGCGACCTACAGTTGTTAGTACTTATGCAAAGTGGATGAATGACGGTGAAACCAGCAGTAGACGACATGGTGTTGGACGTCCACACACTATCAAAGAAAAAGGTCGTCGGAGACTGTCTCGCATGGTGAAACAAAACCGGAGCCAGACAGTGGCTCAGCTGACAGCCCAATACAATGCAGGGCCAAGTAGAATAGTATCGCAGCACACTGTTCAGCGGACACTGTTGGATATGGGACTACGTAGCAAACGTCCCACTCGTGTGCCTTTGCTGACCAAGCGTCATCGCCATCTGCGAACATCGCGACTGGTCCATGGATCAGTGGGAGAGAGTTGCCTGGTCAGATGAATCACGGTTTGTCATTCATCACGCCGATGGCCGTGTCAGGATACGCCGTCTTCCAGGCGAACTGTTGCTCCCTCAATGTACAGTAGGTCATACACATGCCGGTGGTGGCGGTATTATGCTTTGGGGGACGTTCTCTTGGGCGTCTCTGGGACCCGTGGTTGTGGTAGAGCAGACCATGAATGCTACAGGGTATCTGAACATCATTGCGGACCAGTTACACCCTTACATGGCCACTGTTTTTCCAGCTGGAAATGGAATGTTCCAACAGGACAACACCCCGTGTCACAAGGCTAAAATTGTGTTGGAGTGGTTCCAGGAACATGATGCTGAATTCCAGTTAATGTTCTGGCCGCCTAACTCACCGGATCTCAATCCGATAGAACACATTTGGGATGTCATGGGACGGCAGCTCAGAGTTCAAAGACCACCAATTCGAAATATCTCGGATTTGCGTGACCGTTGCTTAAACATCTGGTACAATCTGTCTCCGGCCATCTACCAAGGACTTGTGGCATCCATACCAAGCCGGTTTGAAGCTGTGTTGCGCGCCAAAGGTGGGCCAACTCGTTATTGACAGGTGGTCATAATGTTTTGGCTCTTGAGTGTATATATACAGTGCTGGCCACTGTAAATGCAACACCCTGAAGGAAACACGAAATAATATGAAATTTACAACATGCATTAGCGGAGGTGAGATATGCAAATGATTAGAATTTCAGCGCAGACGCAGATCATGCGCGCCTGTGGCGCCACTTCAAAGCGCTATTTAAGGCTTGGAGATTTCGACGATTTCAAGTTCGGCAATTGTGATTTTCTTGTGGTTTTTTCAAAAAAAAAACGATCAATTATACCTCGTCGAAAACAGCGACCATCTTTTGATCAAGTATCCGAGTTCGACAGAGGAAGGATAGTGGCCTACCGAGATTGTGGATTATCTTTCAGGGAAATTGGTAGTCGTGTTGGACGAAACCAAACAACTGTAATGCGGATATGTGATCGTTGGATGCAGGAGGGTACGACGTACCGGCGTGTTCGATCGCATCCACCTCAGCGCACCACTTCACATGATGACAGGCAAATTGTGCGCATGGCAGTGACGGATCGCTCAGTCACATCACGAACCATAGCACAGCACATGCAGTCTGTAACGCATCATCCAGTGTCTGCGCGTACCATTCGACGCCGTTTACAGCAGAGTGGTTTGTCGGCAAGACGTCCATTGCTTTGTCTACAATTGACGAAGAACCACAGACGTCTCCGCCGCCAATGGTGTGACGACAGAAGGATGTGGACGGCAGAATGGAATGAAATTGTCTTTACTGACGAGTCACGCTTCTGTCTGCAACACCACGATGGTCGCATTCGAGTCTGGAGACACCGTGAAGAGAGGATGCTGAACAGCTGCGTTATGCACCGCCACACTGGTCCTGCACCGGGTATTATGGTATGGGGTGGTATTGGATATCACTCTCGCACACCTCTAGTACGCATTGCCGGTACTTTAAACAGCCAGCGCTACATCTCCGAGGTGTTGGAACCAGTTGTCCTTCCTTACCTTCAGGGCTTGCCCACAGCCATATTTCCACAGGATAATGCACGACCACACGTGGCACCCATAGTCCAACGGTTCTTCGTCAATCGCCAGATTGAATTGCTTCCCTGGCCGCCTCGCTCTCCGGATCTTTCGCCGATAGAAAACATGTGGTCCATGGTTGCTCAACGATTCACCCAGATTCCATGCCCAGCTGCCACTGCAGATCAACTTTGGCAACGTGTGGAAGATGCTTGGTCTGCTGTACCCGAAGAACTCATCCAAAGTCTCTTTGAATCAATGCCGAGGCGTGTGGCAGCGGTGATCTCCAACAATGGCGGGTACTCTGGCTACTGATTTTGGCAGGAACCACAATTCACAGAAGTCTATAAATTTAATCATTTGATACTTGGTCAACATGTTATCTACAAAACAAATTTTGTTGTGATATCTCTTGTCTTTCATGGTGATGCAATTTGGGTGGCCAGCAGTGTATATATACATATATATATATATATATATATATATATATATATATATATACATATATACATCATACATATATATATATAGTATATATATATATATATATATATATATATTTATATATGTTTCTCAGACAATCAATATCAATAATTCTGTTACGACTTCATTCTTCAGCAATCTTAGTCATCACAAACGATTTTTTTCAAAGTTTAAATAATTAAATATAAAGAAAAATAAAAGTTGAACCGAAATTATATTTCTTTTACCTTAAATATATTATAAATTTGCTAGATCTCATTAACTGTAACCGGTAGTTTTATCGACGCAATTTCATTGGCCAGAGAGGTCTCTAGCGTGGTTTACTAGTATGCAATAATTATCGCCCAACAAAACGCGCCAAATCGTCGGAAAATCCAAGATGGCCGACCTGGCCCCAACTCCTAGACTATCCCCGTCAAGGGACAAGGGACATAAAATATTAAACCATTTATAAATACCACGATCGTAAATTAGAAATGTTGGAAGCTGTTACGAAATATTTAAAAGCTATGCATTTAATTGAGAAAAACAGTTTTAAAAGAAGGCATTGAATGTAAACAATCTAACCCCAATCACGAATTTGATGAATTGAGACTCAACATGAGAATTTGAATGGATGTTTTTAAAAGCAAATTAAATCCAAAAATATAACTTTTTTCAATTTTAACTATTTATATCATAATAGAAGAATTAAAACTTCTTTAAAAATCCTACAAAGTACAATATATAAAGGAAAACAATGCAAAAAATCATAACTTACTGCGAGAGCTGCTTGGATTGAATTGAATTGAAAATTTGTGAGACTTAGCGAATTCCTGCTTGAATTGAATTGAAAAGAAAATTTGTGAGACTTATGCTACAGCCAGGCGGCCGGCTTTGTCTCTACATAAAACTAGCGCGTCTTTCGCGACTCGGCACCCAATGCGTGAAACAGTCCATTTGAATTTAGAGGTGGGATACGTTAGGTTGTAGGGTGGTGCCATCTATTCGCTATTCTACGATTCACTTGCCGACGCGGCACCCAATGCGTGGCACCCGACGGGGCACCCAATTTCTGTATATCTTCACAAGTACCTTGCAGCATTTTTGAGATTTTATTAAAAGTTTCAAGTATTTTACTTTGTACAATTATTAAAACAATTGTTGGAAATTGTTCAAAATACTTGTAATTAATCAAATTTTTATTTCGCCATCTTTTGACACCTTGAATTACTAATTTTTTCATTTATCAATTTATATTTTTTAAATACGTATGCTGTTGCAGTTATTAATGTTTGAACGTTTTTCTTGTTTATTATACTGCTCATTAAGTGTAGAAATTAATTTAATGGGTTTTTATTTTGTTGTTTAAAGATTTAGAGCATTTTGAAACATAACTTTAAAGTTCTGTATTCAACATTTTTATTTCTTGTGTTATGATCATACAAGTCTTTGGGCATATACTACTGCACATTGCTTTTTTTTTATTTATTTAGTAATTTTATTTTATAAAAATTACTAAAAAATTACTTACCTATTACCTGAAAAGATTGCATTTATCATTTGTATTGTATATAACAATACTAATGAACTTCTAATATTCAATAACCTCAAAAGCCAGTACCTTTCGAAGCTATGGCGATAAATTGAAGGATGCTAAGTGCATTTTTACAATTATCAAAGAGAGCTAAATAAAACACTGTAAATTCTGCAACTTTTTTGGGTAATAGAGATAAATATTTTATGTTTCTTGGTATTCCATGCGATCTAATTCTAAGAAAAGTTGAGTACATATTACACTAGATAACCTAGTAGCCATAATTAGTACCTTTATAATCTTCAACTGTTGAATTCATTTAGTAGCTTCAGTTTATACCTTAATTTTAATTCAGGTTGATAATGATTAAATCAATTTTAAAGAACAAGATATTTTTTATCTCATTCTGCTAACCCTTATTTAGAAGATATTTTTATTAGAAATTAACAAAAATGACACAGACAATATTAAATTTGGACTATTGGGTTGGTTGATTTGTAACTGTATGGTCAAATATGCTCATTTTGGACTGAGACCTATGGTTTAAAGTGGATTCTGAACCATTAGAACATCCACGCCTTATAGATCTTAAAAATATAGGCACTTTGTAATTAAAATATTGACATATTTTTTATTGAATAGAAAAAATTGTGATAATCAACATGAAGCTGAAAATTTTATTAATTACAAGTATTTTGAACAATTTCCAACAATTATTTTAATAATTGTACAAAGTAAAATACTTGAAACTTTTAATAAAATCTCAAAAATGCTGCAAGGTACTTGTGAAGATATACAGAAATCTGTTGAGAAACTTTAATCACTCATAACCCAAATCCAGAACTTAAGGAATAATTGGGAGTTTCTTAAAAATGATGCCCTTCAGTTATCAGGCGTATGGAATATTAAACCTTGTTTACGTCAAAAAAGATTGTGTTGTGTAAAAAAAGTTCTGTGATGTATTACAAGTAGATGAATGCATTGAAAACAGTTAACAATGTTTCAAACTCGAGGTGTTTTATAAAGAAATGGATTTACCATAGAAATATCCCCTAACGTATCCCACCTCTAAATTCAAATGGACTGTTCCACGCATTGGGTGCCGAGTCGCGAAAGACGCGCTAGTCTACATAAACGACCCGAAAAGGAAAAACATGGACGGACAGACGCTAGACCAACTAGCACGGAGAAACTTTGAAACACAAACTTCGAACATGGGAGAAGGAAAGCGGCGAGAAGCCCCACCCGGGACCACAAAAACAAAACACGGGGAAGAAGAACCACGCATACATCGCAAACCAACGACAAACAACAGACACAGAACAACACACACACGAACAAAATCAGAGGTCACCCCCAACCAAGGGAGCGAAGCGTAAAACACGCCAAGGCAACCAGCCCACGCCACGAACTCGTAGCCGAATTAATAACAGAATCATAAGAAGGGTTATCGCTAATCCTAAGAGAATTAAATAAAGCACAACGCTGCACCCGGAACTTGGAGCAGCTTAGCAAAATATGATCTGGCGTATTATTTTCATTACACGTGTCGCACAGAGGGGAACGAGCCATATTCAACTTATGCCAAAGATGGTTGCACTGAATCGTTTTGGTACGCCAGCGGGCAATCAGAACATCAATCTGGCGATGGTAAATCCACCTACGATGCGTTTGATTCTTGAGGTTAAATGCGCCATACCGCTGACGATAAATGCTTCTATTCCATTCATCCTCCCCGGCAGCGTACATGTCACTTTTGATCTTTCTTATGATGTCTTCCGGACTAATCACATTAAGTTGGTCGGTAGTGAAAGGGCCATGTCTACACATCTCATCAGCCACCTCATTTGGATAGATGCCCCGATGACCAGGGGTCCAGACCAGCCGAATGGAATTGATTCTCTCAAGATCATTAGTAATTTTACTATGCAGCAAAAGGATGACCGCTGAGGACTTCGAATGAGCCATATGTAGCGCCGAGAGAACGGAAAGGCTGTCAGAAGCAATTAAAACATGATCAACCTCCTGGCCACAAATATCAATAGCCAGAACGATAGTTAGAGCTTCCGCGGTAAAAATTGAATTCAAACGATGGGTTAACATGGCTTTCCCAGAATTAGTCGAGTGGTTAAAGGCCGCTATCGCCACTTTGTCGTCGGTCTTGGAGGCGTCAGTGGCAATCAAAAAGCACTTTGGCTGGTAATTATTGACAAACTCAGCCCATAAAGCTGAAATCACCGAGTTCGGGAGATCTATATTTTGAAAGGGGAGATCCTGTGTAACAATCTCCACCTGATGAGAAAGAAAAGTGCGGCCAGGGTCAAGGAAAAAGCTTGATCCCAGACAGTACATATCCATAGTGATATTCATGGTATGCAGCAAACCAGGGATATAGGATGAGTTTCCCGAAATACACCTATGAAGGTTTCTCTAAAGCAAGGATTTGGTATGGAGTGACAGGTGTTTAATAAGAAAACATTTATTAAGGTGCTGAATACGGCACGCAATGCTGTTTTGGTGAACCTCAGCCCGAAGAACAGGGATCGGCGTCCACCGGGGGAGACCAGTGGCCAGACGGAGGGCAATGGAGTATAAGGCCTCCATGGTATTAGCGTCACTCTTTGAAATCTGGGAATACAGGAAACCACAATAGTCAAAAACACTGCGGATAACCGCATTGACGATTTGGGATAAGAGTCCGGCTAGTGGCGCCACGAGTTTTATACACCAAACCTTTTAGCATGTTTAGCCGGCGGTGAGTTTTTCCACGCAGATACTGAAACTGAGGCGCGATGGACATGGTTGACGACAGGACGCAACCCAGAATTTTGATATTTTTACTCCACGGAATAGGATGGCCAGCTATACGGCTTTCAGGGCAGGGAAATCTACCCCTTGAAAAATTTATAGCCGTGCTCTTCGATGGGGAGAGAGAAGACTTCCAATAATTACACCACTTCAGAATGTTATCAAGAGCTGTTTGCAAATCATTGCAAGTGGTAGCAGGATCATCACCAATAGCATACACAAAAATGTCATCAACGTAAGTCAGCACAGTAACCCTGGACGGGGTCGTTTAAAAATATCAAGCATATACATAGAGAAAAGAAATGGGGACAGAACGCTACCCTGAGGAATTCCAGACGTAACCTTTTGAGGGGGGGGGGGGAAATGTGATTGTGCCATTTCACCTTAATATTCCTATCCTGTAGCCACGTAGAAATCCATAATAAAACATTTCTATCAACACCAACGGAAGCCAGCTTGTAAATCAGCCCGTCAATCCAAACGGAATCATACGCCTTTTCAATGTCTAGGTTAACAAGGAGAATATATTTTTTGTTCAGGCGAGCTTCCTGGATATCAAGGTACAGCTTGGCCAAGACAGATTGGCTGTCCCGATTGGGGAGACAGCCACCGAGGCCGGGAGGAAAAACATTGTGGCTAATAGACCAGCGAGTGAGACGATGGAGAATAATGCGTTCAAAAATTTTACTCCAAACAGAAGTAAGGGCAATCGGGCGATATGAAGAAATCAGAGTACTGGGCTTCTTGGGTTTCAGAATGGGAAGAATTATGGCAGAGTGCCACTGACTTGGGACACTGGCCGTATCAAGGAGATTATTAAAAATACCACCAATCTTGCAGAGGTTATTAGGATCAATGTGCTTGATTAGCTTTTCCGAGATGCCGTCTTCCCCGGGAGTGGTGGGTCTAGTAGCCTTGATCGCAAGCTGGAGCTCCGGAGTAGAAATAGGGTTGTTAAACTCCCCCATTACATTGGTAAGAGCGTACGGAAGGGGAGGGTGATGTGAAGTGGGGTAAAGGTTCTGGCCGAAAAGGATAGCTTGACGATAGGGGCAGTTGATACAAACACCTCGATAAAGCAAAGTCCCCCCAGAAGCCTGTAGGGTAGATTGCTTCTTAAGAATGCGATAGATGGTCTGCATACTGTTTTGACAATTACAGAGTTTGTTCCAAAAGCTACGAATACTGCATTTTATATGACGCCGTAAAAGACTTGAAAAATTTTTATACTGTAACCAGTAATCACGCGAAAAAGTCCGCTTAGCTAGCCGAAGATACTTCCTTTTCTGCCCCAAGATCCAAGAGCACCTGGAGTTCCACCACTGTGGGTAGGACGTCCCAGAAATTCTTTGAGAGTGATTATTATCTGAGATAGCCTGTTTACTTGAAGACATAAGATCCGTGAAGGAAAGAGTGTTATGGCAATTCATGCTATTATTTAAATCTCGGCCAGCCCTAGTCCAATTGGTCCGAAGTCGAAAGGTAGTAGTAACACACTGAGCGTAAGGGCCATAAAGCTGTAAGAACATCGGACAATGATCCGAGTCAAAACTATCAGGATGGATATAAAATTTTACAATAGGGAATAAGTCTGGAGAAATAATAGCAAGATCGAGTACAGAAGGTGAATTGTTAGCCATGAAACGGGTAGGAATGTCCCTGTTAACAATGCAAAGATCATTTCTAGCAACCCAGTCAAGAAATTGATTCACCGGGGCCAGGCCTTGACTGCCCCGTTTAAGTAAATTTAAATTTAGGTCCCCCATGATAATAAAAGGTGGTTCAATATCATCAAGAAGAGAAACGAAAAAGCCAAGGTCAAAACTGCATCTGGGATTATAGATATTTACAATGGTGAGAGGAGTATTATTGACCCATAATTTAACAGCAACATACTCGATGAAAGGATGTTGAATGGGGAGAGAAAGGTCGATGGAAATAACATTACGCTGGATCGCGGTGAGGACGCCACCCCCACCGCCCCCAGGCCTATCTCTACGATACAGGATTTTCTGATTGACAGCGAAAGAAAGAGCCGGAGTAAGGAAAGTTTCTTGAGTAAGCAAAACAGGAACAGAAGCAAAAACCGGACACCGGAGCCAAGCGGCCCTGGCCAGAAAGAAGATTATTAAAAATACCACCAATCTTGCAGAGGTTATTAGGATCAATGTGCTTGATTAGCTTTGCCGAGATGCCGTCTTCCCCGGGAGTGGTGGGTCTAGTAGCCTTGATCGCAAGCTGGAGCTCTGGAAAGCCCAAGAAGCCAGACAAAAAACAAAAAAGAACACGGACAAACCAAAAAAGGCCGCCAGACAGCCCCCCCCTAGAGGGGAGGGGAGTCAGGAAAGGCCCCCTCAAAAAACAGGGGCGGCCCAAGCGGAGGACCGGGATTATCAAGATCGGTGGTCCCGGAGAAATCCATCGAGCCGAAGTCCCCAGCAGTAGAGGACAGGGGCGATGGCGAATTAGCTTGTGACAGTCTCTGTTTTTTCTTTATTTTCTCTCTAGTTTGCGGAGCACCGGACAGCGTCGGGGGGAGAAAGTTTTGTAACATGTTCGTAAAGGATGATGTCATTATTTCGATGACTTTGTTGAAAGTTTCGACTTGAGTACTTAAAAAATTTTGGAGGGTTTCCTCAAACTTAGCCTCGAATCTTTCCATGATCTTTTCAAAGTTCGTGGTTACCTCCTGTAGATTAATCTTTTCCTCCCTATAGCTGGGAGACGCAACCCCCGCATAGGAAGGTGCCTTCCTATTATTATTATTATGTGCGTAACGACGCCGAGCTTCTGTGATCGTTAAATGGTTAAGGCATTTGAATTTATTTATTTCCGCTTCTCGGATATATGCGCTGCAACTTTTTGCTAATTGGTTCATGGCCCTCGCCACAGTTGCTACATTTCCCTTTGTCAGCCTGGCACAATTGAGTAGCATGTTCTTCTCCACACTTATAGCATACCACAGCGTTTTTACATGCCCTTGTCGAATGTGAGAATTGGAAACAATTATTACACTGCCGGAGTCTATCTATAAAAGGCCGTATGCGTATTTCTTCGAACCACAAGTGAATCTTGTCAGGGAGTTGTTGCCCAATTTTTGTTACCAGCATGGTTTTAAGCGGAACACGATTACCACCCGTCAGCTTCTGAAAACGACGGACTTCAAAAATCGGAATGCCATTCTCTAACAGTTCTTCAACTTCATTGCAGGTGACATTTAGCGGAATATCATAAAGTAAAAACTTTGACGTAAGTGTATCCGGATTTAATCTGGGCACGATAGGTACCGACAATATTTCATTAATTTTTAATAGTTGGATGGCAGTATTGTTATCTTCCATGACACAAACGATTTTTCCGTTACGTGTGGCCTTTAAAAAACTTAAACTTATCTTGGGACCGACGCGACATACCAGCTCATCCTTCATTTTTTTTTGGGTGTGAAATAGGGCAGTCCCCTGCAGGACTTTCAAGAAAAATTGTTAAAGTTCCCACACCTTGACCCAAAGCTTCATTCAAAAATTTATGCGGATGGAGCTTAGCAGACCAGAAGAAGTTGTCGTCAGCCGGCGACTCCTCCATTCCAGAAAAGCAAAATTCAGAAACCACTTACCGCATACTCCGTCACCGGCAGCTGCAGAATCAACACCACAAACAAAACCGAGGAAAAAATCTCAAAACCACACGAAAAGCAGCCACAAGAAGCACAACGCAACACAGGAAACAATACACAAACGGTACACGAAGAACGCCTACCAAAAACCAGCGAAAAAATAAGATAGAACAATAAGAAACGCAACCGACCGCCACGTGTCACTAAGCCTATCTCACTCCAAATTCCTGCTTGACTCACGCCCTGTTCCATATTGTAAACAAATAAACGAAAGTTGCCAGATTCCAAAAGGTAAAAAAGGATTTTCGTTTCATCCATGATAATACCATTTCAGTTCTTGCTTGCTACAATGAACTATTTCTTAACAGAAGAGAAAACCAAACGTCTATTTAAATGGGTGTCAGCTTTTTAAACTTAACTCATTTCTTTTTGGACCATACGTGAGAAGCTTCAGTGCTTCCCATATCTATACCGAGGGTAAAGATGCTTATGTGCGCCTTTATGCCGGGGCGCGTATTTCCATAGTGCACGGTTACCCTGCAATGGTGGGAGGAGCCAGCTATTTCGCCCAATCATTCGCCTCCAAGGATACGAGCGCCACAGTTTATTTACATTCAAATCTCCAATAACACGTTACTTTCAGATATCGCCATCTTTTTTTTTAAAGTTAATTCAGATATCGCCTCGTTTCTTTTTTAAGTTAATATGGAAAGCGTAGTACCCAAAGAGTTTCTTTATAAAATTATAAAGAGTTCTGTAATTTCAGCTGAAGATTTTCACTGTGAAGTCAGAACAAATGTTAACAGTGAGGAAGATTTCGTGAAATAGCTAAAAGCCTTCGAAACAGTTACTAATACTTCTTGGATACTTCACGATTCAGTGCCAAAGGAAATATCACTCTTTCGTTTGTTCAGAGATTATAAATGTCAGTATTCAGCTTATCGCAAGAAGAAAGTAAGTAGTATAGAACTGTGTTTGTGTGAAATTTCAGTATTAACTTATATTTGTGTTTGATATGATTATGGTCAAATTAAAAACTGTCAGTATTTATTTTGATTTCAAAGCTGTAAATCAAATCCACATTACAATATTTCATGTTAATCTCCTAAGAGTGGATAATGTAATTATTTTTGCTCAGTTGCTGATGAGTGCATTACCATATGCTGTGACTGATTAATTATAAGCTTTAAGTATCTCTTTCTAAATATATACATATATATATATATTATTTTTATTTCAGGAGGGATTAAAAAACAAAAATTGCTCGGCTTCCTTAACTGTTCGAATGAAAAAATAGCCAATACATACGTAACAGAGATCCTTTTGCTAAAGATGGTTATTTCACAATAATCAAAATTGATTTTCACCATAGCCATAAAATCAATGTAGCGGAGGCATGGAACTGGCTTCCTAGATCTGAAGAGACAAAAAAGTGGTCTCTTCGGACCTAGGAAACAGATTTTCATAGATTTATTTAATAATGGTAAGGATTCATCTGTTTACTGTTATATTAAAGAATGGATTGTAAATTGTATTTACTTCAGAATAAGGGTAACTCATTTTTCTTATGTTCGCTGAATTGCTCAAACAGAGACTTAATTAGCCAATGTTTAAAAATAAATTTACTTTTGTTTTATCACTCCTGTTTAATCATAGCATTTAAATTTGCAGTTTGATTGAATAAATACTGTTACAAAATTTTCATCCTTATTTTAATTTACATCTTACCTAATCCATAATCTGAATTTTAGATGTTTTCTCCTTTTACACTTAATTTTGTTATCAGGATAGAAAAGTACATTTGCTCATCATCTTAAAAAATGCATGCATTTCTTTGGCGTTGTTTCTCAGAAATGTTATATTAGTGTATTTTTGGAATAAAACTTTAAACTGCAATATGTCACATTTTAAAATAGCATATATGCACTATTTGTTTCCATCATTTAATTTTTTTCTCTGTTTTCATTAAATTTTTGGTTAGTGTGCATGCACATACACAAAATTTAGATTGCAGTCATTTCTAATTTTAAAGAAAGATTAGTTTTTAATACAGCCTCTTGCTTATAATTTAAATAATACAGTATTTACGTATTAACCAATACCTTTTGCTTCACAACAATGAAAGTTGAAGTGAAAAACATCAAACTACAGAGATAAACCTCTGAAAATTAATTCTTTTTTCCAAAACCAATGTAAAAAATGTGTATCAAATTAAAAATACCTTAAAATTCTTCAAAATGCACATAATAAGTATATAAAATCCGTATAGACTAACATTTTTAAGACACAGCATATCTAACCAATAAAATTTGTGAACTATATAACAAAATTTTTAATTATATAATATTTTCATAAAATTCACTTTTTTATTTAAAGGCATGAGCCCTGTTGCTGCAAAAAATTATCACGAATCTTCGCTGTTGACTGAATCACCAGAACAGTTAGCCAACAGCTGGGTTATCCTCATACCTGATGGATATATGATATTCACCAAAAGTGGCTTACTGAAAACTTTGGAGGTCTTAATTCTGGACCTAACTTTAATAGGTATTCTGTTTTATTATTTTATTTCTTTGTTGTTAAAATATTTTAAACTCTTTGAAATCTTGAAAAGTTCAAATAATTTCAAACATTGTTACACTTGATGTTAGCTTGTGATTATACATAACTATACAGCACCAGTGGTTTAGCGAGAGGGGGGCAAGGGGGTCTATAATGTCCCGGGCGCCATTCACAGAGGGGGCGCCAAATGGTCCTTTTCACTAATTCTATATATTATATTACTATATATTTTTCGGGGGCGGCGCCAAAAAGGTATCGTGCTCCGGGCGCCAGTTATGCTCGCTACGTCACTGTACAGCACTTACCAGATAAACACAGCCAAATCCTTTGAGCCGGGTAATGTACTTTTGTGCTTTTTGTATATACCAAACAAGTATATCTTGAAATTAATAACCACTTTGGAATATATGAAAAATGGGCTGAAATATAATCAAGAAGTAGATCTTTAAGAAAAGATACTGCTCACCTCCGAAGAGAAGATCCCTCAGAAAGCAGTCACTCGGGAGCAGTTCTTTTTTCACGAGGGGTGGAAAGTGTCAAAAGCGATGGTCAATGGGAGAGGAAGAGACTGTCACCAAACACCCTCTTTTCGTCAAATAACAATATTTGTCCCAAGGAAGAGTCGAACAGGTGTTTCTTTCTGCCGATGGGTAATGGTTTACCCTAAGAAAAGGCAGTGTTTACAAGAGACAAGTGGGGAGGAATACACATCTACAATCGAAAGGAAATTTTCAACACTATACCTATAGATATTTCACAGAGGATGAAATCAGAGTTTGATGAAATATTTCCCTATTTAAATTGCAGAAAATGGGAAAACTTTATAATGTATTGAAAAAATAAGTTGCATGTGATTTTTCATTAGAAAAGGTCATTAGTGTAGTCATCATAACACTTTAAACGGCAGCACCGGCTTTAAGCCGATTTACCTATTAGATTAGGAAAATTTAAAATATGTGTAAAAGAAAATTGCATTAACAGATGTAAAAAATATTCAGAATAATGACCAAACGAAGTGTGTAAAACATGTAGCTGTATATCTCGATATGCTGGTTGAAGAAATGGAAGCATTAAAACATTCTTCCATCTTAATATTTCTGAAACCCCATAAAAATTCTAAAATTCCTCGCTACGAATGACAGACCTGCTGGCTTTCCAAATAGGGACTGGGAGCAGAAGCTTTTCCAGATTAAATTAATTAAAACATACCTGAGACCAACAATATCGCAGTAGAGACTAAACAGTCTTGCAATACTTTCTATAGAGCATGAGGATATTAAAACTTGGTCAAATCATAAATGATTTTGCTGATAAAAAAAATCTAGAAATATTTATTTCTAGATTTTTTTTGTTCTGTAAATTAAATCTGGCTAAAATACTTTTTCCATAACTTAAAGTCTTATATAATCATTTCATGTTTAATCCATCATTTCTAGAACCGACCACTTATATCCCAAATAAAAACAAAATTTTGTAAAAAATAAGATATGTAAGAAATGCCTTACATAAATCCAAAAACCGAATTTGCCGAAATGCTTATAGTAATCAACTCTGTACAATGCATGTAATGGAAAAAAATCTATAATAAAAACCCACACTTCAGTAGTGTCATTTTTATAATTTATTCGTGCTGTCATCAGTTTCTGAAAGCCCATTTGTTTTATATTTGCATCAATTATTCATATAACTAGCCACACTTATTATTTTAAATGAAAAGAAAATTATTAAGACAGATCGCGTCTCCTATAGCAAAAGAAAAAAGTAAAATATTGCAAAAACCCAAATACATAGAAATCTGCATCTTCTATATAAATAAAGTAACAGGCATATTTGTCGAGTCACGTGAACGTCATGTCTCCGGGTCTCACTCATCCTGAGAATGCGATTTTGGCGGCCATTTTGTTTTGGTCGAAAATCGGTGTATTATTTTTCTCATGAAAGTACATAAATCTTACATATTTGGAAGGAGCTTTGAAAACTGATAACTTTTTCTGCTTGCAGTTATTCTGTTACTTTAATAGTTTTAAAGATATTATAATTCTAAAAAAGTACTCCACCGGAGAAGCAGGCCACTCCAAGCAGTATGGTGCAGCCATCTGTCGGCAGCGACGGGAATGAAAATTGACGGGAATTTAATATATTTGTATGGCCCCGAAAAGGGCCTTTTTTTCTTTTGTGGGGCCCGTCTAGTCTATAATAATACATTTTTGTATGATCCTGTATTTATAAAAGTAAACATGACTCTAAATTTTATTGAGGATTTCTGAAACTCCCTCACATTACTTCGTGAAATAGTAAGTAGTATGATGCAGGGTTAAAAGTTTCAAATTCGCTGATTACATGAAAGTAGAAATCAAAATATACGATGATTTACTTAAAGCCTAAATACTTAAAACCTTCATAATTTTCTTAATGCCTAAACAGCGATAAATACTTTCTGTTGAAAGGGTATTGGGGTGTTGATTATCCCTGATCCCTCATTTCGAGAATCGACCTCCCCGAGGCAGCAACCTTAAAACCAGTTCCAGGTCCCTTCTGACTGGAGGTCTGCAGTAGGAAGGTATTGCTTTTGTAGGTTAGTATTTTTTCCTCGGGTTTCCGGCAATTATTCCAGAAGTACTTTTAATCCAAAATTAAAATAAACTAGCAAAAATTTAGAATAGAATACACAAAATGTTTTGATTTATATATATATATATATATATATATATATATATATATATATATATATATATATATATAATATTAAAAAACTAGTAATTTCTTAATTCAACACTCTTAACATTTAAAAACTATTAATTCTTCAATTTAGTATTCAAAATTACATACCCCTTTTTAATCCCTTAAGTTATTTAATTTCCTTTGGGCATTCGCGTTAAATTCCATTATTACAGCCTTCGGCAAAATCATTCAAGATGGCTGTCTTTTTTACGTAAAGAGACGCGGCGCGGCGTCAGTACAAATTTAAATCAGTTCTGCACATCAACAACAACCTTAAACCAATCAACTATTAAGACACACCCTTTTGTCACGTGATGGATTGAAGTTTATATAAATCTTGACGTCGAAAACTAGGACGGATTCCTGTACTTCCTCTTTCCGCATTCATTCCGGCGTAGCGGCATGCAAATTTAATAAACATGTAGTTTGAGAAAGTTGTGTTATGATTTGTGTGTCTGAGGGTTGAGATGAAGCGGGAATGGATTTAAACATTTGTGGTGCACGGCCGGGGAACAAGTCATCCATTTTAACCTCAATTAGATGAGGCAAGGTGAATCATTAATCAAAA
Organism: Dolomedes plantarius; assembly: GCA_907164885.2. Lineage (NCBI taxonomy): Eukaryota > Metazoa > Arthropoda > Arachnida > Araneae > Dolomedidae > Dolomedes > Dolomedes plantarius. The sequence goes on from OU015491.1 coordinate 228,585,452, forward strand.
CTATGCCACTCAGCTTTTCATTCTTCGGCCCTCGCCCGTGCTATTACAAGAAAAGTCGGCAGTGTGGACCTCCCCTCGGACACAGGCAGTAAATTTTTTTTCCTCTTCTTCACTTGCAAAAATAAGAAACAGAGTGTCCCTGTTTCCGCCATGTCTTCAACAACGCCGGACAATTTAGGAGTTCCTATCAGCCATGAGGTGGCGCGGGAAAATCCGAATGAATCTCCATTCCATTAAACTACCAGCGGATTCCTTGGGAGTACATCGTAAAATTTTGTGCGCCTTCGACACTCCTGTGTGACGTCAATTTCTCTCCGTAGAGCCAAGGTCAACTATCTGTGTGACATCATCTTTTCCAATTCAGCGAGTTTCCAAGATCAACGCTTTCCATGAGTCTTCAGTAGAAAAATTGCGACTAATTCCGTGCGACAGCAGTTCTTCATTCGAGTGTTCATGATCTTTTGTGAAAATGTTAGGTCATCGATATTGTGTGCAAAACAGAAAAATGTGTTCGCGATACAAGTTTGTTCCAGCAGTTCAACGCCATATGTCATCTCTAAAATGTTACCAAAAGAAAAAATTCTACAACTTCCGAAATAGAAAAAAAATTGTGTGTTATAAGGTTTCTTTAAAGTGCTCATTCATAGTGTTCCAATTGTGATACTGTGTTCTGGGATTAACTAAGCCAAGAACTGCACCAAGATAAATTTAGAACAGAGCTGCAAATGGTAAAATTATGAAGATATGTAATGGTGAAAGTTAATAAGGATAATGGTAAAGAATGTGAATAACCACTTCAATTGGTAAGCTAAAATTTACGAATTATTATTGAGGGTGAAAATTTTTAATATTAATAGATACTGATAAAAACTTGTTATAAATGTGTGTCAGTGAAAGTATTTTCAAATTCTTGATTTAGCTAAATAAAAATGATACAATTAAAAACGAAAGATATCAATGACTTATAATGTATATTGTGGGTTTTCATTTTAAAAAATGAATGGTTTGTTTCTATTTTGGATTGCACTAAAGAAATTTTTGAGACTTATATTTGATAAAATGATTTATGGTGTATTTAACGAACAACTTCCCGATATCCGTGACTGATGAAATATAACTACAGTGTTGCAAAAGAAATTCTTATAATTAAATAATAAAAAATAACTCCGATCGGAATGGTAATACATTGGTGAGTCCCTGTTAACAGGTGAGAGAGTGGTTATAAAATAATTTTGTAATTGAAGTGTTTTTTAATTTTACTATATATCGATAAAAGTTATTATAAATGTGTTCAAGTTATTGATTTAATTAAGTAACTATGGTAAAAAATAAATCTATAAAAAGTAAAACGAAAGTAAAGAAAATCAATGGTTTAAAATATGTATTATGGTTTTGATTTTATAAAGTATTTCATTTGATTTGCATTTTGATAGAATTTTATGTGTATATTCCTTCATATTATAAGAGATTTGAATTTAAAAGAAATTGTTGAGACATATTTGATAAATTTATTAAAATTGTGTATTTTCTGTGTAATTTTTGTAATATTTCTGTGTTCTTATTCTAGTAATGAATATTTTAGTGCTTTAGGAAAAGTAATAATCTTTGGTTATGTTAAATTGAAATGTCAAACGAGTCTAGTAACTCTATAGGTACTTGTTTTTCGCACCCAATTCAAAATCGTCGCGGAGAAGAAAAAAGAAAAAACATTAAAATTAACTTACTTCCGTGTTCGGGCGCTTTGGTGTAAACAGAGGAGCGTTTGGACGCCAATTCGACTATAAATTTGAATGTCAGCGGTAATCTGATAAACAATCACGAAAAGAACCTAACTTATTCCAATTCATTTAACCTAGAAATTTTGCGGTTTTCAAGTTAAGCTTTCTAAGTCTAAACATCTGATGCTTGAGGTTTTGATTTTGGAAAATATCTGCATGGATGACTTAGTAATTATCTCAGACATCAAGAAAATTTTATAATTTAGGTATTTTGTTTGACATATTACATTTGATTTTGAGCCCTCGTGAGTAGTTTTACGAATTTAAGTAAAGGAGATTTCCGGAGGTTTTAGTCGACAGTTAAAAGGCGTAATTGCGATTTTCATATAAACGGAACGTCTTTTTAACATGACTAATGGCCTGTTCACATAGGAGTCCGGTGCGTTGCGTTAAGGAAAAGATGACGTTGAGACGAAAATAAACCAATCATAGGCCTCCAAACCATTAGCAATGAAATTTTTAAAGCCTATGATTGGTTTATTTTCGTCTCAACGTCATCTTTTCCTTAACGCAACGCAACGGACTCTATATGAACAGGCCCTTAGGGTGCCAAAAAACCACAATTGGAGAATTAAAAACCATTGTATGTTATATTAGGTTCATCCGCCCCAGAAAATTCTCGAAATAGAAATAATGAAGAGTAATAAATAAATAGAAAAGAGAATATTATAATGAGAGATATGTTATGAGATATTGAATACAAATGATGAATATTTAGAACTTTACAGCGAGGATTCATACCAAAATGTTATATAAGAAAAGAAAAATTAATTTTGGTCTATTGATTTGATGGTTAACTTGAGAAACTAAGAGTTTTGGGTGACACACGTACAACAAGGTACCTTCAACACAAAGAATTGGATCCACATAAAATTATAATAAGTGTACACAAATGAATAGTAAATAAATAATTTGAAAATAAAGTGAAAAGTATTGAGAATAGGTAAATAAAGTTAGAATAAATATGAATAAGTATAACTAAAGAATATTGAATAGAGATTTTTTTGAACAAGTAAATATTGTAGGAATAACAAATGAATATTGAAATGAGAGTAATAAGAAATATAAAGATATGAAAACTAGATATAATGAATAAGAATTGATATACTGAGAACTCGTACAAGATTGAGTTATTTGATTAACAAAATATATGTTCTGTAACTTTTATATACAATTTATACACTGCTGGCCACCTAAATTGCAACACCAAGAAAGACAAGAGATATCACAACAAAATTTATTTTGTAGATAACATGTTGACCAAGTATCAAATGATTAAATTTATAGACTTCTGTGAAGTGTGGTTCCTGCCAAAATCAGTAGCCAGAATAGCCGCCATTGTTGGAGATCACCGCTGCCACACGCCTCGGCATTGATTCAAAGAGACTTTGGATGAGTCTTTGGGGTACAGCAGACCAAGCAGCTTCCACACGTTGCCAAAGTTGATCTGCTGTGGCAGCTGGGGATGGAATCTGGGTCAGTCGTAGAGCAACCATGGACCACGTGTTTTCTATCGGCGAAAGATCCGGAGAGCGAGGCGGCCAGGGAAGCAATTCAATCTGGCGATTGACGAAGACCCGTTGGACAATGCGTGCCACGTGTGGTCGCGCATTATCCTGTTGAAATATGGCTGCGACCATCGTGGTGTTGCAGACAGAAGCGTGACTCGTCAGTAAAGACAATTTCATTCCATTCTGCCGTCCACATCCTTCTGTCATCGCACCATTGGCGGCGGAGACGTCTGTGGTTCTGCGTCAAGGGTAGACAAAGCAATGGACGTCTTGCGGACAGACCACTCTGCTGTAAACGGCGTTGAATGGTACACGCAGATACTGGATGATGCGTTACAGACTGTATGTGCTGTGCTATGGTTCGTGATGTGACTGAGCGATCCGTCACTGCCATGCGCACAATTTGCCTGTCATTACGTGAAGTGGTGCGCTGAGGTGGATGCAATCGAACACGCCGGTCCGTCGTACCCTCCTGCATCCAACGATCACATATCCGCATTACAGTTGTTTGGTTTCGTCCAACACGACTACCAATTTCCCTGAAAGATAATCCACAATCTCGTTAGGCCACTATCCTTCCTCTGTCGAACTCGGATACTTGATCAAAAGATGATCGCTGTTTTCGACGAGGCATAATTTATAGTTTTTTTGAAAAAACCACAAGAAAAACACAATTGCCGAACTTGAAATCGTCGAAATCTCCAAGCCTTAAATAGCGCTTTGAAGTGGTGCCACAGGCGCGCGTGATGTGCGTCTGCGCTGAAATTCTAATCATTTGCATATCTCACCTCCGCTAATGCATGTTGTAAATTTCATGTTATTTGCATGTTTCCTTCAGGGTGTTGCATTTACAGTGGCCAGCAGTGTATATTAGAAATGTGATTTTATTAAAACTTGTGATTTTTATTATTCAGTGTCATACAAGATATTGTTTTGTTAAAATTGAAAATTTTGTGTAGCCACATTTGTAACCAAGGACACAGCAATTATAAGAGACTGTGATAAAATACTCCTTCAGGAGTTTGAAAAACCTGAACAATATTTCTTCTCTGTAACCTACTGCCCAAATGACGAAACTTTTATTTGATAAAAATGGACAGATGAACAATGTATGGACAGAAATTCCTGTCATTTTATTCCGGGGACTCACTCCATGGTAGTGAATTTTACATGGTAGTGAATACTTAATTTTTTTTATTTTTGTTTGATTTTTTTGTTTTGTTTACTATTCTTACTGCTCAATTTTATTATCTGTACTAGTAGGTAACCCGTCATTTTGACGTCATAATGGAAAAAGTATATGAAAGTTAAAAAATATCCCGAATTATCTAAAATATTGCATTTAATCCACACCTTGTAAAAGCAAACCCTTTCATTATTTTTTATTTATTTAGTTTTTCATCGGATTGGAGTAGTAGATTGCCATCCAACCCGTCATTTTGACGTCATAATACTAAAAATGACGTCATAATGGAAAAAGTATATGAAAGTTAAAAAAATTTTTTACAGTTCACTACGCGATTCATTCACATTCACGTTTGTTTACTTTCAGAATTCATCGCAAAAGTAAACAGATTTTTAAAAACTGTTAAATATACAGCTAAAAATATCCAATTTTTTTTTAGTTCTGAATGTTTTATAGAAAAATAGGCTGAACAAACTTGATTTGATGGAGAAGATATTTGTTTTTAGGTAAGAAAAAATTCTGATCGACATCTGAAATTGAAATTAAGCCTTACCGGCGGTTTGTTTACTGAGGGCTTCAATTGAAAGATGAGTACAGCCCGGAAGTGTCATACAGAGACAACGGCTTTTATATATAGGATGAGTCGACTCAAAATTAAAATTGATGTAAAGTGAAAATTTGATAACTTACAGTTTTTTTGTTTAAATTTAATTGATTCTTTTTTGCTGGGATGTTGTTGTGCCGGGAGGGCCCTGCACGGCAATTTTCAGTTGATGATTAGGTAGAATCTTCAATTTAATATTATGTGTATTTCTTTTTAGTGATTTTTATATATATTTTTCAATAAATTTGATACTGTTGTTCTGTCATCTCATCACGTGACCTTTAAAATTTTTTTTGCAATTTAACTTTAATTGAAAATTATTCGTTAACTTATTCCAAATTTTTTAACGCCCATTTTTCTCACTCGTCTGAGTCTGCTCTCCAATGCAGGCATTGTAGGTCAGCCTCTTCTCGAACGGGGGGGATATTCTATAATATTAAAAAACTAGTAATTTCTTAATTCAACACTCTTAACATTTAAAAACTATTAATTCTTCAATTTAGTATTCAAAATTACATACCCCTTTTTAATCCCTTAAGTTATTTAATTCCCTTTGGGCATTTGCATTAAATTCCATTATTACAGCCTTCGGCAAAATCATTCAAGATGGCTGTCTTTTTTACGTAAAGGGAAGCGGAGCGGCGTCAGTACAAATTTAAATCAGTTTTGCACATCAACAACAACCTTAAACCAATCAACTATTAAGACACACCCTTTTGTCACGTGATGGATTGAAGTTTATATAAATCTTGACGTCGAAAACTAGGACGGATTCCTGTATTTCCTCTTGCCGCATTCAATCCGGCGGAGCGGCATGCAAATTTAATAAACATGTAGTTTGAGAAAGTTGTGTTATGATTTGTGTGTCTGAGGGTTGAGATGAAGCGGGAATGGATTTAAACATTTGTGAGGCACGGCCGGGGACAAGTCATCCATTTTAACCTCAATTAGATGAGGCAAGGTGAATCATTAATCAAAACTATGCCACTCAGCCTTTCATTCTTCGGCCCGCGCCCGTGCTATTACACACACACACACACACACACATATATATATATATATATATATATATATATAACATACATATATATATATAAATTTGTAATCGTCCCCCCCCCCTTCTGTTTTCATCATTCCATTTTCAGCTAAGTTTGTAATTATTAACAAATTTACCGAAACTTCTATTGCATGTTATTTCGATTTAACTACTCGTTTATGTATGTACTTTCCTCATACTTTACACTCACAGAAAATTTGGAAGCATCTGCCCCATTAAAACCTTTAGTTAGTTGTTTTAACATTTTTTAATAAAATCTTATTGATCAAAATATTTTTCTCCTTACTGCCTATATTTTAATGCATATATTAATTTCTCTTTAGGGTCATGCAAAGTAAAATTGAAGAATATAGAAAGAGTTGATGTATTCTTGAATTTCAAGAGGATCCTTTATCCCTTGTTATTGTGACACCATTGATGCAAAGAATGATTATATTTCTGAAAGGATCAAATTCAGTTTTCATTGATTCAACAGCTTCGTCTGATCAAGCGAAGAGTTCAATGACTGCAATTTTAGTAGCAACCAAAGCTGGTGCAATACCTGTTGGTGTTGCCATTCATGAATCTCAGTCAATGGAAAACTACAGTACAGTATTTTCTATAATAAGAAGGTTATGGAATAATATTCAACCTTTTGTTATAGAAAACTTTATGACTGATGACAGTGCTGCATTAAAAGCAGCTCTGCGTAATATGTTCCCAAATGTTAGGCAATTGTTATGCCAGTTTCATGTTCCTCAAGCATTTTGGAGATGGCTTTGGAATGGGAAGCATAATATTAACAATGAGGACAGAAAGCCATTAATGCTGCTATTTAGAGCCATCATGAATTCACTAAGATTGTCAGAATTCGAAGAAAATGTAAAAAAAAATTTCATTTCTAATATTACAAAAAAAAATATGGTCTCATAACTTACGTCACCAGTTTGTTAAAAAGAAAGGAAGAATGGTGTCAGATATTTAGACTTAATATAAAAAATCACAGCAATAACACACACAATTACTCCGAGGCAACTGTGCGAGTATTTAAAGAAATTATTTTGACTCGTCTAAAAGCATTCAATTTGGTAGCTTTGATGGAATTTATGATAAATATTTTTGAAAAATATTTATGCAAAAGGTTACTAGATGTTGCCTTTGGACGAATGAAAAAGAATCATATTCTTTTTTAAAAGTATCTGGACAAAGGAACAAAAGTTCTAGAGGGATGTACTGTTGAAAAAGATGACAGATTTTATATTGTACAATCACAAAATAACGGTGCATTTTATATTGTTGATATTGGTGTTTGCAGTCGTCCTGTGGGTATACAAGGTGCTTTCTGCAAGCATCAAGCAGCTGTACAGCTGAAATTTAATATAATATTTACTAATGCTCCAATTTTGTGTGAAGAAGAAAAAAGGCAGTATTATGGAATTGCTGCTGGCCATGAGAATATTCCTTCAGACTTTCTAGAGCCAATGATTCCTTTATTGCCAAAAAGATTGAAAATCCTAATCAACAAGATCCAATTGCATGCAACAGCCATGCAGAGGTGATGTCTGTACAGATTGAGGAAATGGAAGAGAACATAACAAGCTACCAAAAATATTGCTAACACCTTCCGTAATGAAATAGAGAGATTTTCTAGCTTACTTGATAGCTGTGAAGACATTGAAATTTTAAATAGTGCTAAAAAATATTTGAAGAAAGCTACAAAAGTTACAACAGTTTCAGGTCTTCAAAAAATTTTTGATGGATTTTTATCACATGGTATTACGTAGACTCGAATGAGTAAAAAAATTAAAGTACAACCGACAGCCATTAGCAGAAGGAAAACATTGTACAGGGTAGTCTTTGCTGTCATGCTGGAAGACCCAGGAATGACGCAGCTGAAAGAATTAGAAAACTTGCAAGAAATTTAATAAGAAATATAAAAAATAATAAACCAAATGCTGTAAGCCAGGGGTTCTCAACCTTTCATGCTCTGTGCCCCCCCCCCCCCTTTGAACACCGATGTGATGTCAGGCCTCCCCTACTACCACCACCACCATATGTGGTCAATACAAGTAGTACAATCGGAATTTGAAACTGAAGCTGGTTATTAAATGAAAATATAGAATAGATAATTTCATACACAAAATTTAATATTACTACTCATATCTTTATTTGGAACATATTATTATTAGAACATATGAAATCAAAGAATTAAATACAGATCAAATATACTTGAGGTAATCAAAGATCTAGGTGAGTTTGGCATGTAATACCAGTCACTTTCACAACATTAATGAGAGGGCTGGCACTGTCTGACCTTGACAAGTTTTTGAATAAGTTGTAACTGTGACAAAGCACACCTCAGGTCACTTTCATCGCCCAGCTTTGCTCAATATTTTGACTTTATGTATGCTAATGCTGAAAATCCAGATTCACAGAGATATGTGGATGAAACTGCACTAACAACCTCAAATCTTCCAAAGCAATTTCTGGGTAAACAGGAAAATAGCGTAACCAAAAATTTTCAACATCCATGTTTTCGAATTCCCCGTTTGCTTGAGAATCACATTTTAGGTCGATTGCCTGTTCCTGAATATGATCAGGAAGTACAGAAGGTCGTTCGCACGTATGGAATCAATTTTGTAATTTGTTTTGCGTTTGCATTTTGAGATAAATATTTTGCAACTTCAGAATAATCGTCTGCTATTGTTTGCTTTGATTAGAATGTAAAATAAAAGATTTATTTTGAAAATGACTCCTAAAATTGATAGATGGCTCAAAGGTTAAGTAACTGCACTTTCCGGGGAGATATATTCGTATCAACAAATTATAAAGCGGTGTAAAAATTTTAGTTATGGCATTTCAAAAATAGGTATGTATAATATATTGAATTTGAAAGGTAAAAAACGTCTAACAGAAAGTAAAAATGAAAACATGACCACTAAACCTGATCCTAAGACTGTTCGAACGCAGGTAAATATCAAGAAAGTGATGTCTCTGATCCTAAAAGAAAAATACTCCCGACTCAAAGATCCATTGCATAGAACCTAAGAATGTCTTCTGGCACTGTAAGGAAAATCTTTCATAAAGATTTGAAGTTAATTCAATGTTTAAACATAAAGTTCATCTCCTTTTGCCAAAGTATGCTGCTGAAAGAATAACAAATTGTAGAAAATTATATAAAAAACACCCAGATGCTGAAAAATGGAAATTTGTGGTAAAACTCGATGAGACATGGGTGTATTTAAGTGACTGTGATAAAAAAAGATCAATTTTCTGTACACTGATGAAGCCATTTCGTCAGTGTACAGAAAACTTCCCAAAGAGATTCATGATAGTAGCAGGATTTTGTTAGAACGAGAAATTTAAAATAAAAAACGTCTCAAGTAAAGCTAAAATTAATTCACTCTACTATCAGCAGAATATTTTAGAACCAATTTTTTAAGAAGGAATTCCAGCCTTATATGGAAAGGACAATGATAAAGTCAAGCTTCTTATGGCCAAAGCCTCTAGTCACATGTCTAAATCAACTGCCGCTGATTTAGCAAAGAAAGAATCATAAACAGGAATAAAATGTATCCCATTTAATGAAATACCTGTAAAATTACCTGACTCTTCTCCAATGGACTTTTGCGATTTCGGTTTTTAATACGAGCCTTATGAAAACGGCATCTAAGAACACTGAATGGACTTTGGAAAACGGTCCAAGAGGAATGAGGTAAAACTGACATGACAGTACTAAGCAAAAATTTACTTTAATGGAAAATTCGAGCTAGAGCTATTGTCAAGAACCATGGCTATCAGATAAAATCAAATCGCCGCATACAATACGGCATTTATACATAAAACTTAACTATCAAAATCGTTTCCATAAAGTGCGAACGACCTTCTGTATATCCACATCGATTTTAAAAGGATCTCTTGTCAGCTTAAAATCCCAGTTCTTTGAACTAATATCTGGAAAATAGTTTGCAATTTCATTTTGCAGTGCTACCAAATGCCCTGATATAAGGTCCTACAATTAATTTATCTGTTGCAATGGGAGTTTTTTTTTACTATCGAGGAGGTCGTTTAATCTTGGAAAGGGTGAAAAGTTTGGTTCTTAACACTGAAGACGGCATTACCCTAGAGATATTATTTCTTTTGTGAAACCCTTAACTGCATCATAAGTGTTCAGAAAGTTTTTGTGACATTGTAGCTACGACAATTATCGTGTGCGACAATTATTGTGTTCATATGTCGAAAATACGTTACGGTTACATTGTGACCGCAAAATTGAGTACAGTAAATTACAGTTAGTTTTACTTTTTTTTTAACTCATGCCTCCCTTGAAATTCTTCTACACCTCCCCAGGGGGGCGCGCCCCCCAGATTGAGAACCACTGCTGTAAGCCATGGTGCTAGCCACTAGACTGACGTTTTAAATATAATAAAAATATTATGTATAAATCATTGTCTTTATTTTATAAAACTGGAAATTTTTTTTAAATAAAACATAATATCATAGAATAGCAATTTCTAATCTTTTTTTCACTCATATCTCCATGGCAGTTCATTTTTATAAAATGTACCCTTCACATTTGCAAAATGTTTCTGATTAATATAGTTGCATTTATTTTAATTTTATATGTTGTAACTGTAAAAAAAAAAGAAAAAAGAAAAATGACACATTAATAGTATTAAAAAGCAGTGTATATGTGTTTATATTTAAAATTCAAAAGATTCAATAAATTCAAGTTAATACATTACAGATTGCATAATAAAATTGCACTATATTAATTAACTCTTTGTTGTTTGCATTTAATTTATTAATAACAGAAAAACTTCATGATGAAGTTCAAATGATTGTTATGGTGTTATGAAAACACCGTAACAAATATTTTATATAGGACATGTTCAGCGCGCCACAGAGAATATGTGCTATAATGACATGCTTGTAACAATATCTTTTGGGATGGAATCTCCACTATTTATCAAAATAACAAAATGGGGAGAACGTGGATTTTGCTCAAAGTTAAATAACAAAGAAAACCTGACTATCACTTCCTTTATGTTAAATCAGATTCTGATATTTCAGCTTGTATTTCATCTTAGACTGTTAACGTGTAGAAATATTTCTGTCATTATTCAGTTAAATGTTTTGGTGTATACCCCTTGTTGGAAACCAGTGTCATAAAACATTAATATCAATAATTTTACTGTGAGTCTATTTTTTACAGTTCATTTCCACACTGTTACAGAGCAGGTTAGCTTTTCATGTCAGTTTTCAATGTAAAATACATGTTTTGGTTATATCCTTTTGTTAAAGTGATGAGACAAAACAATGAATTGTTTTCATTAATTCTCATTAAAATCAGATAAAGTAGCGGTTAATCAAAAAGCATAGTGAATTTTATTTATATATATTTTTTTTTAAAACATGTTCTATACATGCTGTTATAATAACAGCCACTTTTCTTTAAAAAAAGTTTATTAGCTTATAATCCTGAACCTCAAATGAGCATAAATAAACCTCTTAAAGATTATTTTTTAGATTCATGTAGAATTTTATTTAATACTGAAAATGAATTAAGAAAGTAATTAGGCTTGTGGTGCATATGATGATGGGGAGGTTAATGGCAAGTTACGAGAACTGTAGACCGCAAATATTTTACACATGTATGGAATATACACGGTAGAATTTCTATGATAATACTGTCTGGATGACTGAATAAAATATAATAAATACTGTACAGATTCAGAAAAAAGTGTAAAGAAAATTACTGTTATAGGGGGAGAAATATGTTAAGTATAAGCATGGTTACCATCTGGCATGTTTGTCAGTGAGTGGAATATACTTATTAATATTAGCTATTACATATTTATAGTTTTTATTAAGAGTAAATTTTAGTGCCATCTGTGAATACTGTATAGTGAACAGAGTGATGTTGTGAAATGTGTCCATAAATTATATGATGCCTACATCTGAAGTTGTTATATATTGCTGCTAATGGTATATGCTGCTGACAGGATAACTATTATTAACAAAATAATTAGTAATCTTAACTAAATAGGTTCAATCTGTACAATTTTGAACCGACGTATGAAAGTTAACAGAAAGATTTAATTGATGTATTTCTCCATTTGATTGCTTCAGAAATATGGATTTGGTCAGGGGCTAAGACCAAATTAAACTAAATTGGTAAGGGATAAGTATATTGTTTCAATAAAAATGAATGCTAATATGTTGCAGAATAAAATTTTAAAAATTTTTACAAAGAGTGCACATTGAACTTACAGATATATAGCTGTTAGGACTTAAAATTAGGTTTGCTTCTAGAATTTTTCAATAGTAGGAGAAGTAAATGCTATTTTATTGGGGTTATTTTGAATTAAGAGGGTATTTTTACGTATGATATTAGTAAATATGCCTCCTCACAGAATATATTTTCAAGTTATCTAATATTCCTATAATTTCAGGTTGAATATACTGGCAAAGTTTTACTCTAATGCACACACATGTATACAAATTTCGTTCTAGTTTGATTTTGGTTAGAATCCATATTTCTGTTTCCATACAACTTCTACCATATATATATATATATATATATATATATATATATATATATATATATATATATATATATATATATATATATTGTAACGTATTCCTGCGATTTGTGTCAAAAGCAGACACTTAGGTAGCGTCACAGGTTACGTGCAAGGTAGACAGCTTACTAAAATAGAGACTTTTAAGATCATGAGGATTTCAGTTTTATTTAATAAACACGGTTAGGCCGCGATCTCGAATAATATATATATACAAACAGTCCATAGAAGTTGGAGTAGAAAACGTGGATTGTCTCTCAAGGATGGAGCACACTGTCGCTAAAACGAGGTGACGAACCGCTGGTCAGGTCACAGAAAGAAAGGGCCCGCACTCGTCCACTGGAAACTAGCAGCTTCTCTGAAATAACACAATTGGGGAGATCAAGTTCCGATCGGTTCCCCCGACCTTTCTCGGTGAAAAAGGGTCTTCTCACGTAGAGGGCAGAGCCTCACAAAAAAACAAGTCACTTAAAAGTGCGTGGAGCTAGGAGATCAGGTATCACCCCTAAGCTCTCTAAGGAAAAACTCTCCGCACAAAAAACTCTGGTCTTCAAGCCCTCGTCGGCTTCTTTTAAAAACTTGATCCCTGGCGGAATTCTTTCTAGCCTCCTCTCTATAGCTCGCTCCGGATAGGCTGAGCGTCTAGCCGTGCGCAAAAAACGAGGTAAATCGGAAGAAGCTGGGGCGGTTGGCGACTTTTTGGCGATTTTTTTGAAAAGTCGCCAAATTTGCGTTTCTGAGTCCGCCATTTTTTTTCAACCCCTCATATTTTGTTGTTTTGCTGTTTTTAAAAGTTTAAACACCAGAACAACGAAATATGAAGGAGGAAAAAAAAGGGAGAACTCAGAAAATCTGGCGACCTTTCAAAAAAATCGCAACATGAAAAGTGTAAGGTATCCGACTACGTTTCATGAAAAATAGTTTAATAATTACATTTAAATTTTAAGTTTTGGTTTCGAAATATCGGAAATTTATAATAAAAATTTACATTTGCATAAAATAGTTTATTAATTACATTTCAATTTTAAGTTTTGGTTTCGAAATAACGGAAATTTATAATGGAAACTTACAATTGCATAAAATAGTTTAATAATTACATTTAAATTTTAAGTTTTGGTTTCGAAATATCGGAAATTTATAATAAAAATTTACATTTGCATAAAATAGTTTATTAATTACATTTCAATTTTAAGTTTTGGTTACGAAATAACGGAAATTTATAATGGAAACTTACAATTGCATAAAATAGTTTAATAATTACATTTAAATTTTAAGTTTTGGTTTCGAAATATCGGAAATTTATAATAAAAATTTACATTTGCATAAAATAGTTTATTAATTACATTTCAATTTTAAGTTTTGGTTTCGAAATATCGGAAATTTATAATAAAAATTTACATTTGCATAAAATAGTTTATTAATTACATTTCAATTTTAAGTTTTGGTTTCGAAATAACGGAAATTTATAATGGAAACTTACAATTGCATAAAATAGTTTAATAATTACATTTAAATTTTAAGTTTTGGTTTCGAAATATCGGAAATTTATAATGAAAATTTACATTTGCATTGAAATTCTGATTATAGTACAGAAAAACATAAAAGTAGACTTAGAAACAGAAATTTACAACCTGAAGAATTTTTTTTTAATCCTACGCCCTTCTAAAATATAAAAAATTTCATAATTTGCATAAAAATTGACATTTTAAACGTAGTCAGACACCTTACACAATTAACAAACAGAAAAATAATGATAATTGACTTACCTTGTTGTTCCTTATTTCCTTGCAAACATTACATTCAAAAAAATTAGAAATTAAACCCATCATCATGCACCATTCTATTACACATTTTTTACCCTTTCGCTCCAAATCAGACAGGAAAATCATTGTAACTTTTCCCTTCTCCATCGGCGATCGTTCGTTGAAATTGGTGAACAGCAAAGATAATCCACACCTAACTCGCCGCAATCCACAGAAAAAGTGCGGGAGAGTGCATATGCAAAATGTTATATTTCCCAGAAATCAGCGAATTTAAATTTAGAGCGAGGGAGGAGACCAATCAGAATTTTCTATTCAAATTACGTCAGTAGAGACCAGTGACAGGGTTGCTTTCAAAGGCGCACTTAGAAGGAATCATGGGAGAGAAGCCAGATTTGAAAGTACATCATGAAAAATGTTTTAATTGCCCACCCACGCAAAATCTAATTACTTGTAAGAGCGGGAACCAATCAGATTCGCATATTCCTGCACATTTTTTCAAGCGAGAGGTGTAATAATTTTTAGAGTAGCGCCATCTATTTACTAAAAATAAAGTAAAAAATATCTTGCTATTTAAAAATGATTTTATCATCAACCTGCATTAAAATTCATGCATAAACACTAGCTAATAAATGAATTAAAAGTTAAAGATTATAAGGGAACTAATTATGTCTACTATTAAGGGAGTTAAATATGGTTTTCCGATTGTTCGGTTATCTAGTGTAATATGTCCATAACTTTACTAACAATTTGATCTCATGGCATAACAAGAAAGTTAAAATTTTAATCTCTATTACCCAAAAGTGTTACAGAATTTAAAGTGTTCAATATTGCTCCCTTTAGTAATCAAAAAAATGCACTTAGCATCGTTCAATTTATACATTCAATTTATTGATTTTTAAAAATTATACATTAAAATAATTATAAATAATTAAAATTTACAACTTTAAATTCAATTTATTGATTTTTTTAAAAATTATACATTTAAATAAATATAAAAGAAAAAATGCATTTAGCAACCTTCAATTTATACATTCAATTTATTGATTTTTAAAAATTATACATTAAAATAATTATAAATAGTTAAAATTTACAACTTTAAATTCAATTTATTGATTTTTTTAAAAATTACACATTATAAATTATTAAAATTTAAATTTATTTTGTTAAAATCTCTTTAAATCCTGTGTAATATATGTAATTCTGATTATGAAACATACAAAATTAATTAGAATCACAAAAAAAAAACTTATAATAGATTCCTATATACGTCAATAGATGGCAGCAGGAGCAAAACTAATGCTGGGAATAGATTCTGTAAACAGGGTTGCTATCAATGGCGCATTCACAAGGAATCGTAAGGGTAACCAGAAAAGGGGGTACATCATAACAGGAAGTAAAAAAATCGCCAAGTTGGCGGCAGCCCCAACTTCTTCCGATTAACCAAAAACGATGCCGATTATTACATCTTCATTGCCCGCTGACTCATTAGCGAACTCGTTTCAGGGCGTAAACTGTCATTGTCGGCCACTGTCAAAATATGGCGCCAGACTGTCTCCTCTTTTCATCCCAGGAATGCGTCCCGAAGAGGTGCATATTGTGGTCCTCTTCCACCCGCGGGGTCTGCCATTCTTTAGCATCGGCTCACGGCTAGCGGCGATTTTAATGGTGTTCCTACTCGCCTCGAGGGGGGGAAATTGCCACAATATATATATATATATATATATGCATGTACAACGAGACGCAAAAGAAATTGAATGCACACTTCTATAGAGGTGTACATTTCAACACAAGCACTTAATGCATGAAAATACCTCTTTACATCAATATAAGCTATTGCATTCATATATATATATATATATATATATATATATATATATATATAGTTAACTCTCTGAAATATACAAAATTCTATAATCTGCAGTATATTTTTCATGTACACTGTTATCAATTTTTGAGATATAAACAATGACTGTTCACAGACTCCAAGAAAAAGTATTGAATCAAAAATTCGTAAACAAACATTTGAATCTATGTTTGAAAAACAAACAGTGAAATTTAAAATAAAATTTAGATTTTTTGCTTTAAATGTATTTGTTGAGTGATTTTTTTGAAGTCACATAAGTTGCACCAATTTATTTTATTTTGACACGTTAATGTATGGTTAAGAATACTCATTAATTATAAAATTTACGCAAGTAAAACAAAATTGTCTAATCTGCACAACCTTAGGCCCTAAGCTGTATGGATTTAACATAGTCCATTGTGTATATGTTTATATACATATGTGCATAAAGCGACCAGACGACCTCGAATCTCCAGGTTACATTTACATAAAGGTATACATAAAATACAAAAATTCGTTTTGTAAAATCAGATCTTATAATACTCAGTTCTTTTTTTAATATCTATTTCTAACAATTAAACTATACCCGAAATCAACATATCAGCGTGAACTTAAATATGTAAACAAATCATGTTGGCTACTTATGAAGGCGAATGATTGGACGAAAGAGATGGCTCCTCCCACCATTGCAGAGTAACCGTGCACTATGGAAATACGCTGCCGGGGCAATAGTTGATGCTTTCGTGCTACAGGACGATAACGCGAAACCGCACAGGGATCGCATCGTGGATGCTGATGTTGAGCAGGAAACAATTCAACGCATGGAATGGCCAGCTCGATCACCGGACCTGAATCCTATCGAGCATGTTTGGGACGCTTTAGGATGACGTATAGCTGCTCTCAATCCTCCTTAAATGACCATAGCCAGCTTTCAACTGCTTTGCAAGAGTAATGGCTTTCACTTCCTACCAAACTCATAGACCGCATAATTGGCAGCATCACACATCGCTGTATGTGCTGTATTGCTTCTCGGGGGGATCATATGCCATATTAAAGGTACTTTTCCTATACCAAACTGACACATCCGATTTGTTCATTGTATACATGATAGTTTCTATAACACCATAATTGCCTGGCGATTTCTTTTTATGCTATTTTATACCTACCTATGTGTTGTATAATGTGTTTAAGTTTCATTAAATTCTAAGCGTAACTTTTTAAGTAGTCGCTATTTTTGTGACTTTTCCTTAATTTTTGATAACCAGTGTATATATATACACTCGAGTGTACATGATATCATGTCCATAAATTAAGAATATTTCAGATTCACACAGAAATCGAACTCTAAAGTAAAATTTTCACCTGTAGAATGAGGAATTTGCACGTTTTTTTTATTTTACATTTATGATATAGAAAATAGAAAAATATGATCGAAAGCATTTGTTTTTTAGTTTTAGAACTCTGAAAGTTAACATAATTTGTTTTTAAACGCGCACTATTTACTTCGTCTCAAAAACGTTACTTTTCCTACGCGGATACATGTGACGTCACAGTTTACCATAGCGAATTTCTTTATTTCGGTGTTTGGATTGTGTTGCGAGTTCAAGTTTGATCTCTAGCGTTTTTTCTTTATTTTTAAGATGCCAAAGTGTGTTAAAGCAAATTTTATATATTGTTTAGTACCTTGCTGCACAAGTACGACTGTAACTACACCTGGAAAGCCTTTATTTAGTGTTCCAAAAGATAAGGTAATGAACCGGTCTTCCATTTTATAATATTTAGTGAGAACAGTGTCCTGTCTCTCTAAAAGTCTAATTTTCTCAACAACTTTGGTTCGAAATGAGCCATCTTGTGGTATTAAAGTCTCCAAATTATTTTTTACTAAATCTTTCCCTTTAGCGAATTTTATAGAATTGCCATGGACAAAAAGTTTTCGTGAGATTCTAAATAGGGCTAAGCAAGCCCTTTACCCTCGGTATGGATATGGGAAGCACTGAAGCTTTTCGCGCATGGTCCAAGAAGAAATCAATCAAGTTAACAAAAAAAGTTACAAAATAAATTTAAAAATTTACAAAACGAAAAACAAAAATATTAGAATTTAGTAAATTAAAGTTAACACAAAATTAAATCAGCAAGACTTGTAAAAAAAATGTTCCAATATAAGATAAAATAAAAAGCAAAATATAAATATTAAACTCTCAAAAGTCGAAGACAAGCCACAGAGGACCGCGAGCATGCAAAGGTATTAAATGCTGGGATCATACCCAGGATGGGAAAGAACAATCAAGCAACCCGTGCTTGAAAACAGTCCGAAAAAGGAAGCAAGATGATGAATTTGTATTACAGAGGTTAAAAAAGATCAAGCTTAACTACTGGTCGAGAGCAAAATGTGTCCCGCAACCTGATTGGTTGACGAAACAGGATCCAGGAGCTTAGAAGATATTATCAGGGAGGACGGCTCACAATTTGACCATGAGGATTCGTAGAGGCATATTACACCAACGAGACGACACACTACCTTTTTTAAAAAAGCGTAAGAGGATGTGACTGCATATAATTAGGAAAAATGGGAAGGGGGGAAAAAGCGGTCTAGAAAGAATTTAAGGAAAACGGAATGACAAAAAGAAAGAAAAAAGAAATTTTAAATTAGGGGAAAGAAGAGTTGGGAGTAATCCCAGTGTCAAGCACTAGAGTCGCTCTAGGTCTACAATTAAATTCTCTATTGTCGTAATCAGGAAGATTGGCAATTTCTTCATTAGGGGTGGAGTAAAGACTGTTACAAAATTTAGTGGCGAGATTAATTATAGTCAGGCGAATGGGTTCGATACTTAGATCTTTGTGGAGGGAGTAGTTAGTTTTATATCTATTGGCTTTAGTGATTAGACGTAAGGTTTTATTTTGTGTGCATTGCAATTTCTGGACATGACTGTTAGCCGCTGACCCCCATACAGGTACTGCATAAAGAAGTATAGGTCGAAGTACTGTTTTGTAAAGCAGAAGTTTATTTTCCATACTCATCTCCTTCTGGAACAGGAGGTGGGCGATATCTTTTCTAGCTTTCTTGCAGAATTATTATTATTTAAAATATTTGCAGATATTATTATTAATATTTTTCTTCCAAGTAAGCTTACTATCCATGAAGATACCCAAATTATAGAATTGCCTACACACAAAAGTTTTGATTTCTTCCAGTAACTCGAAACTGACGTCACTTCTAGTTCTTCACTCCGTCTATGAAGCCACATAAGCAAAGCTACAGCATGTTTACATCCACCTGTAAAAAATATAATTATAGAAACCCTCAGAAATATTAATATACAATTTAGTTAACAAAAATAAAAATATTATCGGTTAAATTTAAACTAGCATTTAATGCAAAAATGAAAACTATATTCTGAGAATATCATATTTTATTCACTCGAATAATCATTGTAAAATGTTTATTTGCATTAAAATTTTGATTTCATGAAAAATGTTTCAAATAAAATGCTGTTATTTCTGATTTTAATTTTCTTCTGTGTTCATTAAATGAATAAACTTTCATCCATAATTTAAAATCGTTAAATTACCATATTATCTCTATGAGATTAAATTATTTTGAATATACCTGATACATTGAATAACTTCAGAAAAACTAGCATTCTGGATAGCGGTCTATAAAATGTTTGTTCACAGCAGAGATATGCAATATACAACTCTTAAAGTATATTACATACAGTTACTTGATAATAGTTTTGATGCTGAAACAATTGTAAATGTTCAGTAAGTGGATCCATATTCAATAATTTTTTAATTTAGCTATAATTGTGGGTTTTAATGTGATACAGATGATTTGCCAAATTGTTGCAGCAAATAAGAATTTAAAATACAAGTTTTGACATTTTCCACTTAAATAAATATTTAAATATATTTGTAAAAACAACGAGTTTTGTTATGAGTTATTATGTTATGAGTTCAGATTTATTATAATTCCCTTACCATTTAAAATACACATATTTCTATGATATGAATGCAGAACACTGAACACATTCGTAAATTTGGTAGTGTTTTTAATTTCTGTCATCTTTTTAATACACAATTAAAAATACTAAATATCCTATAACAGACACTACTTGTAATGTTGCAGTGCTAATTAATTCTACAAACTTAAACATGTACTATCTAATATATAAAAATGAATGTTTGTCTGTCTATAATTGTATAGAAATCCACAGTTTAGGAGCAACGATCGTGAAATTTTACATACAGGCGTCTTTAAAAACAGCCGAGGGTCTGAAGAACTTCCAAAATCGAAATTAATTACCTTTGATTTTTAATTAATAAAAACCAACAATTTTTGAAACTAAATGTAAGCTGTTACAATTTGTGGAATCACCCCTCTGCATATAGTGGCCACGTTAGGGATAGCTGGCAAACAGCGAGTGAAAAAATAAAAATAAATAAAATCAAAAAGTTTCAAGACATAATATTAAACCAGAATAATAAATGAAAATAATAATCTTTCAAGTCAGATTTTATACTCTAAAATAGATCAGATCCATCGGCATATTGACACTCTATACATGCGAGGGAAAATTCAAATCAACCACGCTAAGTGTCACGAGATCTTTTTTAATCGCTACTGCAATCCCCTCGCTTATGTCTTTGTGTCTATTGAAGAGTTAAAGACGTAGCTTCTATCCTGCTAACTTATTTCTGACTTAAAACTCCTCTTACTCCATAAATACATGTATATTCACCAACCCATAGCAACTTTCCAATAATCTGAGACCGAATATTTTTACTTTACTCAAGAGAGCAGTGTGTCATCGTGGCGCATTCGATAAAACCGCGTACTGGGTACGCTCTACGAAACGGGAACCGGGTTCGAATACGGGATCTTGAAAATTTTGCTAAACCTGTATTTTCAGCTTTTTTATGAAGGCTTTTTTATTTCAGCTTTTATTTATTATTTTTTTAATTATTATTTTTATTTTATTTCATTTTTTTAAATTATTATTTTTATTTATTTTTATTTTTTCAGTTTTTTTAAGATAAAAGACCGAATATAGCTTAAATCTGAGGATTTTATTATACATTTATATATTTTTAATTGGGTTTTCATATTATTAATGTGTATAACATTTCGTATGCTTTTTTTTCTATGTTATTTATACTGTGTTTAGTTTTTTAATGGATTTTGGTAGGTTTATTATAAATTTATATATTTTATGTTTTACTTTTCAGGATTTTTTGCTCCAATGATAAAGGCTAAATCTTTTCTATGTCATTTATACTGTGTTTAGTTTTTTAATTGATTTTGGTTAACAAACTTTTGACATGTTTACTTTTCAGCTTTACTTTTCAAAATTCTTTACTTTCCTAAAGACAATTTGACATTTTTCCATTTCAGCTTTTAGCGGTTTATTATAAATGTATATATTTTATGTTTTACTTTTCATAACTTTTTGCTCCAATGATGAAACTCTAAATCTAGCTGAATTCTGAAAAAATTATTGTAAATTTATGGTTTTTTATGTTGGGTTTTCTTTTTATTCATGCGTATAACATTTCACATGCTTTTTTTCTGTTATTTTTACTGTGTTTAGTTTTAAAATTGATTTTGGTTAACAAACATTCTTAAAATCCCAGGCAACGCAGGATAAATTATCACCTGTGTAGGTTGATAATTTATAAATTTTAAAACTGTTCCCACATGTATATTTACCGATCCACAAGAACTTTCCAATATTTCTAATTAATAAATAACCAACAATTTTTGAAAGATGTGACACTCGATTCACAGACGTTCAGTAGATGGTGACACTATTTTAAACTTTTAGTATTCCAACCCATTTGTAATTTATCCTTATAAGAAAGCTGAAAACCCACACTTCGCTACGGAGTACATTCAAATTAAATACAACGTCAGTGCATGCAATTAATGCCAATATATATATATATAATAAATACGACGATCAATGTATACATATGATGTAAAAAATATATATATTTATAAAAAAATCGTAAGGTATATTTTTATAGACAAAATAATGTAGAAGAAAATATTCAAATTAAATCTCATAGGACATACTAAAGAATATAGTACAGTTAATGTAGTACAGTTTGAGAAACATATATTTTACATTATTTTAATAGTTTTTTGGATAATATCCAGTCGTCTGCCGCATTAGGAAGAAAAAAAGTATTTTTTGTCTATTTCGTTGTTATGTGATGATAAATTTATTTAAAGTACTAGAAAAAGAAATCACGTGATCAGCGTTTAATAAATTAAATTCTAAAAATTAATCTTTAAAAATTCACCAAAATCAGAAAATGGAAGTAAATATTCTAAAAACAGTTCATTTTAAAGGAATTTTTATGATCTTTTTCGTGATATCAATTTTATAACCCTCAAATTATTATTTTAAATGCAAACTTTAAAAAAGTTACTAAAACGGCTTAAAAATTTAATTTTTAAAAAAATCTAAGAAGAATTTTTCAAAAATCTTTCTTAGTGCACCCCTACACTACAAGAAGAATCGCCATGCAAAATTTCAGCCCTTTAGGTCCCGCGGTTTGGTCTGTACTTTGCATGTCAGTCAGTCAGTTACGGAACTGTTTTATATATATAGATTATTATTACTATCTTTATATCGTAACGTTAACTTCATGCGCACGCATTATTTTCCTATGCTTTTCTATTATCTTTATAATAGAGTAATTTTCATATGATTTTAAACAACAATCGTTTTTAACTGGCATTTAATTGGCTGTTAAAACTTTATATTTACACCCTATTTAAAAGAAGTAGGGTGTACATTTTTCAAAGAGAATGTTTCAACACCCAACTTCAAAGAAGTAGGGTGTAAATTGTAGGGTAGAAAGTTGGTAAAATCAAAATTTTGTGCAATGTAATTTAATTTCTCGATTAAAAGTAGTTTTTTTCTAAAAATTAATTTATTTCGCTTGAAAAGCTAAATATTTTATGCACGCGGTTTATATTATTATTACTATCTTTATATCGTAACGTTAACTTCATGCACGAGCATTATTTTCATATGCTTTTTATATTATTATCTTTAAAATAGCTTTATTTTCATATGCTTTTAAACAACTATCGTTTTTATTCATATTATGTTGGTTTTTTATTAATTAAAAATTAAGGGTAATTAATTTCGATTCCGGAAGTTCTTATTATCTTTATTTTCATATGCTTTTTCATTTACGAATTATTCAAATGTTAGTTAAAAAACTTTTGTGTAATTTATACATTTGTGTGTGTTTAATTATTGTAATTAATAAATTTATATTTCTGGAGAGGATGTTTCAGATTTTAGTGGTGCTATGATGAAAGGCTAAATCTACCAAAATTCTGAGGAGTTTATTACGGAGAGAAAAGGAATTTAATATGTAGAGGATGTTTATAGGAGTTGAATGGTTTGCAGCCCTCAATCAAACACTTCATTTTTTAAGAGGCAACGCTGGAGTCATATCATGGTTCTATTGGAAATTTCTGCTGAACCTGTAATTTCAGCTTTTTGATAAGGCTAATGATAAAAGGCTAAATCTAGCTGAATTCTGAGGAGTTTATTATAATTTTCTATATTTTTTCATTGGGTTTTCCTTTTATTCATGTGTATAAGATTTCACATGGTTTTTTTTTCTATGTTAATTATACTGTGTTTAGTTTTAAATTAATTTTGGTTAACAACCATTAAACAATTTGACATTTTTACTTTTCAGATTTTAGTGCTACAATGATGAAAGGCTGAAATTCCTAAACTCTGAGATGTGTATAACATTTCACATATATTTTTTCTATGTTATTTATACTGTGTTAATTTTTAAATTGATTTTGGTTAACAAGCATTATTAAATTCCCGGACAACGCTGGGTACTTCAGCTAGTGAATGAATAATAATAGAAGCTGTTTATTAAACTTTTAAATTACGCGATTAATTTAATAATATGCATAAACAATGTCTAACTTTAAAGTTTGTGTAAAGAAAAACGCACGTCAGCGTTCTACAATCTACATTACATAACTAGAATAATAAATGCAAACAAATGTATACAAACCTCTGAGCTTTAAATCCTCGTATTTCTGCTCCCATAAAACTTGGATTATTTCCCAAAAAGGAAAACATTGCAAATGAATCCATTTTAGGCAGGTTGCCCTTTTGCAAAACCGGGTAATAACGCCATGGTAAACAAAACAGAAATAACAGAAATAGAACCAATAATAAAGACGACGATAGAATATAATTAAAAAAAGGGGAATAAACAATAGCCACAAACTAAAATTAGAAAAATTAAACCAAATTAGAAAAAAATATGACTGTAAAATGTTAGTTTAAGAGGAGGAAACGTAGAATCTCGCGCTAGAAAAAATGTAAACATTGAAGCATGGTACATAGTGACGTCAGAACCAATCACGTAGCGTTTTGAGGTCACATGATTTTTCAACACTTTTCTCTTATTTTAAATTTAAAATTTTTATTATTTAGATCTATATATACGTTTTAATTGATGTTTTCGAACAATTTGATAACCAATCTGTTAATAAAAAATAGAAATGAGCATTTTCCCCACATTTGCAAATTCCTCATTATCACACACATCTTCAAGAATAATATGAAAATTACAGGCAGCCACCAGATGACGCCGATAGTACGTCACAATGACGAGAATGTAAGAGAGGGGTATATAAGGAATGGTGGCAAAGTTGTTTGTTCACAAGCGTCTTCTCCTGACCCTTCCGTCTCTGATGTTGCTACTGCCGCTCCTGGGAAAGATTCTCCCTTCTGTCTCGGTAGAGAGAAGACTTATTTGGCGAATGCTGTTATGGAATGCGATTTAGATCCAGCTGTTGCTTTTCAAAACCTTGACCCTCATCATCTTCAAATTGAAGAAATGCCAAACATTCTGAACTTTCTCAAGATCTGCGGTGATAAGTCACCTGAATTTAAGGACTTCAAGAGTTCGATCGACTTCATTATACAAACTTTGGATGAGACTTTGGCGAACATCTGCAGCTCAACTGGACTCGACCATGACTTTGAGATCAGCAAATTATCAGGTATGTGGAAGTACATTGTTGCTTTCACCCTTGGTCCTAACTTTGATAATTTAAAAAACCTAATTGCTATTGTGAGTAAATTTAATACTACTCCGGTAGTTAAAAAATCTAGTAAAAAAATAGAAGTAATGAAGGTAATGAGCCACAAGGTAAGCGAGTTGCTCGGCAAAACTTATTAGAAAAAGGATCGTAAGGCAGGTAAAATCGGATGTCATCGAAACAAGAAATAAATTTGCCCCCCTTGAGGAAAATTCTGATGATGAAATTGTAACGGATGATACCATCCAAGTAGAAAGAGACACTAAACCATAACTATTCTCTATTAAAATGGTTCCAGGTTATCAAAAGGTTATCGAAAATATAAACAACCTAATCCAATTTAATTTGCCCAAAACTGTCTCAGGACAGTTTCTTAAGATCTCTCCCACCACCATCGATCAATTTAGAAATATCCAAAGGTACCTTATCGCCACTAAAACTGAATTTTTTGGAAAAAACCCCAAGACTGAAAGGCCTCTTAAAGTCCTAATCAAAGGTATCCCCATTGACATTCCAGTAAAGGAAGTCAAACAACAACTCGTAGAATTTGGTTTTGAGGTGAACAGAGTTTCACAACTCAAACGATTTAACACCAAGGAACCTCTCCCGATGTTCCTATGTCACCTCCGACAAAATAAGACTATTGAGCATATATATGAAATCCGACACTTTTTAGGTTTCGTAGTTAGGGTTGAAGCCTACAAATTCAAAGGTACCAAGCAATGCTTCAACTGCCAGAAATTCCACCATAGTAGTGAAGTTTGCCTTCTACAGCCTGTATGTATGAAATGTGCTGGTGCACACTCATCAGCAGCCTCTACTAAACCACGTGACACCCAGCAAAATGTGCTAATTGCAATGGTGACCACCCATCAAACTATCATGGTTGAAGTGCTCACCCGGAACAGGTAAAAATTAGACGTAACCAAATTAAGACCATAAAAGAAGCGGCCAAAGCCGGTAATTATACTCCCCAACTAATTGTCCCAACAAACTCAGGAAATACCTTTGCTAGCAAACCCGTTAATTCAACAATTTCTTACAGCCAGGCTTTTCAGCCCAATAACTCCCCTCGTCCCACTATAACGACTGAACAAACCACTAATATTGTTACTCCTGCTAATTCTACTACTGAAACTCCAACCTCTAGAGTAACGCCAATGGGAAACCTTGACGGCACACTAAATAAACTTTTAAAAATTAGGGATGTTCTTAAAGAAATTAAACAACTCTGTTACGAAATGAATATACCAGCTTTTAATTACTTAGTTTATAAACTTAACTCACCGTCTATAAATAACGTTCTTTCTGCTGCCTCACAAGAGGCAGCCACCTCTTCTGCCCCTTAATGCTCCCCTCTACTTCTTCTGCAGTTTCTGTTCTGAGCTGGAATGCTGATGGCTTGCGTACACGTATTCATGAGCTTCGGGAGTTTGTTATTAAGAACCCCGTTGATCTTATTCTGGTACAGGAGGTGAAGTGTCCCACCTCCAGAACTCTTAAAATTCAAAACTACAGTCTGTACTTCACTCCCCGCCTTGACCCTAATACTTACGCTCCCATACGTTTCGGTGGCACGGCGATCTATGTCAAACGGAATATTAAACATAACCATCTCCCCAGTATTAACTTACATACCATTGAAAACACAGTTGTTAAAATTTGGATAAACTCTAGTACTACTCTCACCCTTGTTTCCACTTACTTAAGAATTATCGATGGTAGACCCGTAACTAATTAACTTTCTCAACTTTTTAATCTTGACCATAAAGTTATACTTTTTGGTGACTTTAACGCTCACCACCCCCGTTGGAACTGCCAGAATGACCGTTCAGTAACCAGATATGGTACTGAAATTAATTCCTACTCAATTGATAACTCTATTGATATTGCTTTTCCACTTTATCCCACCAGGCTTGGTGTTTCAGGCTCCCAATCCATCATTGACTTTGCCCTTTTAAACAACATTCACTATCCGTATGAGATTAATACTATTAATGATTTATCCTCTGACCACTTACCTGTTAAACTTGACATTAACTGCAACCCCGTCTCCCTTCTATCATTTCTCCTTATCATACTAATTGGCGGTCCTTCACTAAATTTGTTAACAACTCCTCCCCACCCTTTAATGATATTAAAAGTCCTGATGACATAGACGCTGCTGTTACCTCTATCACTAAGACCATCAAAAGCACGCTGGAATCTGCTAAGGTCCACTCTCCCCAATATTTCTATCATAAACTACCCCATTATATTGTTGACCTAATTAAATATAGGAACCATTTCAGGAAAATTTGGCAGCAAACTCGGGACCCCTGAATGCTTAATAATTACAAAAATCTTGACAATCAGGTAAAAATTAAAATCAAAAATTTCAAAAATAATAAATGGAAAGAATTTATTGAGTCACTAGCTCCCACTGATAACTCAGTTTGGCAATATCTTAAGAGAATTAGGAAACCCCATAAGCCCCTTCCAAACTTTAACTCCAGTTCTGGTATCTTAACTAGTGACTCTGACAAAATTGAGGCCTTAGCAGCTAATTATGAAACTCAATTCAATACCCACTCTAGTGTTTTTGCCCAACTACAATTGATAAAGTCTATGATATCCTCCAAAACTTTCAGTCCAGTAATCACAATAATGAGATCGAAAAAACCACTGTTAGCGAAGTCTTAAATGCAATTAACTCCCTCCCTATTAGAAAAGCCCCTGGTCAAGACGGTATCACCAATAATGCCATTAAAAATCTCCCCCTTCATTATGCCAACTATTTAACGGATTTAATTAATAACATCTTTAAATTTAAATACTACCCGCATCCCTGGAAATCGGCCATTATTTTCCCAATTCATAAGCCTGGTGAGGATCCTTCCCTTCCGAAAAACTACAGACCCATTAGTCTCTGATATTCTCTTTCTAAAGTGGTTGAACACATTTTTTGTAGCCGTATTCATAATTTTATCGATAGCAATAATATTCTCTCTAATGCCCAATTTGGTTTCAGACCTAAACATTCTACCATACATCAGCTGCTTCGTGTTACTGAGTACATCCATGATGGACTACAGAACAGAATGCAGACTGGTGCTGTCTTCTTTGATATTCTTAAAGCTTTTGATACTGTCTGGCACAGTGGTCTTATCTATAAACTCATTAAATTTAAAATGCCAGCTACCCTAATTAAACTTATACAATCCTATCTTTCGGACAGAACTTTTGCTGTAAGCTATTCTGGTACCACTTCAGACCTACGCCCTGTTAATGCGGGAGTTCCTCAACGTTCGAAACTCGGACCGGTCTTATTTAACTTATTTATAAATGATATCCCCACCACCCCGAACACTTCGCTTGCCCTCTATGCTGATGATACAGCCATTCTCGCTAAAAACCATAATGTCAGATATATGCATACTTACCTCCAACGTCACATTAACATTCTTGAGCGCTGGTTTGATAAATGGCGTATTAAATTAAATCCCAGTAAAACAAAAGCTATCTTCTTTTCATACAATAGGATTCACCCACCACCAGTTAACGTTTGTGGTCAGCTCATCCACTTTGAAAGGGAAGTGAAATATTTGGGTATCTTCATGGATAGTAAGCTTTCTTGGAAGAAAAATAATAATAATATCTGCAAATTTTTTAAATCTAGAAAAGATATCGCCCACCTCCTGTTCCAGAAGGAGATGAGTATGGAAAATAAACTTCTGCTTTACAAAACAGTACTTCGACCTATACATCTCTATGCAGTACCTGTATGGCGGTCAGCGGCTAACAGTCATGTCCAGAAATTGCAATGCACACAAAATAAAACCTTACGTCTAATCACTAAAGCCAATAGATATAAAACTAACTACTCCCTCCACAAAGATCTAAGTATCGAACTATAATTAATCGCCGGACTATAATTAATCTCGCCACTAAATTTTGTAACAGTCTTTACTCCACCCCTAATGAAGAAATTGCCAATCTTCCTGATTACGACAATAGAGAATTTAATTGTAGACCTAGAGCGACTCTAGTGCTTGACACTGGGATTACTCCCAACTCTTCTTTCCCCTAATTTAAAATTTCTTTTTTCTTTCTTTTTGTCATTCCGTTTTCCTTAAATTCTTTCTAGACCGCTTTTTCCCCCCTTCCCATTTTTCCTAATTATATGCAGTCACATCCTCTTACGCTTTTTTAAAAAAGGTAGTGTGTCGTCTCGTTGGTGTAATATGCCTCTACGAATCCTCATGGTCAAATTGTGAGCCGTCCTCCCTGATAATATCTTCTAAGCTCCTGGATCCTGTTTCGTCAACCAATCAGGTTGCGGGACACATTTTGCTCTCGACCAGTAGTTAAGCTTGATCTTTTTTAACCTCTGTAATACAAATTCATCATCTTGCTTTTTTCGGACTGTTTTCAAGCACGGGTTGCTTGATTGTTCTTTCCCATCCTGGGTATGATCCCAGCATTTAATACCTTTGCATGCTCGCGGTCCTCTGTGGCTCGTCTTCGACTTTTGAGAGTTTAATCTTTATATTTTGCTTTTTATTTTATCTTATATTGGAACATTTTTTTTATCTTATATTGGAACATTAGTTTGAATGTATTTGCAGAACCAATGTGTGTGAGCTTTATTTGTACAGTTTAATACTGGTTATGAACAATATGCATTTTCACATTTTCTGGTGTTCTATGTTTTTAATAACAGAGGACACAATATGTGAAAAGACACTATGTCTTTTACATCTCCTTTCTTACAAAGATATCTTAAAATTAGTGTTAATTGATCTATGTGTGTGTCTCATCAGATGTTGGTACAACAATTAAGAGAAAAATAACAAAGCTTTTCTAACTTCTAAAAATAAGACAAAATGAAAAAAAAAATTCCATCCCACTATCGTTGTACACTGTTTGTGACATACATTTTATGTTACCTCGAAGTAAGAGTGATTTACTCTTCTGTTTTAAAATACTGTATGTGGGGGCAAAGGTTTGCAGTTTTGAGTTTTTGGTTTTTTATGGGCCTCCATTAGATCTTATTGCCCGAAAAAGTCACTTGTATTGTAGTTGGGTATCTCCTCTACCTTCTATAAAATAATGAATTTTTTCCCGAAATGTTTAGGCACCGAATTAATTTTACCAAAACACCTGTTTGCGAACCTTTGCCCCAATCGGTGGAGCAAAGGTTTGCACTGCAAACCTTTACCCCACTCGTTGGTTTCTAACTGGATAGGCATAGAAAATCACAAATAGAGTCAGGGTTGGGTTTCTTCCAGGACAGTGGAAGAAACTGGAAGAAATGGAAAAACCGAACAGAAAACAAAACAGATGCTCAAAATCAATATTAAAATATATTAACTATATAAAGGAATTAAACTCAAAACATAATATATCAAATCTAAAGTGCATAACTTAATTAATATTAAAGATATTATTTTTTTAAATGCAATCCTTTGTATGAGGTGATACTGACAAGTTTATTTCCCTCTTCCCCATTTCATTTGCACCTTACCTTACACACCTGCAATGTTTTATTCTCTCCTATTGTTCTAGTCTGGCCCTATAAGGCTAGAAAGAATGTAGTCAGTCATAGGCACCCATTGATTGTGTCTCTGACTATGGCACACCTGTGTGCCATAATGTGTGCTGGACATGTAAAGGAGAGTAAGAACAAGTCAATTTTCTTTGAAGTTTGTTTGCATTACCAATATAACAGGAAATGAGGTGGACACACCAAATAAATTTTAAAATATTTGCAACTGCAGTGACATACCCAATGAACTCTATGGGTATGTTGAAATGCTTTAAACTCTCCTTAAGTTCTGCAGGACTTGAAAGATTTTTTTCTTCTTTTGCATTCATCCATTCTAAGTTGAGAAACCAATTGCAGCATCCTATTGCTAAAAAACTTTTGTTTTGTTATACCATGTTGCACTGTAGTATGGAAAATGAGGAAGTTGATGACATTTTTTAATACAATAATTATTGTATATTAGTTTAAATAATAAAAAATTATGCTGGTTAAATTGAAATGGATAACTTTTAATGGATTTTGTGTATTTTGGATAAAATTTCTTTTGTTCAGGTGTCTGATTTGATCTTGGCTAAAAAACTGATGAAATTATTAATTTAGCATATATAATGAATTAAATTTTTATAGGTCTAATTCAGTATACTTAAGGTTATCTATAAGAAAAATGCATTTATTGTACCTTCAAAGTTGCAACTTATATAGTAAATTCTTAAATAAAAACAGTTTCTTCCATTTTTTCCACTAGTGGAAGAAACCTATTTCTTCCAGCCGGTTTTTTCTATGGTTTTTTCCACTTTGGAAGAAACTTGCCAACCCTGAATAGAGTTGTCTAAATAATTTTATTTCACATTTTGTAATCTTTCGAAGGGTATAGAAAGTCACATAAGGTCATAGAATATCACAAATAGAGTTGTCTAAATAATTTTATTTCACATTTTGTAATCTTTGTAAGGGTGTTATACATATAGAAAATCACAAATTGAACGGGGTTAATCTCAATAATTTTTTTCTTAAACTAAAGAACTTCCAATTCAAATATCAACTATTAACACTATCGTTATATCATATCTTAGGCTTTACTCAGTCTTTTAAAACCGTAAAAATTAAGCAAATTAATGTAGGCAGTAAATTGACTTAGTACACTTGACTAGATGCATTAATCCTATTTACTGATTGATTTTTGATTCTGTGAATAAAATATTATTAAATATCACTTATCTTATTATTATTCAAACTCCGAAAAAGAAAAAAATATTTTAGCGTAGGTAAAGAAACAGGGTGTCTAGCAGTACTGGCTTGTAAAATTCCCCCCCCCCCTCTCTTTTTCCTTTGCTATCTAGGTAGCAAATTATCCGAAACTCGTTATTTAATGAGGGAAAGCTAATTTCCCTGATCAGACCTTCCAAGCCTATAATGTCTTGTAACAACATTTAGTTATTTTATCTTGTAAAATAAGTCTTTGTTCAGAACTGTTTTATTTTTTGTGTTGTACTAATTTATTTTATTTTTAATTTATGGATTTTCAAGCATTTTATAAAAAAAAATTATAATTAAAAACAAACAGTTTTATCAAAAACCTTAATTTATTTTCAAATTACAAAAATGTGAATGCCCATTAATAATTGCCAAGTGAAATTTGAAGTTTCCTTTAAGCATTGAAAACTTTCTATTTCTATTGAATTTTTTATTTCCAGGTGAAAAGGGTTGTAAATGAAAATTGGATGACTGGAACAATGGAAACAAACTTGACTTTAAAATAATAGTAGAACAGCTTTCTCCAATATATATTGGCTACTAGCTGAAAACCCACGCTTCGCTACGGAGTACATTCAAATTAAATACAACGGTCAACGTATGCAATTTATGACAAAAATAAATATATATATTTATAATAAATGCGATGATCAATGTATACAATTGATGTAAAATTTATATCTATCTATATATATATATTTATAAAAAAAATCGTAAGGGATATGCATTTTTTTTGGATAATATCCAATCGTCTGCTGCATTAGAAAGAGAAAAAAAAAATTTTTTTTTGTCTATTTAGTTGTTACGCACGTGACGATAAATTTATTGAAAATACCAGAAAAAGAAATCACGTGATCAACATTTAATAAATTAAATTCTAAAAATTAATCTTTAAAAATTCACCAAAAATCAGGAAATAGAGGTAAAAATTCGAAAAAAATTTCATTTTGAAGGAATTTTTATGATCATTCTCGTGATATAAATTTTATAACCCTCAATGTATTATTTTAAATGCAAACGTAAAAAAAGTTTAAAAAACAGCTTAAAAATTTAATTTTAAAAAATCTAAGAAGAATTTTTGAGAAATCTTTCTTAGTGCACCCCTACACTATTAGAAGAATCGCCATGCAAAATTTCAGCCCTTTAGGTCCAGCGGTTTGGTCTGTGTGTTGTATGTCAGTCAGTCAGTCAGTCAGTGAATGAATGAGTCAGTTACGGAACTGTTTTATATATATAGATAAATAAAAAATAAAAATAAATTAAAAAAGAAAAAGGATTTCGGAACGTTTCCCCTCTGCCGCACATACGAGTATTAGAGTATTTTATTCTCGTTTATTTTGTAGTAATTTTTGTTTATTTGAAAATATTATAAGGAAAAGGTTGAATAAAATTCTCGCATTTGCAGGTCAAAATGCTAAATTCACGTATAATTCGCGCATTTTTCCCGACGACAAAATCTCCCATATAATTCCCGCACGCTAGACGCCATGTTTCAAGATGAATGTTTGCCGTAAACTGAAACCAAGAACTAAAAGACGTTGTGAATAAGGATTCCTAATGAAAAGAGGACATGAAACAAATGTTACTAGTATGAGGGGCAAAGGTTTGCACTGCAAACCTTTACCCCATGATTCCTGCAAACCTTTACCCCATTTCTTGCTGCTTCAGTTTTGGCAGAATGGACGCCATTGTATTTGAGTTAATCCAAAACTCAAGGTAGGATTTGAAAGGTTATTTACCACCCTAGCATGCGAAAATAGACATAAAACAGTTCGTGAGTTTGAGTGATGCTCAAAATTACTCAAAAATAGCAAAAAATTATATTAAAAATGATAATGAATGAGCAGTAGGATACATCATGGATGGCAGTAGGTTGCAGGACTTATTGAGCATTGCCTATGCTCGGGCATCAATTGAGAAACTGATGACGGGCCATGCATATTCGAGAGCTGACAGGGCTCATATGATGTGCCACTTGGCAATTGCAAAGATCGTTCTTTCGAAGATTGAGATTTCAGTTGAAGAGCGAGATGCCACCAGTGACGTAGACTGTTCTCTTTTTGAATCAGATACAGCTGTACAAAGTATTGTGCAGATATTTACTCAGAAATTAGGAGAGCTGGAAAATAAAGGACCTACAGCAAAACTACAGAGGCTGTTCGCACATTTATTAGACGATTTTGGTAAGCGGTAATCAAAAATCGTTTGCTGCAAAAGAAATAATTGCAATTGTACTTTGTTTTTAAAAGTCAAAATTATCCTCTGCGGCTTGAAAGTTTTGCTTTTATTCAAAATGGCGTTTTTAACAAAGCAGTGGTTCGAAGGCTACATTTATGCTCTTTCCGAAGAGAAATATGCATACTCCGTTATCCAAAAACGATGTGAGAGTCATGGTTTTGTGATATCTAAAGCGTCCATAGGTAATATCGTCAACAAGAAAGGAAAAAAACGCCAAATTGGAGCCTCAATGGGACAAAAATTCCAAACAAGTATCCAAGGAAAAAACGGACATCTTCGACTATTGCAAAGGTACGCTGTTTAATGTTAAAAGAAAATCTCCCTAGTCAAAGGACAGTTGCAAAATCATTAAAATGCTCAGTGTCCACTGTAAACAAAATGATAAACGTTGATTTAAATCTTAAGAAAGCGAAAAAACGCAATGTACATCGTCTTCTTCCAAATCATATCGCTGAACGCAGGACACGCTGCAGAATTCTATATGAGAAACACTTATCCAAAGAAAAATGGAAAACAATTGTCACAATAGATGAATCATGGGTGTATTTAAATGATTGCAACAAAAAAAGAGCCATTTATTATGATAAAAGGGAAGAAACAAATTTAAGTACATGGTTCAGAGAATCGAAAGAAAGTTTTTCTAAGGGATTCATGATTGTTGCTGGTTTTTCTTATAATGGCAAGTTAAAAATAAAGAGAGTGGAAAAAAATGTCAAGATTAACTCCAAATACTATCAGGAACATATTTTATCGCCAATTTTTCTGAATGAAATACCATCGCTTTACCCACAGTGCCATCAATCTGTGAGACTCCATCAGGACAAAGCTAGCAGTCACACATCAAAATCCACTGTAAATTTCCTAAAAGAAATGGAACAAAAAACTGGTATCAAGGCCACACCCTTCACTGATATCCCTACTAAATCTCCCGATGTATCACCTATGGATTTTTGTGCTTTCGGACTTTTAAAATCTGCATTATCCAAACGTCGTCCCAAAATCCTTACAGGACTCTGGAAAACTGTTCAGGAGGAATGGGATAGAATACCTCTTCTGACACTTCAAAAGGCATTATTATGCTGGAAATTGCGGTGTCGAAAGATAGTTCAGAATAAGGGATGTCAAATAGAACATTTAAAACACAAGAATTTTATGTAATTTAGTTTTGTGAATAAAATATACATCGTCTAAAAAATGTGTGAACAGCCTCTGTATATGTGCAATATTTTCGAATGGTAACGTTGATAAAGAAATTCATCCAAGCAGAGAGAATCTTAGCAGAGAATCCAGCACGTCTGTAATACCTTCTATATAAATACTATCCTGCTGGTTCATCGCATCGCTGCACATATTTTATGGGCGAAAAATCTGTCGGCATGTTTTCTTTTCCACAAACTTTGGCATTTTATACAAACACTTTTCTTGACATGTTAGCATCAATCCTTTACGAAATCATTTCTTCTACAAAAGACATTTTCTATAACTTACTGATATTGCAAACGTATCTCATTCTGATCTCCAACTGTGATGTTTGAAATTCAGCCTACCAGTATGACATAATAAAATATTTGCTTGATGCCTGCACCTGCGATTGTTTGCATGCGTGATATTATATATTTTGTATTATTCATACTTTACAATAACTGAAGATGGCAACTTCTGTATATTTTTTTTAGTCAATATGATGGAATACGTTTTTTTAGGACAAGGAACCAGTTATGTACAATTTAACTTCGCTGGGATCGCCGAGTAGGGCATCTCTTGTGATAAATATTTTGTTTTCTAATTCTCAATAAATGTTTATGTTGTTCAACACCTGAAGTCTATAATACAAAAGAAACAAACGTCACACCAACTTTCTTTTAATGAGTGGAATCCGTCTTATTTAAACTTTTATTATTTAACCCCTCACCTTCTTTATTCTAGTAGAGGCCATTTTAGAAAACCAGGTATAGTATTAAATATCTCATTGACGTTTTAAAAACTTCCCTCCAGGACTAATATTTTTCCTTCTTTAATTTGGTATCTGTGTTACTCTCTTTAATATTGCCTTTGGTGCCGCGTATTTTTTTTATATATCTACCGGGACCAAATTTTGTTTTTCTCGAGAGGGACGATCATTCAACTATTTTTAGACATGTGACTTATTTGCCACTTTTATATAAAAACAGGGTCAAACAAAATTCAACGCAAAAGGGACTTGCCGGAAGATTGTTCTGAAATTATTTATATCCTGTTTGCCAAAAAAAAATAAAAAGTTATCGGTCAACTGAAATAAATAAAGTATTCAATGAAGATTACAAAAAAAATTTATCACCCCATTCTTTTCACAACCAAAATTAGAATCTGGGATGTCACATGAAAAAAAAACAAAAAAGCTTTCCAATAAATGCCTGGATTCCATTTTATTACTCCTCCTTTGAAATAAATTTAAAAAAAATTCATCAGATATTGTGTGAACTGACATTACCACGAGAAGAAATCTATAGAAAATGTGTCGACATACGGGAACTTTTTAAATGAATAAAGTGGCGGGGTGCAAAATAAGTATCCCTTCGAAAGGCGGTTAAAAAAGCCACTACAATAAATAACTGTACGAAATATTGAGATATATATATATATATATATATATATATATATATATATATATATACAGTCGAACCTCCATATATCGAACTTCCCCATATCGAAATTTTCTATATATCGAACTCTTAGCAAATCCCCATGTTCATTGCATAGAAAAACTGTTTCTATATATCGAAAAAATCTATATATATCGAAATTTTTTTTCAGGACATATTGGGAGACTTTATTCCACTTTAGAATAAAATCTCCCAATTTTTGGCTTTTGAAACAATCCGTCGTGGACTTCAATTCGAGGAAAATGTCCCCGATGAAGTGTTTAGTAATCTGAATAAATGCGAGCATTTCTTTGATGAACTTTCCGCAAAACTGGCTGTTCAGCAAGATATTCGTAGTTTTTTTTAAAAGAATGTAACTGTGATCACTGTAAGCACTGTCTGGATTATAGTTTTTTTAAGAGGTATATAGTACTCAATAAATCTTTCATATTAATTCATTTTTTAGTTATTAACTTTAATTTAATGTGATTCGCATATAAATTAGAAATTGAGTTTCGTATACGAAATTAGCTTTAATTTTAATGTTTTAGGAGAATTATGATAAAACTAACATCAATTCTATATATCGAATTTTTTTCCTGCCTTTCGCTACTTCGATATATGGAGGTTCGACTGTATATATATGTAATAAATTAAATATTATGCCCTCCATTATAGCATTTAAAATCCCTTTCCTAAATCCAATCCCCAGTAACATTACTTTATCGCATTAAAACCCATAACAACTGAACTTCCCATAAAGTGCATGCCTACACGTGTCTGGCGTGGGTTCACATCGCGAGCCTCGATTTTTCTGCTGACCGTACAAAATAACAGGCGTCGCGTCGAGTCTCGCACGTAATCTTCGCTTCCGAGCATCTGAAATAAATGGACGTACTTTTATCACTCTTCGACCCGACTGCTTCAAAATTTTAATTCCTTTCAGGCTGAGTCTAGCTCCAGCCATGAGCTAGTTTTCCTTTTCAGGTTATATTTAAAGGACGTATGTAATGGATATATACACTGCTGGCCACTGTAAATGCAATACCCTGAAGGAAACATGCAAATAACATGAAATTTACAACATGCATTAGCGGAGGTGAGATATGCAAATGATTAGAATTTCAGCGCAGACGCACATCACGCGCGCCTGTGGCGCCACTTCAAAGCGCTATTTAAGGCTTGGAGATTTCGACGATTTCAAGTTCGGAAATTGTGTTTTTCTTGTGGTTTTTTCAAAAAAAACGATCAATTATGCCTCGTCGAAAACAGCGATCATCTTCTGATCAAGTATCAGAGTTCGTCAGAGGAAGGATAGTGGCCTACCGAGATTGTGGATTATCTTTCAGGGAAATCGGTAGTCGTGTTGGACAAAACCAAATAATTGTCATGCGGATATGTGATCGTTGGATGCAGGAGGGTACGACGGACCGGTGTGTTCGATCGCATCCACCTCAGCGCACCACTTCACGTGATGACAGGCAAATTGTGCGCATGGCAGTGACGGATCGCTCAGTCACATCACTAACCATAGCACAGCACATGCAGTCTGTAACGCATCATCCAGTGTCTGCGCGTACCATTCGACGCCGTTTACAGCAGAGTGGTCTGTCCGCAAGACGTCCATTGCTTTGTCCACCCTTGACGCAGAACCACAGACGTCTCCGCCGCCAATGGTGCGATGACAGAAGGATGTGGACGGCAGAATGGAATGAAATTGTCTTTACTGACGAGTCACGCTTCTGTCTGCAACACCACGATGGTCGCATTCCAGTCTGGAGGCACCGTGAAGAGAGGATGCTGAACAGCTGCGTTATGCACCGCCACACTGGTCCTGCACCGGGTATTATGGTATAAGGCGGCATTGGATATCACTCTCGCACACCTCTAGTACGCATTGCCGGTACTTTAAACAGCCAGCGCTACATCTCCGAGGTGTTGGAGTCAGTTGTCCTTCCTTACCTTCAGTGCTTGCCCACAGCCATATTTCAACAGGATAATGCGCGACCACACGTGGCACGCATTGTCCAACGGGTCTTCGTCAATCGCCAGATTGAATTGCTTCCCTGGCCGCCTCGTTCTCCGGATCTTTCGCCGATAGAAAACATGTGGTCCATGGCTGCTCTACGATTGACCCAGATTCCATCCCCAGCTGCCACAGCAGATCAACTTTGGCAACGTGTGGAAGCTGCTTGGTCTGCTGTACCCCAAGAACTCATCCAAAGTCTCTTTGAATCAATGCCGAGGCGTGTGGCAGCGGTGATCTCCAACAATGGCGGCTACTCTGGCTACTGATTTTGGCAGGAACCACATCTCACAGAAGTCTATAAATTTAATCATACTTGGTCAACATGTTATCTACAAAATAAATTTAGTTGTGATATCTCTTGTCTTTCTTGGTGTTGCAATTTGGGTGGCCAGCAGTGTGTGTGTATATATATATATATATACATACTCTGGTTATCAAATATTAAGGAAAAGTAACAAGAATAGCGATTACTCAAAAAGTTACGCGTAGAATTTAATGGAACTTATACAACACATAGGTAGGTATAAAATGGCATAAAAAGAAATCGCAGACAATTATGGTGTTGTAGAAACTAGCATATGTATACAATGAACAAATGGGATGTGGTAGAGGAAAAGTACCTTGGCGTATGATCCCCCGACAGCGATGCTGTCAATTATGCGGTAGGAGAGAGCCATTAAAGCATTTGAAGGTGTGGCTGAGAACGTACATACTCGATAGGTCCATGCGCTGAACCTGCTCAAGATCCACGATGCGAGCCCTCTCGCGTCCCGAAAGCGCACATCATGGATGCCATCTCTATAGGTGTCACGGGGACCCCAAACACTACCTGATCCGTATGCATGGATGAAAACGAGTCCAAATCAAAATACGCCTACTATCGCTTTGGATATCTATACGTGCCCACTTATGGCGTGAGCCTCGCAAAAAGACCACCAACCTTCCGGAGCTTGCAGCGATCGTGACAAATATCGTCGTGGCTGAACCTCCTGGTTGTTGCCAAAGTCGGACTCACATCTGCCTCCCCCATTTCAGTTCTTCGGAGGTCATTGTTACAATTTGGCTATGCCAGCCTCGCAGCGACAATTGCCGCCTTGCTCTGAGATTTTCACTTTTATGCTTCTTGCAAATGACGTATTCCAACTGCAGCGCCACTATTTTGCATAAAGTTCAGCACCTTTTACTTAACAACATATTCAAATTTTAAGTGCGTGAGGACTTTGGTTTCACTACCCTTTTCAAAGTTCACTAATTTTTTTTCGGCGATTTTTTTTTCGCAGTGGTCACGAACTGATTTCCCATCCCACTATAATGAATGCCATAATTATAGCTTTCGTATCGCCAGATTCACTTTTTTAGGGCCGGAT
Organism: Dolomedes plantarius; assembly: GCA_907164885.2. NCBI lineage: Eukaryota > Metazoa > Arthropoda > Arachnida > Araneae > Dolomedidae > Dolomedes > Dolomedes plantarius. The sequence continues at coordinate 228,625,893 of OU015491.1, forward strand.
ACTTTTGGCCAGCATTTGGTCCAACCTTCCTTGGTTGAACACAAAAATATACCTAACATTAAAAATAGTTGGTGAGCAAGCATAATGTATAGTCAACACACGTATTTATTTCATTATACATTTTATTTGAAATTAAAATGATAACTAAAGGAGTCATAAATTTAATGTGATGTTGCAAAAAATTAAAGCTTCAATTTCTGGGTCATCCGCTATGTTGGTTGTGTGCTTGAAAATAGTAGTTGTTCACAGATGCTTCCAAACATTTGTGACAGTGAGGGAGTACATCAAAGAGACTTGATTGAATTCTCTGGATGTCAGATTCAATTTGAAAATTTGCTAGCATTATATCTATATTGACTGAGTAGCAAAACAATTGTTTAATTTTTCCTGAAATCAATTTTTAAATTTTTGACGTTAGAATTATGCTCGAAATGCAAGAAAAAAAATTTTTAACATTTAATTGGGCTTGGAACGCGTTTATGGTTTGACTGGTTTTTACACCGGGTTTCATTTAAATGGGCATCCATCGAGTTCTGGCACGGGTCATAAACAATTTGATTTCATCAAGTAGGTCCTAACTGAATTTGATTCGTGCCCCCCCTCCCCCATTAAAAGTTAGAAGCACGCTACTCCTATGAGGGGAGGCGGGAAAAGACAGTCCGGTGCTAAATATAGTAAAGCCTTTATTAATATAGTAAAGCATTTAGTAAAGTAAATATAGTAAATTAAATATAGTAAAGCATTTAGAACCATATTCTATTAAACTTCTCAAAAACTGCCTACATTGCGAAACACGGAACTGAAATGAATGTTTTGTGCTTAAAGAAGTTTATGTATGCCTTAAAACTTTAAAATGTGGTGCATTTGATGCTGTAATTCAGTTTAGTGATGGTATGAAGCAGTCAAGCATTTCTGACGTATTCCAGTATTTCTCCTTAAATCCCGGCATTTCGTAGAACTGAAAAGACTATTGTGCGGGTCGGTACAACTTAGGAAGGGTCGTTGCTTTTTGAAGTCAGCCCAAATGTAACTACTAACGATCTTTGCCTTTTCAGTCGGCAGTTTTTTTTATTTAGGTGCTAACGACATGACGCGTCAAAAGGGAGTGGCTAGCAGTCAGCGCTGAAAATCAAAGACTAACGGACTCCTCTTCGGAAGTGAATACGCCAGACGGAATGTCTCCAGACCCCTGATTTCACCAAGGGGTTGAAAGAAAACAGCCTTTTGTTCGACAAGAGCGCTGCAGAGGTGTTAAAAGCAAACGGCGTGTGGCCCACGGGGACAGAGAGAGCTTATTGTTCAAATTAAATACAACGGTCAACGTATGCAATTTATGCCAAAAAATAAATATATATATATTTATAATAAATGCGATGATCAATGTATACAATTGATGTAAAATATATATCTATATATATATACAGAGGCTGTTCACACATTTTTTAGACGATGTATATTGTATTCACAAAACTAAATTACATAAAATTCTTATGTTTTAAATGTTCTATTTGACATCCCTTATTCTGAACTATCTTTCGACACCGCAATTTCTAGGATAATAATGCCTTTTGAAGTGTCAGAAGAGGTATTCTATCCCATTCCTCCTGAACAGCTTTCCAGAGTCCTGTAAGGGTTTTGGGACGACGTTTGGATAATGCAGATTTTAAAAGTCCGAAAGTACAAAAATCCATAGGTGATACATCGGGAGATTTAGTAGGGATATCAGTGAAGGATATGCTCTTGATACCAGTTTTTTATTCCATTTCTTTTAGGAAATTTACAGTGGATTTTGATGTGTGACTGCTAGCTTTGTCCTGATGGAGTCTCACAGATTGATGGCATTGTGGGTAAAGCGATGGTATTAATAAAATCAGACGTATAATCAGACGAAAGTCCACAGACTCAAAGTTTCTTTCTTTCTAATTGTTTGTATATCATTTCACTAGAAACGCGCTAAGCGCATTCTGTCTGGACAGATGAACATGAAAAACGGGGGATGCAGCCCAGTATTTTAGCAGCCCAGACTTAAATGACATGGGGAGTGTCATTATTAATCTCAGCGACCCTGAAAACTATGGATTCGACAGTGATATCAGTCCTTTTCGATTATATTTACATGTGCCCCCTGCCTCCCTGCCCCCTAGGGGTGCTAGGGTGTCTTATTGTGAATCTAAACCATTCTCGAATCAACTTAATCGCACATACAAAATTTCATAAAAATCAGTCCAGCCGTTTAGGGGGAGTTCAGTGACATACACACGGACAGAAGAAATATATATATATATATATATATATATATATATATATATATATGTGAGAATGAGTTTGGCAACACAACTGAACTATTACTACAACTTCCACTCCTACTACTTCGGCGCGAAGGACTTGGCGCGCAAACACAGTGATGGACTAGTGACATTACGAAGCGGATGTGTCGCTCCGCAGGCTTGCCGTTTTGAGTCAAATAGCTGTGTTGATGCTTTGTTTTTTTTAATTTCATACTAAGTGTTAGTCCTGTCTTGTAAACATCGTCTAGTTTAATTAAATGTTCAAAATAATTAAGTCTAATGATTCACTTCTAAAGGAAGGAGTACTAACTCCTTCCTACATGGGTGCTCGGCCCTCGTACTCGAAAAATACCCCTAGCTTGGACTGAAAAACTATTTTCTTTTGATGATTACCGGATTACTGTTCTCTGTGATTTCTGTTTTGGATACCGCCAGCGAAAACGAAAGTGATGTGCCACGGACTCTGATAATATTCTGATGGGATGACGAGAACCGAAAACCAGAACTGTGAGTATATTCTGATCATATTGTAATTATTTCATGCATACTTTGAAGCTTGTTCAAGAAAATTTTGAAGATTAATGGAATTCTCATCTTATTGATGATAATTATAAGAAAACTGAAAATATTTCAACGTTCTTTTGATGCAAGAATTTAATTGATGCTAAATTCATTTTTGATGGTCTTTGACGTTGAATTTATCACTTCTGTTTTCTTGAAGAGAATTCTATTTCGATGAAATTATTTGATGATTTGATGAAAATTTCGACATTTAACTTGAAGAATCTTGTTTCCTTGAACAAACCACAACATAACATATATTTTGAATGATTGCAATTTGAATACAGTTTGAAGAATATTATATTATTTCCTTGATGCATATTTTGAGAATCAATATTTTATTATTGAATTGGTATTTGAGGAAATTTCGATTTGAAATTTTATTTTTGAATTTGAGTACCTACGTATTATAAGTATTGATTTTGGTTTTGAATATTTGTATATTTGTGTACTATAATTGTTTGAACCTAGTATATAGTTATGGCTACTCTCAACGATTACCCCAATATTGCAAAATCATTAAAAATTGGTAGTACGAATCAAATAAAGGTTCTACATCGTTTAATTTTTGGTACAGACGGCGACAGACAAAATCGTACCAGATTACGTAAATTTACAGGTTTTAAACAGCCATTCGTGTTGGAAGCAACGAAACAGAAAGTACTTAAAGAGTTTTCACTTAAAGACTTGATTTCTATTTGTAATCTACTTCATTTAGAATTTTCAACTGACCCAGACAAATGTGCCAATACCATTCTTATGAGTCTTAGTGATTTATCGTTATTAAAAGCAGAATTTTCTGATCTTTCGGAATGCGAAGTGAATGATGACTCACTTCCGGGTGCACGTTCATCCCAAACTAACAGCGTTATAGAGGAAAATAGATCTCCCTTTTCCCCCACCATTGACGCAAAAGAATCTTCGAATAAGCAAAATACACACATTTCCGTTGGTGAATCAGATCAAAATTTATTGCCTTCAGTTGAAACTGCGAATCTCTCTTTCCAGTTGTTTAGTCTGAAAGACGTTGTTGATTTAATAAAACCTTTCTCGTCTCGTGATAATTACAGTGTTGAGAATTTTATATCTGACGTTGAAGAACTTTTTTGTTTATATCAGATAAACAATCCAATTCACCAAATTACTTTTGTTAGAAAATGTTTAACTGGTCCCGCTCAAACTTTAATTAGGTCTATTCGTGGAATTACAAATTGGGAACAATTGAAGCACCATTTATTAGACGAATTTTCGGACAAAATTAACGGTATTCAGTTACATAAATTAATGGAATCTCGACGTATGAAACCGTTTGAAACCCTACAAGAATATTTCTTAGCTATGAGAGATTTGGCACACAAAGGTTCTCTCGATGACTCCTCTCTGTTTGAGTATGTCATAAACGGAATTCCTGATTCAACAAACAATAAAGTTATTCTTTACGGTTGTAAATCCGTCCCTGAATTTAAGGAAAAGTTGAAAATTTATGAACAAATCTTTAACAGATCACAAAATTTCAGACAAAATAATCAGAAAAAAATTGATGCTTCCTACCTCAATGTGAAAGTCGATAATACATGTAGCCCAAATACACAGCCAGTATGTTTTTCCTGTGGCTTGAGAGGTCACAAAAGCAACCAATGTTTGAATAAGTCACATGGTAAACAATGCTACGGATGTAAAAGTTTTGGTCATGTTCATGCTAATTGCCCTAAAAGTTATCGAAATTCTAAACCAAAACCTGATTCTCAAAAACCTATTTCTGATAAAACTGTAAATGCACTTTCTCCTGAAACTTCATCGAAAAATCCCATGCATGTTGACATTCAACTTGCAGGAATTCAATTGACAGCACTCTGTGACACTGGGTCACAGGCAACCCTCATCAATGAGAAAACCTATCGAAGAATTGGTTCGTCACCATTGCAGCCCACCAACATTCCCTTTTCAGGAATTGGCAAAAACCAAGTTCACAGCATCGGATTCTTTCAGGATTCCATCGAAATTCAAACCATTACTTTACCTGCTAAAATACATGTTCTAGAGGATGACTTGATTCCTTTTGATGTGATTATCGGAATCGACTTTTTACAGCAAACCCAATTTACATTTGATAAAGACGGTATTCGTTTATGCAAAACTCCTGAAAATAACACCTTCGTTAATATTGCTAATGTTTCTGACGATCAAGCTTTTCCATTTGATCTTTCACACATTTTGAATTCTGAAATTCGTGAGGAAGTTCAAAATATCGTTACTTCCTACAAATCACATAAAGTTCAAGACACTGAAATTAAGATGACTATTTTATTACAAGATGAAATCCCTGTAGCTCAACGTTCTCGACGACTCCCTTTCGCGGAACAGAAAATTGTAGAAAGCCAAATTCAAGATTGGTTAAATGATGGAATTATTAAAGAAAGTTGCTCCGATTATGCCGCACCGATTGTTCTATGTAAGAAAAAAAGTGGAGATTATAGACTTTGTGTTGATTACCGCAAATTGAATAGAAAAATGATAAAAGATAAATTTCCCTTACCGCTCATCGAAGAAGCTTTAGACAAACTTGGAAAATCTCGGGTGTTCACTTCACTTGATCTCAAAAATGGTTTCTTTCATGCACCGATGGACCCTAACAGCACTAAATATACTTCTTTTGTGACTCATGAAGGACAATACGAATTTTTACGTGTCCCATTTGGCTTATGTAACAGTCCCAGTGTTTTCCAACGATATGTTTACACAGTTTTTAGAAATCTCATTCGCGACAATGTTCTTATTGTTTACATGGACGATCTTCTCATACCATCTAATGATGAAGTTGAAGGTCTACAAAAATTACGCCTAGTTCTCCAAACAGCTGCAGACTATGGCCTTGAATTGAACTTTAAAAAGTGTCAATTTTTACAGCGAAAGATAGAATTTCTTGGTTACATTATCGAAAATGGAGTAGTTAAACCCTCACCTACCAAGACACAAGCTGTTCAAAATTTCCCACAACCTCAAACCCCTAAACAAGTTCAAAGTTTTCTTGGATTAACAAGTTATTTCAGAAAGTTCATTCCAAATTATGCGCTGATTGCTAGACCATTAAGTGACCTCCTTCGGGATAATGTAGAATTTAATTTTGACTCTGAACAAATAGCAGCTTTTCAACAACTTAAAAACATTCTTTCACAAAACCCAGTTCTTCATGTTTTTCAACAGGGATACCCATTAGAACTCCACACTGATGCCAGCTCCTTAGGTTTTGGCGCTGTGCTCTTGCAACAATCCGATGATGGACAGTTTCATCCTATTCATTATTTTAGCCGTAAAACTACAGTTCAACAAGAAAAATATCATAGTTATGAACTGGAAGTTCTTGCCGTTATTGAAGCGCTAAAAAAATTTCGAAACTACTTGTTGGGAACAAAATTTAAAATTATCACCGATTGTGATGCTTTCCAAAAAACGATGCACAAAAAAGACCTACCAGCTAAAATTGCTCGATGGGCATTGATGTTAGAAGACTTTGATTATGAAGTTTGTCATCGACCCGGTAGACAGATGAAACATGTTGATGCTTTAAGTCGTAACCCCATTCTTGTAATTACCTCAAATGATATCACTCAAAAGGTGAAAAATGCCCAAGACCAGGATGAATTTATATCTCAAATTAAATCTATGCTTGAATCTACACCTTCTGATGAATTTTTTGTTAAAAACGGAATTCTTTATAAACTTCATCAGGATGCCGAACTTTTAGTAGTACCACAAATGATGCAGAAAGAAATAGTGCTAAACGCCCATTCACAAGGTCATTTTGCTTCACAAAAAACCGAATTAATTGTTTCTCGTGAATTTTTCATTCCTCAACTTAAGAAATTAGTTCAAGAAATTATTTCGAACTGTATTCCTTGCATTTTGTCCTCGCGAAAATCTGGAAAACAAGAAGGATACCTTCACCCCATTCCAAAAGGTGATGCACCCCTTGAATGTTACCATTGCGACTTTTTAGGACCTTTACCATCGACAAAAAAATGTTATAAGTATCTTTTTACAGTAGTTGATGCCTTTTCCAAATTTGTATGGATCTATCCCGTGAAGTCCACCTCTACGAAAGATGCCTTAGACAAATTATCCTTGCAACAAACTACATTTGGCAACCCTTCAAAAATCATTACTGACAAAGGTAGCGCATTCACATCTTCAGAATTTCAAAGTTACTGCCAGGAACAATCAATTGAACACATTTCAATAGCAACAGGTGTGCCACGTGGCAACGGTCAGGTTAAGCGTGTTCATGGCACAATTATTCCCGTTTTAACTAAGTTAGCTCTAGATGAATCTGACAAATGGTTTAAATATGTCCCAAGATTGCAACGTATCTTAAATAGTATCACCACACGCAGTACAAAATTCACACCCTTTCAACTTTTAATTGGTGTTAAAATGAAACAACAAGAGGATCTACAGATTAAAAATCTTCTTGACGAGGAACACCACCAAAGAATTCTTGATGACAAAGAAGCGTTACATATCGAAGATAAACGAAATATCCTCCGTTTACAGGAAGAAAACATACGACAATATAACAAACGGCGTAAACCGGCTTGTAAATACAAGATCGGTGACAAAGTGGCAATACAACGAACTCAATTTGGAACCGGATTAAAGCTCCGACAAAAGTTCTTCGGACCATATGAGATCACGAACATCAACCCCAACGATCGTTACGAAGTTCGAAAGTTAGGACATCACGATGGTCCTACCATAACATCAACTGCAGCGGACAAAATGAAACAGTGGTGCAGAAACTGAACACCAATACCACTGTGTTGAACACTGCTTGATTTTTTGAAATATTTTTCCTTTTTCTGCTCTTTTTTTTTTTTATCTTTTCAGAATTATTGTTTACAACCCAGCCGCGGACGTCTGGAAAGTCAGAACGGCCGTGTGAGAATGAGTTTGGCAACACAACTGAACTATTACTACAACTTCCACTCCTACTACTTCGGCGCGAAGGACTTGGCGCGCAAACACAGTGATGGACTAGTGACATTACGAAGCGGATGTGTCGCTCCGCAGGCTTGCCGTTTTGAGTCAAATAGCTGTGTTGATGCTTTGTTTTTTTTAATTTCATACTAAGTGTTAGTCCTGTCTTGTAAACATCGTCTAGTTTAATTAAATGTTCAAAATAATTAAGTCTAATGATTCACTTCTAAAGGAAGGAGTACTAACTCCTTCCTACATATATATATATATATATATATATATATATATATATATATATATATATATATATACATATATATATATATATATATATATATATATATATATATATATATATATATATATATATACACATACACACATATATATATATATATACAGGTAACCCTCCTATAACACGGCAGATAGGTTCCTAGAAAATGCTGTATTGTGTGAAACCGTGTTATATCAGACCCAGAGCCAGTACAAAAGGGGGGGGGGGGTTACGTTCCAAGAACTTATTAAAAACAAGCTTTTTTTTTAAATTTCCATATAAACAACTTAATAAACGTCTTCCTCATCACTGCTCAGTACAATCAAACGAGAATGTTTTTTTCGGTTGAACGATATCACCTTCATTTTCAGAACCTTTTTCTTCATTTAGACCTTCTATCCTCTAAAAAATCTGTAATTTTGGTTTGTTTGCTGGTTCTTCTCTGCATTCAAGAAAAATGATTCAAGATTTTCAGCTAAGCTTAGGCCTTCTTGTAACTTTATAGAGTTATAAATGAATAATTTATTATTGGTTTATACAGTTTTATATAAAGTCACTGATAGTTCATCATTCCTTCCCGTCATTATTTTAAGGCAATTTAGTTTTTAAATGTGTTAAACAAAAATCTTGTTGTCTAGTGCTGTAGAAGCACAGTGTTGTACAAAGGATTTCGCAATTTTTTTTATCGTGTCAGAGCGAAACCGTGTTGTAACATGCCGTGCTGTAGGAGGGCTACCTGTGTATATATATATATATATATATATATATATATATATATATATATATATATATATATATATATATATATATATATATATATATAATTAGAACAAAACTATTAGAAAAATTTTTTTAGAAAAATATACACACACACACATATATATATATGTATATATACATACATACATACATACATACATATATATATATATAAGTAGTATAAAAATGAGAGTTCCGCAACAGGAGCAGGAGCAAGAGGGGGGGAGGGGCTTAAAGTGGGCGGAGCTAACTGAGTGACGTGGACCAATCAGAGCACAGCTGGCCACCTGGCGGTCGATTTGGACCAATCAGGAGAGGGCAGCGCTGCTATCGCCCCCTAGCGGGAAAGAGTGGAACCTTGTAGTTCGGCAGAATCTTGGAGTGAGTAGGTGCTCTGCGGAGCGCCACCTATCGGTTAAATAGGGAACTAAATTTCGTACAAGGATTGGAGGTCAGGGCATATTTTTTTCAGTGCTGCCATCTGATGCTGAAAGCTAGAACTACATTTTTGGGAACTTAGAAATTTTTTAAAAAGTATTTTCGACGGGAATTGAACCCGTTAAGGAAATATTACCTGACCACTTTTAGCGACGTAATACCGTTACGCTATGGATCATCGGAAGTTCAGTGAATTATATTCTATAACAGAGAGAATATTTTTATGAATTTACTAGAATTAATTATCAAAAATAAATATAACGACATCTATTGTTTAAAAATGAAACTTAGAAAATTTAATACAAGGTTTTGAGTATATTTTTCAAAACTTTAAATATTTTTAGTCGAATTCTAACTTAAAATATATATTATCAACTTAGTAGTTCAAAAAAGGGCTTATTTTCAGGACATTAAAATTGTTTTGCTATGTTTTTTTAACGTGGTATATAATTTTACATAGATACATTCGCTAAATAATACAAAATAATAATAAAGTTGTACATAGATAGGCTAAAACGAATATTTTTTTCTTTTACTTTAAATTTTTTATTAGGTTTTTAAACTTAAAACATATTATCAATTTAATAGTTTGGAAAAAGTATTTATTACAGAACATTCCATACTAGTATGAAAAAAAAATGAGAAATATTATTTGCACTTTGAAAAAAAACATTCCATGAAACCTAACAAGGGATATTTTTACACATGAAATTATTTACGACAACCGTTAAGTTTAAAATATCTTTAATTTTTCTTAAGAATATTACTTTGCAGTATAATATAATTTAGATAGAGCTTTGAAACCATTGTAACATTTAGTATAGAAAAAATTATTTGATCTTACCTTGAAAAACATTCCATAAAAGCTAACAAGGGATATTTTTACACATGAAATTATTTACGACAACCGTTAAGTTTAAAATATCTTTAATTTTTCTTAAGAATATTACTTTACAGTATAATATAATTTAGATAGAGCTTTGAAACCATTGTAACATTTAGTATAGAAAAAATTATTATTTGATCTTACCTTGAAAAACATTCCATGAAAGCTAACAAGGGATATTTTTAAACATGAAATTATTTACGACAAGCGTTATGTTTAAAATATCTTTAATTTTTCTTAAGAATATTACTTTGCAGTATAATATAATTTAGATAGAGCTTTAAAACCATTGTAACATTTAGTATAGAAAAATTATTATTTAATCTTACCTTGAAAGGCATTCCATGAAAGCTAACAAGGGATATTTTTAGACATAAAATTATTTAAACAAAGCGGGAATTCCCCAGTAGAGTTATTTTTTCCTTTTAATATTAGAAATAAAAACTGAAATATGATTCAATCTAGATAATTATTTAAATTAAATACACATACCATACCAATCCATACTATTAAATCTGCAAGAGAAGATATTAAATTTACGCTAAAAAAATTTTTTAATTGTCGACATGTGCATACTGCAATAGTCTACATTATTATCAAAAAGTTCATTGAATTATATTCTATAACAGAGAGAATATTTTTATGAATTTACTAGAATTAATTATCAAAAATAAATATAACGTCATCTATTGATTAAAAATGAAACTTAGAAAATTTAATACATGGTTTTGAGTATATTTTTCAAAACTTTAAATATTTTTAGTCGAATTCTAACTTAAAATATACTATCAACTTTGTAGTTAAAAAAAAGGGCTTATTTTCAGGACTTTAAAATTGTTTTGCTATGTTTTTTAACGTGATATATAATTTTACACAGATACATTCGCAAAATAATACAAAATAATAAGAAATTTTTACATAGATAGGCTAAAACGAATATTTTTTTTCTTTTACTTGATATTTTTACACATGAAATTATTTTACAACAAGCGTTAAGTTTAAAATATCTATAATTTTTCTTAAGAATATTACTTTGCAGTATAATATAATTTAGATAGAGCTTTGAATCCATTGTAACATTTAGTATAGAAAAAATTATTATTTAATCTTACCTTGAAAAACATTCCATGAAAGCTAACAAGGGATATTTTTACACATGAAATTATTTAAGACAACCGTTAAGTTTAAATATCTTTAATTTTTCTTAAGAATATTACTTTACAGTATAATATAATTTAGATAGAGCTTACTATAGAAAAAATTATTATTTGATCTTACCTTGAAAAACATTCCATAAAAGCTAACAAGGGATATTTTTAGACATGAAATTATTTACGACAAGCGTTAAGTTTAAAATATCTTTGATTTTTCTTAAGAATATTACTTTGCAGTATAATATAATTTAGATAGAGCTTTGAAACCATTGTAACATTTAGTATAGAAAAAATTATTATTTGATCTTACCTTGAAAAACATTCCATGAAAGCTAACAAGGGATATTTTTAGACATGAAATTATTTATGACAAGCGTTAAGTTTAAAATATCTTTAATTTTTCTTAAGAATATTACTTTGCAGTATAATATAATTTAGATAGAGCTTTGAAACCATTGTAACATTTAGTATAGAAAAAATTATTATTTGATCTTACCTTGAAAAACATTCCATAAAAGCTAACAAGAGATATTTTTACACATGAAATTATTTACGACAAGCGTTAAGTTTAAAATATCTTTAATTTTTCTTAAGAATATTACTTTGCAGTATAATATAATTTAGATAGAGCTTTGAAACCATTGTAACATTTAGTATAGAAAAAATTATTATTAGATCTTACCTTGAAAAACATTCCATGAAAGCTAACAAGGGATATTTTTAGACATGAAATTATTTACGACAAGCGTTAAGTTTAAAATATCTTTAATTTTCATGCTAATATCAATTTTAAGTATAATATAATTTAGATATATCTTTAAAACCATTTAAACATAACTTGAAGACTTTAAATTATACAATTACCATCTAGAACCTGAAACTTAAAAATATATGCGTCAATTTGATTATCTTTATACAGTTTATGTACTGTTTTAAATGTATTTTTTAAACCTTAAATGCTTTTAACAGATAAAAAAAACTTGAAAACCATAAAGTAAAGGCATACTTAATGCATTGAGAAATCTAAAACCTATATCTTACTTTGACTATAGCGTAAGCTTTCTTCTAATGCATATACTAAAATGTCATACTAAAATTAAAAAACATTTTATAGAGATAAAGACTTTTAATAGCGTTTAAACATATAATGACTTTGTTATCTTTAAACCCATTTAAACATAACTTGAAGACTTTAAATTATACAATCACCATCTAGAACCTGAAACTTAAAAATGTATGCGATAATTTGATCATGTTTATATAGTTTATGTACAGTTTTGAATGTATTTCAAACCTTAAACGTTTTTTCAACTTTGAAACTATATTATAAGTTAAGACGCTTACTAAAATTAAAAACATTTTATAGAGGTAAAGACTTGAAAGATAAAATTTACAAGTTTTAATCCTAAATATTATATCTTATCCAGAAATGTAGACTATTAATATACGATTTTAAACCTAACATGCTTTCAACGATTACCTAAATTGCGATATAACCTTTAGACTTCCTTTTTAATAACATAAATATATATACATAAATGTTATCAAATTAAAATTTTTGATATACTTTCGTATAAGATAGTTTTCTACATGCAATTACCAAAATATTTTATCCTTACAGCATCAGAAATAATACAGACTTTATCATGTTTAGAAGATATTTATATGAGTTCATTTTAGAAGTAAATTGACCAAGGTTTAAATCTTACAGCGGTAGTGATATACGTAGACAATATTTTTGCTTTATATAAGAAAATAGTTACTATATATTTTAAAATTAAAATTAGTTTTGTTAAGAATAAAACTTTGCTGTATATTTTATAATATAAGCATATACCAAACTCTCATAGTTATCATTTTCAACAGTTAACGGTTTAAAATATACAATTGGCTAAAATACATATCCAATTATTTAAAAGTAGGATAAGCTAATAGAATTTTTATATCAAAGTTGTTCGATTATTGCTTACAAGACTTTAAATATAAAGTTTAATGAAACTGGATCAATTTAACTTTCCTTTTGATACATCTAGAGAAAAATTATCTGAAAAGTATGATGATTTTAACATAGCTAAAGAATTCGCTGAAAAGAAAATGATCAAGCAAGAATCTGCAGAAAAAGAGTCAATATACGATGATTTCATTTTAAACAGTATCCCACAAACTGTGAAAAAACGTGCTTCTAATCTGATATCTATTTTGAAACAATAGCCCAGCATAATATCATGGAATGACAAGGTTAAGTGATATATCAAGGAAAACCTTATGAAAGTTCTAATATTATTGATTTATTCAATTCAATTTTAACTAATAAGAAGAAAAGTGTCAATACCCAAGCTGGATTTTTATCAGTGTTAAAGCGATTAAATATCGCACAACATTTCATACAAAACAAGCATTTATCTGTACAGCAACAAGAAGAAAAAATAGTTATCTCTTTAATAAAATCTGTTTTAAAACTATATATATTAGTGTTTTCATTTTTTTTCTATGCATGCTTTTTAAATTAATTCACACATATGCATAATGAAATATACAAATTTATCTTTAAATTATCATTTATTTAACACATGAAAAAGTATTTACATAAAACAAATGAAGATTCACATTCACATTTTCCCATGTTCAATATAGTATTTAAAATTCGTAAAAAATATCATGTAAATAATCCTTAAATGTTTTTATAGTAATATTATCAAAAAAGTTTCCATAATTATAATGACACGTACAATAATTTAAGCATATATTTTTTACAATGTCTCCCAGAATGATATGATACAAGGAAGTCTTTCCCATACTTTCATACTTTTCAGAGATTGAAAGTGATACACAGCAATGTTCTTGGTTAAGGGATTTCTCTATTTTACAATCATAGCATTTATAAATTTGATTATTACATCTACAGTACTCTTCGCGTATACAATGTAAATAATTTTCACGAGCTTGATTTATATCACAATGATCTTTATAACAAAATTGTTTACTCACACAAAATAACAACCTATTCGTTTGAAAATCTAGCAAGCGACTAAGTCTAATCAGATAAGATAATGCATATCTACTACTAGTCACATATTTTGAAAAAGACATTTTTTTTATTTTTATTTTTTATAAATACTTTTAAAAATTATTTTCTAAAAAAGGTTTTAAATTAATACTTTCAAAATTATCATTCTAAAAAATATTATACAAATAAATAAATGCAATAATTTATCTTTAAATATTATATATAGACCATGGGAAAATGTACTTACATTTCTTCAAATGTACCATCGTCAAAATATCTGTGAAACATTTTCACTTTAAATTGTGTGAAAAATTCACTCTCATTGTACGCACATATACAGTAATTTTCAATAATATAATTTAAAAGCTGTTTTACATTTATGTTGAAAATTGCACTTTTTCCTACGGATTGGTATTTTTCATTATCTGTTACAGTTAAACAGGGATGCTGACGTTGTGAAGGGTGATCAATTTCACACCCATAACATTCGTACAATTCGCTAGATGTAATCATCACACTTTGTTTTATGGCATAGAAGAAATTTATCCTTGCTGTGGGAGAATCACAATGCTCTTTCACACAAGGCCCATTTCTGTATACCCTATATTTCAAGAGCATAGGGATATTTTTGCAAAGAAACGTTTCTTCGACGCAACTTAAAATGTCCTCGGAATAGTCTTCAAATTTAACAATTTGCTCTCGATTTAATTTAATTAAGGAGGGTTTTAATTTATATCCACCATTTTCTGAAGCGAACATTTGCTGTAATGTGCACTGATTGTTATCATTCACAGCGATTAATTGGTTGTTACATATCAGCGATTTCTTCTTATAATTTATTTTAAATGACGATATTTTGTTTGTAAATTCATAAAGTGTAGTCAAAGTCAATACTACACCATTCTGAGTTGGTACACCGCTATACGCATCTGTAAATTCGCGCAAATGAACGCGTACACCTCGTCGATCATGGTATACCATAATGAAGACATTATATCTAATATTCCATGATGAAATTAATACTGGGCTGTTGCGATTTCTATAGTAATTCTCCATCCAGTCGTTTTCCGGTATCTCATCAATGGAAACATTCCAATATGCAGATGTAGAGGGCGACGGATTCATTGTAGAAGGACCCGCACAGTGCAAAGTAGTGCTAGGAACACTTGAATTCTGTATAGGAGAGCCAGCAAGTTGTACAGTGGAAGGATTCCTTTTTCTTTTACATACAGGTTTTAGGTGCACAGCGTATTGGGCGCATGCCTCGTTCAAAGATGCTTCCATTTTATTCAAGGACGGAGCATTAAATTCAGAGTTTTGCATATTCATTTTTTAAAATATTTACTAAAATAGAATTATACTACTACGATCTGTTGCTACCAACATAACGTTTCGAATGAAAGTGAAATTCTACATAGAGCGTTAGGTGTTTCAACATGTTATCTTTACCCCCACAAAGGGGAGATAACAATCCCTTCAGCTATTACATGGGGTAGGTTGAAATCAGTCTTAAAGAGAGACAACAAGTCTAACATCTCACCCTGCTATCTAGATAAAAATTGATGATAAGAATTTAGTCTCGCAAAAGTTGCACATTTTAGGGGAAATATTTGCAGGTAATAGCTTTTAAAGATCCCCTTTTTAAGATAAGATGCTTTAAAGTAATACATTCAGAGAAGTACGCCATTGCCGGTCTTTAAAACTGAAATTTTTGAATCGTTTCGTGATTCATTTAAAAACTCAATGAATATTTTCCCTCCTATTTTTAGAGGAGGTATATTATACAAATATACTGGCTTTTCTTCTTTTTTTTTTTTTTTTTTTGTACAACAAACTTAATTTATTCAGTAAGGAATATACATTTTACTAGTAATTTAAAGAGTATAACAAAATATACTATTAATGTCAAAGCTATTTTAAGACAGGCAAAATGAGTAAGGGTAGTTACTTAAGTTTCAATTCTACCATACCTAGTTATGTATCAAGCTTGAAAAATTCTTTATCATTTTCTTTCTCGAATACATTGGTACAAGTTAGACACCTCCCTTTACAATATTTCTCAGGGCTTTGAAGAAAATTCCTTATATTTATATACAAAAGTCAACTACAATACATTTATTACAATATATCAAAAGTATAAAACATCTGAATAAGTACATCAGAAGGTGTTTTTGATGCTAAGTTTTAGTACACAGTACTAAAAGAGTCAAGATATTAGGTAGGTCATTAATAAAGACACTGAATAAAGTAGGGCTAATTACAGTACCCTCAGGTAAATCAGTTTCACTTTGTTTAAAGCTGGACATGGAATCACCAAAACGAGTGGCACAGAAACGCTGCAAAAGAAAGTTCATTATACATGAAAGCATATTGTTGCACAAAGCCAGGGTATGTAATTTTTGGATACACCTGAGTTGCCAAACACCACCAAAAGCAGTCCCAAAGTCCACAAAAATGGCTAGAATAGAACATCTCTGATCAAGAGCATCCTATATGGATTGGCCTAGATAAGAAACCTGTTGGTTTATCGACTGACATTTTCTAAATCCAGCCTGTGGTGGGAGTCAAAAGGTTATTGGATTCAAGATACAAGTTTAGGCGAGACGTGATCATTCTTTCCATGACCTTAGATAAAATAATTGTCAATGAAATAGAGCGATAACTGGAGGTTTATTCTTCTTATGAATAGGGAAAACAATTGCCTTTTTCCAAACTGCAGGGACACCAAAATTCGAGCTGTAATTATAAAGTTCCAACAGCACGAAAAGTGCATTGTTGGCAAGATGTTTCAGAAATTCAGGTTGGAATTTATCAGGACCAGGGCTCTTACCACACTTTACGTATCTAATAGCTTCTCTATAGCTCTGAAATGTCAAAGTTCTGATGAAAGACCAAAGCCTTAGAAATATCCTTGTCATTAGTTAAAATGCAACTACCAACTATCAATGGTTCTCTGGAAGCACATTTAAGTTATTCTGTAACTTATTCACGTTATTGAAAACCTATTTGTCATCCTTCCTATATGTCCTCAACTTTTTAAACTGGTCAGCAGTAAAACGTGCAACAGAAGATTTTTCTTTTAGCATAGCGAGATTTTCATTCCAAAAGGGTTTACAGTTAAATTGCTTACCACTAAGAATCAATCTTTTTTTTTTGCAATACCAAGAATGATATCTGGAAATCTATGAAAAGTCTTATCGATACTCTCACTAGCTTCACAGAAACTAGAAGTGTGCGGCAGTCGCTGTAGCAGATTTAGCGTTACCCAGGGTGCACCACGAGGAGGCCTGCTACGTTACACCCCACTGTGATGAACTTTATTACTTCTTAAATACAAATCAATGGTAAACAACGACTAGACAAACAAATCAAATGTGAACATATAATGAATCATCAATGAATATGCAATAAATTAACTAGTTATTAACATTCTTTTGATGTAGAAGACATTAAAACTTAGCAGATGAAATGTCCAAGCACATATTTTGTGCCCTTCCACAATATTCCTATAAATAAATTCTTTGTTTCTTCATATTAGCCTGAAACATTTTTAATAGGTAGGTTTTCCTTTTCTGAGTACAATTTTTGTCTCTTTTCCCGATATTCCTGTAAAGATATTTTCCGTTTTCTTTGGCTTTGGTTTGAAGCATTTTTCACAATTATATTTTCATTTTCCAAGAACTTTTCTTGTCTCTTATTATGATATCCTTCTAAAGATAGTTTCTGTTTTGCCTGAATATAGACCGAAGACTGCTCTTTACTTTCTATCTCATTTTTCTTCTCAGTATGTCCAGAAGACTGGGCTCTAATTTCTGCTTCACTTTCTTCAACGAGCTGAGACCTGCTGGAGACAAATGATAAAGAGGTAGATGACTGGCATTTGCTTGAAAAATTCTTTTTCACAACTACATTTTCTATTTTCTGTAACATTTTTTTTTTCTTATCAAGACATTCCTGTAAAGATACTTCCTGATTCCTCCGAATATGGCTTGAAGATTGAGCTCGGATATTAGCTTGATTTTTTTCAACCACTGGAAACATGTTTAATGCAAATGATGATGAGGCAGATGATTGGTTCTCACTTGAAGCATCCTTTTTCACACCTACATTTTCCTTTTTCATGTGCATTTTCTGTCTCTTATTACGATATTCTTGTAAAGATAGAGTCTGTTTTCTCTGAATACATCCTGAAGACTGGGATCTAATTTCTGCTTCACTTTCTTCAACGAGCTGAGACCTGCTGGAGACAAATGATAAAGAGGTAGATGACTGGTATTTGCTTGAAAAATTCTTTTTCAAAACTAAATTTTCTATTTTCTGTAACATTTTTTTTTTCTTATCAAGACATTCCTGTAAAGATACTTCCTGATTCCTCTGAATATGGCTTGAAGATTGAGCTCGGATATCAGCTTGATTTTTTTCAACCACTGGAAACATGTTTAATGCAAATGATGATGAGGCAGATGATTGGTTCTCACTTGAAGCATCCTTTTTCACAGCTACATTTTCCTTTTTCATGAGCATTTTCTGTCTCTTATTACGATATTCTTGTAAAGATAGAGTCTGTTTTCTCTGAATACATCCTGAAGACTGGGATCTAATTTCTGCTTCACTTTCTTCAACGAGCTGAGACCTCCTGGAGACAAATGATAAAGAGGTAGATGACTGGCATTTGCTTGAAAAATTCTTTTTCAAAACTAAATTTTCTATTTTCTGTAACATTTTTTTTTTCTTATCAAGACATTCCTGTAAAGATACTTCCTGATTCCTCTGAATATGGCTTGAAGATTGAGCTCGGATATCAGCTTGATTTTTTTCAACCACTGGAAACATGTTTAATGCAAATGATGATGAGGCAGATGATTGGTTCTCACTTGAAGCATCCTTTTTCACAGCTACATTTTCCTTTTTCATGAGCATTTTCTGTCTCTTATTACGATATTCTTGTAAAGATAGAGTCTGTTTTCTCTGAATACATCCTGAAGACTGGGATCTAATTTCTGCTTCACTTTCTTCAACGAGCTGAGACCTGCTGGAGACAAATGATAAAGAGGTAGATGACTGGCATTTGCTTGAAAAATTCTTTTTCACAACTAAATTTTCTATTTTCTGTAACATTTTTTTTTTCTTATCAAGACATTCCTGTAAAGATACTTCCTGATTCCTCTGAATATGGCTTGAAGATTGAGCTCGTATATCAGTTTGATTTTTTTCAACCACTGGAAACATGTTTAATGCAAATGATGATGAGGCAGATGATTGGTTCTCACTTGAAGCATCCTCTTTCACAGCTACATTTTCCTTTTTCATGAGCATTTTCTGTCTCTTATTACAATATTCTTGTAAAGATAGAGTCTGTTTCCTCTGAATACAGCCTGAAGACTGGGCTCTAATTTCTGCTTCACTTTCTTCAACGAGCTGAGACCTGCTGGAGACAAATGATAAAGAGGTAGATGACTGGCATTTGCTTGAAACATTCTTTTTCACACCGTTTTCTATTTTCAGTAACATTTTTTTTCTCTTATTCAGACATTCCTGTAAAGATACTTCCTGATTCCTCTGAATATGGCTTGAAGATTGAGCTCGGATATCAGCTTGATTTTTTTCAACCACTGGAAACATGTTTAATGCAAATGATGATGAGGCAGATGATTGGTTCTTACTTGAAGCATCCTTTTTCACAGCTACATTTTCCTTTTTCATGAGCATTTTCTGTCTTTTATTACGATATTCTTGTAAAGATAGAATCTGTTTTCTCTGAATACACCCTGAAGACTGGGCTTTAATATCTGCAGGATTTTTTTGTACATGCTGACACATGCTTAATATAAAAGACAAACAGGTAGATGGATGAGTATGTATTACATCCAGCTTGAAACCTGGAATGAAGATAAATAAATTTAATGCATTTAATTAAAGAAAAGGATTTATAACTATACACAGAATGGAAATTATGATTTATAATCGTAGTTCCCTGTTAACATTGATGATAAAAGTAACAGAGAATGTGTGATTTGAAGTGCAAAAATAAAATACAATTTCTATGACAAATAATAATGAATACAGCACCAACATATCAGTTATGGTAAAAGATAAAATTACCAATTGAGAACAACAAAATAAGACTCATTCAACACACTTTAAGCTTTGTTCTTTCACCTCACATACTGAAGAATTAAGAAAGTAACCAAATAACAGTTTCACTTATAACATGAACTTAAAGCTTTAAACTCCTCTGTCAGATGCAGAATATGAATTTTCTTTACAGAAACTATTCCTGTAAAAGCTGATTTTACATAAAATTTTGTTTGTATTAATGATTGGAATAAATTTTTCACACATAATTATAAGTAGTAGGCATATATTACCTCAGAATGATAAAAAAATTGATAGATTCAGAATTCACTCTCATCATTTAGGAAAAGCTTCTAAACTAAGTACATGTGAGTGATATAAAATGAATTAAACAGTTTATTAAATAAAAAGCATAAAGTTTGGTACTTTTTAGTTAATGGGGCTCCAGTTTTAATTGTGAACCAAAATGATAAATGTGGTATCCTGTTCAATTCACACCATGAGTAGCTATTTAACTACATAAATGAGAAAAAGTTAAATGAAATTGGCAGTTTTATGCTTCCAGTGAAATCTGAAATTAATATGGTAAAATAAATTTTGTATTTTTGTTATTTCTGAATTTGTCTCTTTTTTTCTAGTTTGGATTCAAGAAAATAGTCATTCTTTTAGTAAATCCAAAATTTTTTCTATTTCTAGTTAGATTTTGTACCAAGTGGTGCCTCGTTAACCATTAACTACTTAAACTTCCATGTTTAATAAAATATATAAATATATTTTGAAAATGAAGTGAATGATGGCTGTTTAATTAAAACTATTGGGATGAATAATAAAAATAAACTTACCCAGTGTCTGCAATAAGATATTCTCGTAAGCAACAACCTCTGATTCCTTATCACAGTAGACCTTGAAGAAAAAATTATTTATTATGATTTCAATACGAAAAATAGCAAAAGAACACCTTATGTGACAGCACTTATGATAGAAAACCCTATTAGCTTATTTCATAGAAAAATCAATTAGTCTTACAAATATCAAGTTCTCTTAAAATATTTCAACATTTTACTGAATCAACAGACAGAGATGTGTATTTATAAAATAAACTTATAAAAGAAATAAAATGTACCAAAACATAATATCTCTAAGTAAAAACAAAATAGTTCAAATACAAATGGTACACAAAATCCTCTCTAATCATTTTTGTTATATTAAACATCTTCTTAATGTATAAATTCTAAAAATAAAAGACAAATCCACAGAACAGAAAACAGAACGAATAGTTTTCAACTTACCTTAGATCTAACATCCAAGGAGAGTGCATCTTCATGGAGACAAACAAGACAAACTTTAATTATATATTCTAAATTTATTGGTTGATCTTCCATTTTAGCAGCTAAAAGTAAGGCAGCAACAGAAGCACTCTAAATATTAAAAAAATAAATAAATATTGTTAAAAAAATCACTACAAATCTTGCAAAATGAGAAGTCCTACTTAAAAGATGAGATTTATAAAACCTGTTTCATGTATTTACATAACCCACATAAGTCATCTATGCAGTCTTGGATTAGGATAACTTTTAATTTAAATTTAAAACATTAAGGTAGCAACTTTTTTTCCTTTTTAAAAAAGCTGATATTCTACTATATTTTACCCATTACTACCATTAAAGCAGTTTCAGCATTTAAACAATTGAAAAAAAATTTATACACCCAGAATAAGGACAGACCTGCCAACCTAAGTAAGAACAAAATCCTGCAATATTCTACCATGCATAAAATAATCGACATAACACAAAACAGTATAGTAAAAAATTATAATGTATACTTACTTATAGTTTATAGGATCTCTTTAATAATATTACACAGTTAAAAATATTTCCTTACTGTTCAGCTCATCTTGAAATTATAATATTAAACAAAAGTTATATATTTAAAATTTGGAATCATATATTTTAATGAACCTCATATTTACCCTAGCAGGGAACCCCAGCAAATCTTGGAATTTTTGTAGCATTTACTGTAGATGATTTTTCTATTTTTAAAAATTCACTGTGAAATTTTTCTTCACAATAGTGTCCTTGTGGGTTCGATTTGCATATTAGCAAATTTTCAAAGGTTTCCCTTGACATAGATGACCTGAACTGAGTAGATATTTTTGCTATGTAACTAAAAACACTCTCCCATTCTGCATTACTGTGAGGGATTGTTAAAACCAACGTTATTTTATGTTTCGGAATCTGGTAATAATAGAGACCATTCCGGAAACCCGGAAGATGCATCAAAAATCCGGGATTGCCAGGGTAAATCCAGAAAGCTGGCAGGTCTGTAATGAATAACCTTTCCAGCACACACCAATACCCTTTCAACTTTTCACAGAAAGACAGGAAACCATCTTCATGGAGATGAGAGAGAGATGCAATTAAAATATATACTGTGTCACACACTCAGTTTTTCACTGAAGATCCTTTTAAATCAGTAACTACTTTGTGGATTTCAGGTGCTTGTTTCTCATAGCTGAAAGGTTTTCTAAATATTTCATATCCCAGTCACTTTAATAGTATGACTTAACATGATATCATAAATTAGGATGGTATGATTTGTTTGAACAATAAACAGTTAATTTACCTTGTTTGCGAAGTGATTTAAAGTCCACCATGTTTCTCGGAATTTCTTGTGAAAGTGTCCTTCCCAAAGAATTATGCATAAGCCTCATCATTGGTAGACGGAAATGCTGACGTAACTCGATGATTCCAAGACCTACACCTAGTATTTGACCCACTAGGCATAAGCACTTTATCCATAGATCCAAAATAATATCCCATCATTCAGTTTGCCAAGAAGACCTCTAACAGTCTTTCTATACTTCTATTAAGAAAAAGAATTACACCATGACTAGCAATTAAATTAAAACATATTATTATTTAATGATTAACTGCAAAATGTACTATTTATTCACCAATCAAACAAACCAGCTACCAATTCACTTACCAACCACTCAATAAATTTCAAGTTATTGTTAAATATCTAAAATTCTTAGAGGAAGAATTAAATTTTAGTTCAGTTGTTTTAATTATTACAATTTAGTTGCTTAAAACAAAATTAGAATAATTGAGCGTGTTATGAAATTTAAGGAAAGAGTTAATCTTCACAAATGCAATACCCATTAAATAAATTTTACAGTATACCATTATTTAAGTGATTCACCCATAAAATTTATTTCTTTAACTTTAATTGGATTATTTTTTACTTCCACTAAAGCATTCAAGTATTTTATGCAGAAAAGATACCTCCTTTTTGGAGATGTTATTTCTGCAAACAGCAGGCAAGGTGATGGGGGAACCAAAAAAAATCAATCATGCTATGACACGCATTTAAGTGAATATATTGTCACACTCTGGATGACATAATAAAACAAAGCAGCTTATGATTAATTTCTGTCCGGCGATAAAAGTGCAATAGCTTGATGCAAATTAATATCTAGACACATACATAAAAATCTAAAATTACTCACATTACTATGCGAATCCGTAAAGGAGTGATACCCATAAAACCTTTGCATGTACATTACTGCAGTACAGGCACATTTATTGGGCACATGAAGACGCTCCGACATTTCTTTTATGAAGTTAGTGGCCTCAACCTTTATAAGTAATTCACTGTATCGTTCTTTTTCCGAGCAGGGTAACTTTCTCTCCGTAATGCTCTCCATCTTAATCCAAGCGCAAATACAGGACACTTTAAAACTGGATCAGACGAGAACTTGCAAGAACTTGACACGAGATCAAGAGAACAAGATCGAATTGATTATCGCAATATTTGGATACACGTGCTAAATGACACTCCAAACAAACAAGTACTGTCAAGTGCAAGATCATAATACAAAACAACCGCTCATGAGTGTTGCCAAAACATAAAACTAATGTTTTTATTAGCAGCAAAATAACTGACGGAACAAAATAAAAAATGAAAGAAGAAAAAAAAAGGCCTGTTTGACTTGATGATGAAAAAACACTTTTTCTATTGAAACTTTTCTTACGTTCACATCACCGGGCTTGATTATCCTATATTCACAGATTTAGAATTCCTTTCGACATCTAACACCTGAATTTTACTTTGATGTTGTTTCAATTGATTCACAGGTCTTAAAATAATTTTGGGCCATTACAATTTTATTGATATATTGGGAACATTGACATTGACATTGACATAAAACACTATAGAGGCACTAGGGAGCAAGAGCTCCTTATCCTCAGTTTCAAGGTTAGTATGTGACATACCGTTCTCAAGTTTACAAATACGGTGAAACGTCGTAACGTCTCTTGATCTCGTCACTGGGTACGTCAGTTTTCGTCTACTATACATCACGTGATTATCGGGTGGCAGAAAACAGAAGCCGTTCCTAAGCGTTTGTATGTGTTTTTGGACGATACCTTCATTTGAGTTAAATAATTTAAGTTTATTTATAAAATTCCTCATATTGGTTGTCTGTAACAGGTATTTTAACACTTTTTTTCAATATTTCGCAAGGTTTAAGAGAATATAATCATTCTTTCGTTGAGAATGAGTATTATTATGTTGAGATATGTATAGATATCAGGATAAGTTACTTCAGGCCAGCGTCTTGTATCGTAACTCCAGTCTTCCTCTGTCAATAAATACGGGTCACACACAGAATAAACCTTTCCGGGCTGTACCTGGATGTTTAATTTAGTGATATACCTTTGTTTAGATACCGTATCTAAAGACTTTGTGTAATCTGACCGCATTTTATTCAACAAGCTGTAAGAATGCTCATTGAACGCCATTTTAAATTTTGCAATGTTTTGCCACTCCTCGCCAAACAAGAAGTAAAATCTGCAAGAGTTGCGAGTGACATGCTGCGAAACACTGCCCTATAGTGTTGACAATGAATGAGGGAGAAAGAATAATTTAATTAGTTGAAAAATCAACTACTTAACTAGAACGAGTACGAGTAACCAATGTGGCATGGCTAACTTAAATGATAATGGAGAAATTAAACATGGGATGAAACAAGATATTATATAAATAAATAATAATAGTAATAATGATAATAATTTAAAAAATTTTTTTGCAATATGATTGGGATAAAAAAAAAACAAGTTAGTGGAAGTTACACGAAAGGGTGGTAGGTCCGAAATCCGTAAGGTGCGAGTAGCGAAATCAAAGAGGAAAGCAAGCAGGATTGGAATTTCGGGAATAGGTTATCAATCCCCTTCTCCAGCAAACAGCTGGTCCGAGGGGGAATCGCATGGTAGAAAGAGGAACGATCGAAAAAGAAAGACAGGTCAAAGAATATTGGGGACACATCTTGATTCGTAACATAGGCAACCAAGTCAACAACTTTCAAAATCGAACCATGATGAAATTATATTAAACATACTGTAGTGAAGAAAGAAATGTTGAATGGTGAAATTGTAATGCTGAAATTTTCCCGAATTTTAGTTTTAAATAGTTCCTCGTCGTGTAATACATTTTGTGTATTATAATCTTTGATTTGCAGTGTTCTTTGCTCACTGCTTTCACTGAGGAAATTGTCTTGCAGACTTAATTTCTCTCCTGACTTAAGTCTTAGTATATGCATGGCCTGTTAAGGAGCCTTTAAACGAGTTGTTGTTTCTGTAAGAATGTTGTTTTAAACGAGTTGTCGGTACTTGTAAAACTCTGCCCACAAATGCGTAAGTAAAATTTATAGAGAATTCATTAACACAATTATCTAACTTATTTCATGTTTAATATTTGCATGCACGTTTTTACTCATTGTTGTTAATAACCGTACAAAACCTTACTCTTGCCTAATTTTCAATAAAATTTATTTAATTTTAGCATTTATTAGAGTAAAGCTGATCCCAATTTTAGGTATTTTAATTTCTTAAAAACTATGTTATAATTCCTTTAAAGAAAAACACGAAGTTCACTGTTCCGTTCAGATAAAAATGAGCCTCGCCACCCCAGAGAATGTTCCACGGTCAGGAGTCATCAACTTCCATTGGGAAGGAAAGTCGGGGCAAAAGATAAGCGACGGTCAGTGTCGGTAAGAAGCAGTTGCTGGTTACGGCTCATCTTATACGGAAAAAAACTCACTATTTTTTTTAGGATCTTCTGCACTGTGCTATACGGTACGTCTAATTGTCGTGACACTGCACATGCACTGCTGACTCAATGATCATTTGTCAGTGACTACTCGACAACAGCCGTTGCTACGTCTGAAACGATTTCTTTGCTGATAGACTTTTGCCCTCTGCCACGTTGAACGCTTAAACATCCAGTGTTTTCAAATCTAGATATCCTGTCTCTCATACCTTGTGGAGACATTGGACCCTGACGCAATTTCTTTTGACGTAAAAATTCGGGAAGAGATGCAACAGCATTTCCCTGGTTTTGATTAAAATAAAAGTACTACGATTAACGCACGTTCTTGTAATTCAATTGCCGTTGTAATTGAAAGAATGATACTCACCCGATGTCATTCTTTTTATACCCAGAATTCACTTTGAAATCGTATGCTTATGCAAATCAGATTGTTTTCTTCTTCACTTGCAGTGCCACATTTATCAACTTTTGTACCGTCATAATACACAGTCCAGTCATATTAATGTGACCACTGCCTACTTTTGACGTCAACGTTAAATAACCAATCGCAGAAGGCACGTGTCATCAGCAAATTTGGTGGATATATAAAGTGTGTTGTAGGCATTCGGAAAACATTTCAGTTCTTGCAGTCATGCAGAAACAGAGCGATTTATCCGACGTCCAAAAGGACATGATCATTGGCTTTCGGGCTAAGGGAGGAGTTGCTCGGGGTAGCGTCCTGCTCATCACAGATCCGTAGTCTGCTGTCTCATGAGTACTGTAGCGCCATCTATTGCATAGAATATTTTTACTGTTTTGTAAACTTTCGGACCACGTGTTTCATGCGTAGTACATTATAAAATGGATAATCAAAACAATTTCAATTGTACATATTGTAATAAAATCTTTTCGCGTCATTTCAATTTGAAAAGACATTTAAAATCTGTTCATAACCATAATGAACTACAAAAAGTAGAGATTTTGAAAGAATTTAATAATTTTAAAGTACTTTTAATAATTTTAAAGTAAATTTTAAGTAAATTTAATAATTTTAAAGGAATAATTTTAATAATTTTAATAATTAACTAGAACCAGTTGTTTAAAGTTAATTTCAATTTTTATATTTTCTAAATTTATTGAAAGAAGAAACTTAGCATTTACACAATTAAATGAAAAAAATATATTTTCTGGAATATTTGGCCAGAATCCAATTAAAGTTCTATATATTATGCATTAAAAAATGCAAATTAAAAATAATTAACTAGAACCAGTTGTTTAAAGTTAATTTCAATTTTTATATTTTCTAAATTTATTGAAAGAAGAAACTTAACATTTACACAATTAAATGAAAAAAATATATTTTCTGGAATGTTTGGCCAGAATCCAATTAAAGTTCTATATATTATGCATTAAAAAATGCAAATTAAAAATAATTAACTAGAACCAGTTGTTTAAAGTTAATTTCAATTTTTATATTTTCTAAATTTATTGAAAGAAGAAACTTAACATTTACACAATTAAATGAAAAAAATATATTTTCTGGAATATTTGGCCAGATTCCAATTAAAGTTCTATATATTATGCATTAAAAAATGCAAATTAAAAATAATTAACTAGAAGCAGTTGTATAAAGTTAATTTCAATTTTTGTATATATATAAAAGTTTTGTAATTTTTTCCCGATTATTCATACTCATATCTTACGTGTTAAGCAATTGTTAATTATTCTCTCCAGTAGATGGCGATAGCAGCGTAGCCCCAGAGAGACGTCGTGAGCAGGACGCTACCCCGAGCAACTCCTGCCAAGGGTGGAAGAATTTCCGAAACGGCTAATTTTGTAAACTGTTCGCGGGCCGCTGTGGTAAAAGTATACCGTGCATGGCAAAATGGCACTATCCAAAATCAGCGACGTGGCAAATGTGATGCACCATGGGCCATAGATGGCAGAGGTGAACGACGGCTGCGGAGATGCATTCGGGCGAATAGACGTGGAACCGTTGAGCAACTGACGTCCAGATGAACCAAGGGGCTATCAACAGTGTCTCCACAACGACGGTTCAGCGAACGTTGCTGCGCATAGGCCTCCGCAGCAGACGCCTGGTTAATGCACCTATGCTGACTGCTGTTCATCGGCGACGAAGGCTGGAATTTGCACGCCAGTACCGCAACTGGACTTCCACTGAGTGGAGACAGATGGCTTTATTCCGATGAATCACGTTTTATGCTCCATCGGACAGATGCACGTTGGCGTATACGGCGTGACACATCTGAAAGCAAACACCCTGCAACAATTGCCAGAAGGTTCCAAGCTGGAGGAGGGAGCATTATGGTCTGGGGAATGTTTTCATGGTATTCTCTGGGTTCACTCATCATTGTGGAAGGCACGATGGATCAACACAAGTATGCATCTATCCTTGCGGACCATGTTCACCCTTACATGCGAATTGTTCTTCCTCATGATGATGGCATGTACCTGCAGGACAATGCGATGTGTCATAAAGCTCGCAGTGTACGTGCGTGGTTCGAAGAGCACCAGGATGAGTTTACCGTACTCCCTTGGCCAACAAATTCCCCGGACTTGAACCCAATCGAGAATCTGTGGGATCACATCGATCGGGTTGTTCGCACCATGGATCCTCACCCGCGTAACCTACCGCAGCTGGACATAGCACTGGAGTCGGCATGGCTCAACATCCCATTGAACACCTCAAGGAACCTATTTGACTCTCTTCCTGCACGTCTCGCAGCGGTCCGCTCTGTGAAAGGTGGTTATTCTGGATTTTGACAGGTGGTCACATTAATGTGACTGGACTGTGTACTTTAAAATGTATAAATAATAGTTTTAAACATCATAATGCTTGAGAATGTAAAAATAAAAGTTTTAAATGACTTTTTTAACTGTGCACAGTTATTTATTGCATGACTTTTCAAGCATTTAGGCTATAATGAGCTACCTAGCGGACATTTTAACTTTTTTTTTGGCGGAATCTTTGAGCGCATTCTTTGAATTATCTATCTGCAAAATTTCATCTCAATCCGCCTTTCAGTTACAGCTACAGAGGGCTCTGAATAGGCCAAGTTTAATTATGATCCCCTGGTATTACCCATGATTTGACAACTTATCAAAAAACTGAATTATGAACATAGATGAATTATAAATGTTAGATTAATGTACTAACTATACTGATGTTATGTTTACAATAAGAATGTCTCATTATGTAATTATGAAAATCATCTAATAAAATAAATTGTTCATGAAAGTATAGTTGTTTTTGGATTTTTCTTTATAATATCCAAAATTGCTTAGACACCGGAAAAGAAACGTGTTGTTAGGTCCCCAGCCCGGAGTACATATAGAGAGAAGACAATATACAGAAAGAAATACACAGACAGAGATTATTTTTACACTGATGATGACCCTGGTGTTAAGCATATTTGTATCTTAACACCAGGGCATCTTTAAGCATCTTTGCACTATTAAAAAATTAGAAATAAATAATAATAATTTTAGTTCACATATCAGTATAACAAGACAAATAAGGCTTTAAAATAATCTTGGAACACATAACAAAGCATTTAATGGATTAGATAACTTTATAGTAAAATACTAACTGAGATAAGTGAAAATTTCAAATTACAGTAAAATGTAAAATACTCAAGGTGACGATGAACAATGCGGATAAAAACATATTACAAGTGGACTGTATTTTTGACATGAATTTATTACAGAACAAAACTAGGTGACCATTTCATACATATATAAACAAACAAACAAAAAACGTTGCCACCCAGCGCGGAAGAAATCACAGATGAATATTGATAAATGCAAATACATACCAAAGCGACATCTACATACTAATAGCTTGGAACACAAGGACCGAAAAGTAATACAAGCAGAATGCATTTTTGCATACATTAAAGCATCCATACTTGACAAACCATTCAATCATATTTGTTGTGCCATAGATAATTAAAAAATATTTAAAAGAGTAACAACTGTTTACAAAAGATCTTTACAAATGACTTATGTTTGGAAGGCTTCCAAACATCTCTTCTCATAGCATTAATTCATAATTCTCACCCTAGCATTTGGATTTTTAAGAGGAAACTTAAAATTCCTATGCTACTTCCCTTTTGGAAACAATTTATGCAATCAATAGCAGACTTCTCCATCTTCATATAAAGCCTTAAACAGCAAAATAAGCAGAGTAAATGACAAACCAATTACAAAACAAATACTTAGATTATAATGAAAAGTTTTGATTGTGGAATCAACGGCAAATTTTAGCTGTAAAGGTGAAGTAAATGATACTGTTTGAAATACACGATAAAGGTACAACATATTAAAAATCAGAAAAGAATAAAAATGTATACATTTATACAACTTAATATATAAACAAAAGTAACTAAGTGAATTGTCAGTAAAGGTTTAAATAAAGTATTATTCACGGAAAAATAATTTTAGCATTCATCTGAAATGTACATCTTTTCATAATCATTGCATCTAAGTAAAACAATTAAGAAAACTTATGTGTAAAATCTTTATTCTGTGAATTATGTTACTTCATTTTACAACTAAATGCAATCCAGATTTTAAAGTTAATATTATACAAATATACTGGCTTTTCTTCTTTTTTTTGTACAACAAACTTAATTTATTCAGTAAGGAATATACATTTTACTAGTAATTTAAAGAGTATAACAAAATATACTATTAATGTCAAAGCTATTTTAAGACAGGCAAAATGAGTAAGGGTAGTTACTTAAGTTTCAATTCTACCATACCTAGTTATGTATCAAGCTTGAAAAATTCTTTATCATTTTCTTTCTCGAATACATTGGTACAAGTTAGACACCTCCCTTTACAATATTTCTCAGGGCTTTGAAGAAAATTCCTTATATTTATATACAAAAGTCAACTACAATACATTTATTACAATATATCAAAAGTATAAAACATCTGAATAAGTACATCAGAAGGTGTTTTTGATGCTAAGTTTTAGTACACAGTACTAAAAGAGTCAAGATATTAGGTAGGTCATTAATAAAGACACTGAATAAAGTAGGGCTAATTACAGTACCCTCAGGTAAATCAGTTTCACTTTGTTTAAAGCTGGACATGGAATCACCAAAACGAGTGGCACAGAAACGCTGCAAAAGAAAGTTCATTATACATGAAAGCATATTGTTGCACAAAGCCAGGGTATGTAATTTTTGGATACACCTGAGTTGCCAAACACCACCAAAAGCAGTCCCAAAGTCCACAAAAATGGCTAGAATAGAACATCTCTGATCAAGAGCATCCTATATGGATTGGCCTAGATAAGAAACCTGTTGGTTTATCGACTGACATTTTCTAAATCCAGCCTGTGGTGGGAGTCAAAAGGTTATTGGATTCAAGATACAAGTTTAGGCGAGACGTGATCATTCTTTCCATGACCTTAGATAAAATAATTGTCAATGAAATAGAGCGATAACTGGAGGTTTATTCTTCTTATGAATAGGGAAAACAATTGCCTTTTTCCAAACTGCAGGGACACCAAAATTCGAGCTGTAATTATAAAGTTCCAACAGCACGAAAAGTGCATTGTTGGCAAGATGTTTCAGAAATTCAGGTTGGAATTTATCAGGACCAGGGCTCTTACCACACTTTACGTATCTAATAGCTTCTCTATAGCTCTGAAATGTCAAAGTTCTGATGAAAGACCAAAGCCTTAGAAATATCCTTGTCATTAGTTAAAATGCAACTACCAACTATCAATGGTTCTCTGGAAGCACATTTAAGTTATTCTGTAACTTATTCACGTTATTGAAAACCTATTTGTCATCCTTCCTATATGTCCTTAACTTTTTAAACTGGTCAGCAGTAAAACGTGCAACAGAAGATTTTTCTTTTAGCATAGCGAGATTTTCATTCCAAAAGGGTTTACAGTTAAATTGCTTACCACTAAGAATCAATCTTTTTTTTTTGCAATACCAAGAATGATATCTGGAAATCTATGAAAAGTCTTATCGATACTCTCACTAGCTTCACAGAAACTAGAAGTGTGCGGCAGTCGCTGTAGCAGATTTAGCGTTACCCAGGGTGCACCACGAGGAGGCCTGCTACGTTACACCCCACTGTGATGAACTTTATTACTTCTTAAATACAAATCAATGGTAAACAACGAATAGACAAACAAATCAAATGTGAACATATAATGAATCATCAATGAATATGCAATAAATTAACTAGTTATTAACATTCTTTTGATGTAGAAGACATTAAAACTTAGCAGATGAAATGTCCAAGCACATATTTTGTGCCCTTTCACAATATTCCTATAAATAAATTCTTTGTTTCTTCATATTAGCCTGAAACATTTTTAATAGGTAGGTTTTCCTTTTCTGAGTACAATTTTTGTCTCTTTTCCCGATATTCCTGTAAAGATATTTTCCGTTTTCTTTGGCTTTGGTTTGAAGCATTTTTCACAATTATATTTTCATTTTCCAAGAACTTTTCTTGTCTCTTATTATGATATCCTTCTAAAGATAGTTTCTGTTTCGCCTGAATATAGACCGAAGACTGCTCTTTACTTTCTATCTCATTTTTCTTCTCAGTATGTCCAGAAGACTGGGCTCTAATTTCTGCTTCACTTTCTTCAACGAGCTGAGACCTGCTGGAGACAAATGATAAAGAGGTAGATGACTGGCATTTGCTTGAAAAATTCTTTTTCACAACTACATTTTCTATTTTCTGTAACATTTTTTTTTTCTTATCAAGACATTCCTGTAAAGATACTTCCTGATTCCTCCGAATATGGCTTGAAGATTGAGCTCGGATATGAGCTTGATTTTTTTCAACCACTGGAAACATGTTTAATGCAAATGATGATGAGGCAGATGATTGGTTCTCACTTGAAGCATCCTTTTTCACACCTACATTTTCCTTTTTCATGTGCATTTTCTGTCTCTTATTACGATATTCTTGTAAAGATAGAGTCTGTTTTCTCTGAATACATCCTGAAGACTGGGATCTAATTTCTGCTTCACTTTCTTCAACGAGCTGAGACCTCCTGGAGACAAATGATAAAGAGGTAGATGACTGGCATTTGCTTGAAAAATTCTTTTTCAAAACTAAATTTTCTATTTTCTGTAACATTTTTTTTTCTTATCAAGACATTCCTGTAAAGATACTTCTTGATTCCTCTGAATATGGCTTGAAGATTGAGCTCGGATATCAGCTTGATTTTTTTCAACCACTGGAAACATGTTTAATGCAAATGATGATGAGGCAGATGATTGGTTCTCACTTGAAGCATCCTTTTTCACAGCTACATTTTCCTTTTTCATGTGCATTTTCTGTCTCTTATTACGATATTCTTGTAAAGATAGAGTCTGTTTTCTCTGAATACATCCTGAAGACTGGGATCTAATTTCTGCTTCACTTTCTTCAACGAGCTGAGACCTGCTGGAGACAAATGATAAAGAGGTAGATGACTGGCATTTGCTTGAAAAATTCTTTTTCACAACTAAATTTTCTATTTTCTGTAACATTTTTTTTTTCTTATCAAGACATTCCTGTAAAGATACTTCCTGATTCCTCTGAATATGGCTTGAAGATTGAGCTCGTATATCAGTTTGATTTTTTTCAACCACTGGAAACATGTTTAATGCAAATGATGATGAGGCAGATGATTGGTTCTCACTTGAAGCATCCTCTTTCACAGCTACATTTTCCTTTTTCATGAGCATTTTCTGTCTCTTATTACAATATTCTTGTAAAGATAGAGTCTGTTTCCTCTGAATACAGCCTGAAGACTGGGCTCTAATTTCTGCTTCACTTTCTTCAACGAGCTGAGACCTGCTGGAGACAAATGATAAAGAGGTAGATGACTGGCATTTGCTTGAAACATTCTTTTTCACACTGTTTTCTATTTTCAGTAACATTTTTTTTTCTCTTATTCAGACATTCCTGTAAAGATACTTCCTGATTCCTCTGAATATGGCTTGAAGATTGAGCTCGGATATCAGCTTGATTTTTTTCAACCACTGGAAACATGTTTAATGCAAATGATGATGAGGCAGATGATTGGTTCTTACTTGAAGCATCCTTTTTCACAGCTACATTTTCCTTTTTCATGAGCATTTTCTGTCTTTTATTACGATATTCTTGTAAAGATAGAATCTGTTTTCTCTGAATACACCCTGAAGACTGGGCTTTAATATCTGCAGATTTTTTGTACATGCTGACACATGCTTAATATAAAAGACAAACAGGTAGATGGATGAGTATGTATTACATCCAGCTTGAAACCTGGAATGAAGATAAATAAATTTAATGCATTTAATTAAAGAAAAGGATTTATAACTATACACAGAATGGAAATTATGATTTATAATCGTAGTTCCCTGTTAACATTGATGATAAAAGTAACAGAGAATGTGTGATTTGAAGTGCAAAAATAAAATACAATTTCTATGACAAATAATAATGAATACAGCACCAACATATCAGTTATGGTAAAAGATAAAATTACCAATTGAGAACAACAAATAAGACTCATTCAACACACTTTAAGCTTTGTTCTTTCACCTCACATACTGAAGAATTAAGAAAGTAACCAAATAACAGTTTCACTTATAACATGAACTTAAAGCTTTAAACTCCTCTGTCAGATGCAGAATATGAATTTTCTTTACAGAAACTATTCCTGTAAAAGCTGATTTTACATAAAATTTTGTTTGTATTAATGATTGGAATAAATTTTTCACACATAATTATAAGTAGTAGGCATATATTACCTCAGAATGATAAAAAAATTGATAGATTCAGAATTCACTCTCATCATTTAGGAAAAGCTTCTAAACTAAGTACATGTGAGTGATATAAAATGAATTAAACAGTTTATTAAATAAAAAGCATAAAGTTTGGTACTTTTTAGTTAATGGGGCTCCAGTTTTAATTGTGAACCAAAATGATAAATGTGGTATCCTGTTCAATTCACACCATGAGTAGCTATTTAACTACATAAATGAGAAAAAGTTAAATGAAATTGGCAGTTTTATGCTTCCAGTGAAATCTGAAATTAATATGGTAAAATACATTTTGTATTTTTGTTATTTCTGAATTTGTCTCTTTTTTTTCTAGTTTGGATTCAAGAAAATAGTCATTCTTTTAGTAAATCCAAATTTTTTCTATTTCTAGTTAGATTTTGTACCAAGTGGTGCCTCGTTAACCATTAACTACTTAAACTTCCATGTTTAATAAAATATATAAATATATTTTGAAAATGAAGTGAATGATGGCTGTTTAATTAAAACTATTGGGATGAATAATAAAAATAAACTTACCCAGTGTCTGCAATAAGATATTCTCGTAAGCAACAACCTCTGATTCCTTATCACAGTAGACCTTGAAGAAAAAATTATTTATTATGATTTCAATACGAAAAATAGCAAAAGAACACCTTATGTGACAGCACTTATGATAGAAAACCCTATTAGCTTATTTCATAGAAAAATCAATTAGTCTTACAAATATCAAGTTCTCTTAAAATATTTCAACATTTTACTGAATCAACAGACAGAGATGTGTATTTATAAAATAAACTTATAAAAGAAATAAAATGTACCAAAACATAATATCTCTAAGTAAAAACAAAATAGTTCAAATACAAATAGTACACAAATCCTCTCTAATCATTTTTGTTATATTAAACATCTTCTTAATGTATAAATTCTAAAAATAAAAGACAAATCCACAGAACAGAAAACAGAACGAATAGTTTTCAACTTACCTTAGATCTAACATCCAAGGAGAGTGCATCTTCATGGAGACAAACAAGACAAACTTTAATTATATATTCTAAATTTATTGGTTGATCTTCCATTTTAGCAGCTAAAAGTAAGGCAGCAACAGAAGCACTCTAAATATTAAAAAAATAAATAAATATTTAAAAAAAATCACTACAAATCTTGCAAATGAGAAGTCCTACTTAAAAGATGAGATTTATAAAACCTGTTTCATGTATTTACATAACCCACATAAGTCATCTATGCAGTCTTGGATTAGGATAACTTTTAATTTAAATTTAAAACATTAAGGTAGCAACTTTTTTTCCTTTTTAAAAAAGCTGATATTCTACTATATTTTACCCATTACTACCATTAAAGCAGTTTCAGCATTTAAACAATTGAAAAAAAATTTATACACCCAGAATAAGGACAGACCTGCCAACCTAAGTAAGAACAAAATCCTGCAATATTCTACCATGCATAAAATAATCGACATAACACAAAACAGTATAGTAAAAAATTATAATGTATACTTACTTATAGTTTATAGGATCTCTTTAATAATATTACACAGTTAAAAATATTTCCTTACTGTTCAGCTCATCTTGAAATTATAATATTAAACAAAAGTTATATATTTAAAATTTGGAATCATATATTTTAATGAACCTCATATTTACCCTAGCAGGGAACCCCAGCAAATCTTGGAATTTTTGTAGCATTTACTGTAGATGATTTTTCTATTTTTAAAAATTCACTGTGAAATTTTTCTTCACAATAGTGTCCTTGTGGGTTCGATTTGCATATTAGCAATTTTCAAAGGTTTCCCTTGACATAGATGACCTGAACTGAGTAGATATTTTTGCTATGTAACTAAAAAACACTCTCCCATTCTGCATTACTGTGAGGGATTGTTAAAACCAACGTTATTTTTATGTTTCGGAATCTGGTAATAATAGAGACCATTCCGGAAACCCGGAAGATGCATCAAAAATCCGGGATTGCCAGGGTAAATCCAGAAAGCTGGCAGGTCTGTAATGAATAACCTTTCCAGCACACACCAATACCCTTTCAACTTTCACAGAAAGACAGGAAACCATCTTCATGGAGATGAGAGAGAGATGCAATTAAAATATATACTGTGTCACACACTCAGTTTTTCACTGAAGATCCTTTTAAATCAGTAACTACTTTGTGGATTTCAGGTGCTTGTTTCTCATAGCTGAAAGGTTTTCTAAATATTTCATATCCCAGTCACTTTATTAGTATGACTTAACATGATATCATAAATTAGGATGGTATGATTTGTTTGAACATAAACAGTTAATTTACCTTGTTTGCGAAGTGATTTAAAGTCCACCATGTTTCTCGGAATTTCTTGTGAAAGTGTCCTTCCCAAAGAATTATGCATAAGCCTCATCATTGGTAGACGGAAATGCTGACGTAACTCGATGATTCCAAGACCTACACCTAGTATTTGACCCACTAGGCATAAGCACTTTATCCATAGATCCAAAATAATATCCCATCATTCAGTTGCCAAGAAGACCTCTAACAGTCTTTCTATACTTCTATTAAGAAAAAGAATTACACCATGACTAGCAATTAAATTAAAACATATTATTATTTAATGATTAACTGCAAAATGTACTATTTATTCACCAATCAAACAAACCAGCTACCAATTCACTTACCAACCACTCAATAAATTTCAAGTTATTGTTAAATATCTAAAATTCTTAGAGGAAGAATTAAATTTTAGTTCAGTTGTTTTAATTATTACAATTTAGTTGCTTAAAACAAAATTAGAATAATTGAGCGTGTGTTATGAAATTTAGGAAAGAGTTAATCTTCACAAATGCAATACCCATTAAATAAATTTTACAGTATACCATTATTTAAGTGATTCACCCATAAATTTATTTCTTTAACTTTAATTGGATTATTTTTTACTTCCACTAAAGCATTCAAGTATTTTATGCAGAAAAGATACCTCCTTTTTGGAGATGTTATTTCTGCAAACAGCAGGCAAGGTGATGGGGGAACCAAAAAAAATCAATCATGCTATGACACGCATTTAAGTGAATATATTGTCACACTCTGGATGACATAATAAACCAAAGCAGCTTATGATTAATTTCTGTCCGGCGATAAAAGTGCAATAGCTTGATGCAAATTAATATCTAGACACATACATAAAAATCTAAAATTACTCACATTACTATGCGAATCCGTAAAGGAGTGATACCCATAAAACCTTTGCATGGTACATTACTGCAGTACAGGCACATTTATTGGGCACATGAAGACGCTCCGACCATTTCTTTTATGAAGTTAGTGGCCTCAACCTTTATAAGTAATTCACTGTATCGTTCTTTTTCCGAGCAGGGTAACTTTCTCTCCGTAATGCTCTCCATCTTAATCCAAGCGCAAATACAGGACACTTTAAAACTGGATCAGACGAGAACTTGCAAGAACTTGACACGAGATCAAGAGAACAAGATCGAATTGATTATCGCAATATTTGGATACACGTGCTAAATGACACTCCAAACAAACAAGTACTGTCAAGTGCAAGATCATAATACAAAACAACCGCTCATCGAGTGTTGCCAAAACATAAAACTATGTTTTTATTAGCAGCAAAATAACTGACGGAACAAATAAAAAATGAAAGAAGAAAAAAAAGGCCTGTTGGACTTGATGATGAAAAAACACTTTTTCTATTGAAACTTTTCTTACGTTCACATCACCGGGCTTGATTATCCTATATTCACAGATTTAGAATTCCTTTCGACATCTAAGGGCCTGTTCACATAGGAGTCCGTTGCGTTGCGTTAAGGAAAAGATGACGTTAGAGACGAAAATGAACAAATCATAGGCGTTAAAAATGTCATTGCTAATCGTTTAGAGGACTATGATTGGTTTATTTTCGTCTCAAACGTCATCTTTTCCTTAACGCTACGCAACGGACTCCTATGTGAACAGGCCCTAACACCTGAATTTTACTTTGATGTTGTTTCAATTGATTCACAGGTCTTAAAATAATTTTGGGCCATTACAATTTTTATGATATATTGGGAACATTGACATTGACATTGACATACAACACTATAGAGGCACTAGGGAGCAAGAGCTCCTTATCCTCAGTTCAAGGTTAGTATGTGACATACCGTTCTCAAGTTTACAAATACGGTGAAACGTCGGTACGTCTCTGATCTCGTCACGGGTACGTCAGTTTTCGTCTACTATACATCACGTGATTATCGGGTGGCAGAAAACAGAAGCCGTTCCTAAAGCGTTTGTATGTGTTTTTGGACGATACCTTCATTTGAGTTAATAATTTAAGTTTATTTATAAAATTCCTCATATGGTTGTCTGTAACAGGTATTTAACACTTTTTTTCAATATTCGCAAGGTTTAAGAGAATATAATCATTCTTTCGTGAGAATGAGTATTATTATGTTGAGATATGTATAGATATCAGGATAAGTTACTTCAGGCCAGCGTCTTGTATCGTAACTCCAGTCTTCCTCTGTCATAAATACGGGTCACCCACAGAATAAACCTTTCCGGGCTGTACCGGGATGTTTAATTTAGTGATATACCTGTGTTTAGATACGTATCTAAAGACTTTGTGTAATCTGACCGCATTTTATTCAACAAGCTGTAAGAATGCTCATTGAACGCCATTTTAAATTTTGCAATGTTTTGCCACTCCTCGCCAAACAAGAAGTAAAATCTGCAAGAGTTGCGGAGTGACATGCTGCGAAACACTGCCCTATAGTGTTTGACAATGAATGAGGGAGAAAGAATAATTTAATTAGTTGAAAAATCAACTACTTAACTAGAACGAGTACGCAGTAACCAATGTGGCATGGCTACTTAAATGATAATGGAGAAATTAAACATGGGATGAAACAAGATATTATATAAATAAATAATAATAGTAATAATGATAATAATTTAAAAATTTTTTTGCAATATGATTGGGATAAAAAAAAAACAAGTTAGTGGAAGTTTACACGAAAGGGTGGTAGGTCCGAAATCCGTAAGGTGCGAGTAGCGAAATCAAAGAGGAAAGCAAGCAGATTGGAATTTCGGGGAATAGGTTATCAATCCCTTCTCCAGCACACAGCTGGTCGAGGGGGAATCGCATGGTAGAAAGAGAACGATCGAAAAAGAAAGACAGGTCAAAGAATATTGGGGACACATCTTGATTCGTAACAAGGCAACCAAGGTCAACAACTTTCAAAATCGAAACCATGATGAAATTATATTAAACATACTGTAGTGAAGAAAGAAATGTGAATGGTGAAATTGTAATGCTGAAATTTTCCGAATTTTAGTTTAAATAGTTCCTCGTCGTGTAATACATTTGTGTATTATAATCTTGATTTGCAGTGTTCTTTGCTCACTGCTTCACTGAGGAAATTGTCTTGCAGACTTAATTCTCTCCTGACTTAAGTCTTAGTATATGCATGGCCTGTTAAGGAGCCTTTAAACGAGTTGTTGTTTCTGTAAGAATGTTGCTTTAAACGAGTTGTCGGTACTGTAAAAACTCTGCCCACAAATGCGTAAGTAAAATTTATAGAGAATTCATTAACAACATTATCTAACTTATTTCATGTTTAATATTTGCATGCACGTTTTTACTCATTGTTGTTAATAACGTACAAAAACCTTACTCTTGCCTAATTTTCAATAAAATTTATTTAATTTTAGCATTTATTAGAGTAAAGCTGATCCCAATTTTAGTATTCTTAATTTCTTAAAAACTATGTTATAATTCCTTTAAAGAAAAACACGAAGTTCACTGTTCCGTTCAGATAAAAATGAGCCTCGCCACCAGAGAATGTTCCACGGTCAGGAGTCATCAACTTCCATTGGGAAGGAAAGT
This sequence comes from Dolomedes plantarius, assembly GCA_907164885.2. Lineage (NCBI taxonomy): Eukaryota > Metazoa > Arthropoda > Arachnida > Araneae > Dolomedidae > Dolomedes > Dolomedes plantarius. The sequence continues at coordinate 228,667,072 of OU015491.1, forward strand.
CGGGGCAAAAGATAAGCGACGGTCAGTGTCGGTAAGAAGCAGTTGCTGGTTACGGCTCATCTTATACGGAAAAAAACTCACTATTTTTTTTAGGATCTTCTGCACTGTGCTACGGTACGTCTAATTGTCGTGACACTGCACATGCACTGCTGACTCAATGTCATTTGTCAGTGACTACTCGACAACAGCGTTGCTACGTCTGAAACATTTCTTTGCTGATAGACTTTTGCCCTCTGCCACGTTGACGCTTAAACATCCAGTGTTTTCAAATCTAGATATCCTGTCTACATACCTTGTGGAGACATTGGACCCCTGACGCAATTTCTTTGACGTAAAAATTCGGGAAGAGATGCAACAGCATTTCCCTGGTTTTGATTAAAATAAAAGTACTACGATAACGCACGTTCTTGTAATTCAATTGCCGTTGTAATTGAAAGAAATGATACTCACCCGATGTCATTCTTTTTATACCCAGAATTCACTTTGAAATCGTATGCTTATGCAAATCAGATTGGTTTTCTTCTTCACTTGCAGTGCCACATTTATCAACTTTTGTACCGTCATAATACACAGTCCCATCATATTAATGTGACCACTGCCTACTTTTGACGTCAAACGTTAAATAACCAATCGCAGAAGGCACGTGTCATCAGCAAATTTGGTGGATATATAAAGTGTGTTGTAGGCATTCGGAAACATTTCAGTTCTTGCAGTCATGCGAAACAGAGCGATTTATCCGACGTCCAAAAGGACATGATCATTGGCTTTCGGGCTAAGGGAGGAGTTGCTCGGGGTAGCGTCCTGCTCATCACAGATCCGTAGTCTGCTGGTCTCATGAGTACTGTAGCGCCATCTATTGCATAGAATATTTTTACGTTTTGTAAACTTTCGGACCACGTGTTTCATGCGTTAGTACATTATAAAATGATAATCAAAACAATTTCAATTGTACATATTGTAATAAAATCTTTCGCGTCATTTCAATTTGAAAGACATTTAAAATCGTTCATAACCTAATGAACTACAAAAAGTAGAGATTTTGAAAGAATTTAATAATTTTAAAGTACTTTTAATAATTTTAAAGTAAATTTTAAGTAAATTTAATAATTTTAAAGGAATAATTTTAATAATTTTAATAATTAACTAGAACCAGTTGTTTAAAGTTAATTTCAATTTTTATATTTTCTAAATTTATTGAAAGAAGAAACTTAGCATTTACACAATTAAATGAAAAAAAATATATTTTCTGGAATATTTGGCCAGAATCCAATTAAAGTTCTATATATTATGCATTAAAACAGCAAATTAAAAATAATTAACTAGAACACCGTTGTTTAAAGTTAATTTCAATTTTTATATTTCTAAATTTATTGAAAGAAGAAACTTAACATTACACAATTAAATGAAAAAAATATATTTCTGGAAGGTTTGCCAGAATCCAATTAAAGTTCTATATATTATGCATTAACAAATGCAAATTAAAAATAATTAACTAGAACAGTTGTTTAAAGTTATTTCACTTTTTATATTTTCTAAATTTATTGAAAGAAGAAACCTTAACATTTACACATTAAATGAAAAAAATATATTTTTCTGGAATATTTGGCCAGATTCCAATTAAAGTTCTATATATTATGCATTAAAAAATGCAAATTAAAAATATTAACTAGAAGCAGTTGTATAAAGTTAATTTCAATTTTGTATATATATAAAAGTTTTGTAATTTTTTTCCCGATTATTCATACATATCTTACGTGTTAAGCAATTGTTAATTATTCTCTCCAGTAGATGGCGATAGCGCGTAGCCCCAGAGAGACGTCGTGAGCAGGACGCTACCCCGAGCAACATCCTGCAAGGGTGGAAGAATTTCCGAAACGGCTAATTTTGTAAACTGTTCGCGGGCCGCTGTGGTAAAAGTATACCGTGCATGGCAAAATGGCACTATCCAAAATCAGCGACGTGGCAAATGTGATGCACCATGGGCCATAGATGGCAGAGGTGAACGACGGCTGCGGAGATGCATTCGGGCGAATAGACGTGGAACCGTGGAGCAACTGACGTTCCAGATGAACCAAGGGGCTATCAACAGTGTCTCCACAACGACGGTTCAGCGAACGTTGCTGCGCCATAGGCCTCCGCAGCAGACGCCTGGTTAATGCACCTATGGCTGACTGCTGTTCATCGGCGACGAAGGCTGGAATTTGCACGCCAGTACCGCAACTGGACTTCCACTGAGTGGAGACAGATGGCTTTATTCCGATGAATCACGTTTATGCTCCATCGGACAGATGCACGTTGGCGTATACGGCGTGGACACATCTGAAGCAAACACCCTGCAACAATTGCCAGAAGGTTCCAAGCTGGAGGAGGGAGCATTATGGTCTGGGGAATGTTTTCATGGTATTCTCTGGGTTCACTCATCATTGTGGAAGCAAGATGGATCAACACAAGTATGCATCTATCCTTGCGGACCAGGTTCACCCTTACATGCGAATTGTTCTTCCTCATGATGATGGCATGTACCTGCAGGACAATGCGATGTGTCATAAAGCCTCGCAGTGTACGTGCGTTGGTTCGAAGAGCACCAGGATGAGTTTACCGTACTCCCTGGCCAACAAAGTTCCCCGGACTTGAACCCAATCGAGAATCTGTGGGATCACATCGACGGGTTGTTCGCACCATGGATCCTCACCCGCGTAACCTACCGCAGCTGGACATAGCACTGGAGTCGGGCATGGCTCAACATCCCATTGAACACCTCAAGGAACCTATTTGACTCTCTTCCTGCACGTCTCGCAGCGGTCCGCTCTGTGAAAGGTGGTTATTCTGGATTTGACAGGTGGTCACATTAATGTGACTGGACTGTGTACTTTTAAACTGTATAAATAATAGTTTTAAAACATCATAATGCTTGAGAATGTAAAAAATAAAAGTTTTAAATGACTTTTTTAACTGTGCACAGTTATTTATTGCATGACTTTTCAAGCATTTAGGCTATAATGAGCTACCTAGCGGACATTTTAACTTTTTTTTGGCGGAATCTTTGAGCGCATTCTTTGAATTATCTATCTGCAAATTTCATCTCAATCCGCTTTTCAGTTACAGCTACAGAGGGCTCTGAATAGGCCAAGTTTAATTATGATCCCCTGGTATTACCATGATTTGACAACTTATCAAAAAACTGAATTATGAACATAGATGAATTATAAATGTTAGATTAATGTACTAACTATACTGATGTTATGTTTACAATAGAATGTCCATTATGTAATTATGAAAATCATCTAATAAAATAAATTGTTCATGAAAGTATAGTTGTTTTTGGATTTTTTCTTTATAATATCCAAAAATTGCTTAGACACCGAAAGAAACGTGTTGTTAGGTCCCCAGCCCGGAGTACATATAGAGAGAAGACAATATACAGAAAGAAATACACAGACAGAGATTATTTTTACACTGATGATGACCTGGTGTTAAGCATATTTGTAATCTTAACACCAGGGCACTCTTTAGAGCATCTTTGCACTATGTAAAAATTAGAAATAATAATAATAATTTTAGTTCACATATCAGGTATAACAAGACAAATAAGGCTTTAAAAATAATCTTGGAACACATAACAAAGCATTTAATGGATAGATAACTTTATAGTAAAATACTAACTGAGAGAATGAAAATTTCAAATTACAGTAAAATGTAAAATACTCAAGGTGACGATGAACAATGCGGATAAAAACATATTACAAGTGGACTGTATTTTTGACATGAATTTATACAGAACAAACTAGGTGACCATTTATACATATATAAACAAACAAACAAAAAACGTTGCCACCCAGCGGAAGAAACCCACAGATGAATATGATAAATGCACAATACATACCCAAAGCGCAATCTACATACTAATAGCTTGGAACACAAGGACCGAAAAGTAATACAAGCAGAATGCATTTTTGCATACATTAAAAGCATCCATACTTGACAAACCATTCAATCATATTTGTGTGCCATAGATAATTAAAAAATATTTTAAAAGAGTAACAACTGTTTACAAAAGATCTTTATCAATGACTATGTTTTGGAAGGCTTCCAAACATCTCTTCTCATAGCATTAATTCATAATTCTCACCCTAGCATTTGGATTTTTAAGAGGAACTTAAAATTCCTATGCTACTTCCCTTTTGGAAACAATTTATGCAATCAATAGCAGACTTCTCCATCTTCATATAAGCCTTAAACAGCAAAATAAGCAGAGTAAATGACAAACCAATTACAAACAAATACTTAGATTATAATGAAAAGTTTTGATTGTGGAATCAACGGCAAATTTTAGCTGTAAAGGTGAAGTAAATGATACTGTTTGAAATACACGATAAAGGTACAACATATTAAAAATCAGAAAAGAATAAAAATGTATACATTTATACAACTTAATATATAAAACAAAAGTAACTAAGTGATTGTCAGTAAAGGTTTAAATAAAGTATTATTCACGGAAAAATAATTTTAGGCATTCATCTGAAATGTCATCTTTCATAATCATTGCATCTAAGTAAAACAATTAAGAAAACTTATGTGTAAATCTTTATTCTGTGAATTATGTTACCTTCATTTTACAACTAAATGCAATCCAGATTTTAAAGTTAATATTATACAAATATACTGCTTTCTCTTCTTTTTTTGTACAACAAACTTAATTTATTCAGTAAGGAATATACATTTTACTAGTAATTTAAAGAGTATAACAAAATATACTATTAAGTCAAAGCTATTTTAAGACAGGCCAAATGAGTAAGGGTAGTTACTTAAGTTTCAATTCTACCATACCTAGTTATGTATCAAGCTTGAAAAATTCTTTATCATTTTCTTTCTCGAATACATTGGTACAAGTTAGACACCTCCCTTTACAATATTTCTCAGGGCTTTGAAGAAAATTCCTTATATTTATCTACAAAAGTCACTACAATACATTTATTACATATATCAAAAGTATAAAACATCTGAATAAGTACATCAGAAGGTGTTTTTGATGCTAAGTTTTAGTACACAGTACTAAAAGAGTCAAGATATTAGGTAGGTCATTAATAAAAGAACTGAATAAAGTAGGGCTAATTACAGTACCCTCAGGTAAATCAGTTTCACTTGTGTTAAAGCTGGACATGGAATCACCAAAACGAGTGGCACAGAAACGCTGCAAAAGAAAGTTCATTATACATGAAAGCATATTGTTGCACAAAGCCAGGGTATGTAATTTTTTGGATACACCTGAGTTGCAAAACCACACCAAAAGCAGTCCCAAAGTCCACAAAATGGCTAGAATAGAACATCTCTGATCAAGAGCATCCTATATGGATTGGCCTAGATAAGAAACCTGTTGGTTATCGACTGACATTTTCTAATCCAGCCTGTGTGGGAGTCAAAAGGTTATTGGATTCAAGATACAAGTTTAGGCGAGAGTGATCATTCTTTCCATGACCTTAGATAAAATAATTGCAATGAAATAGAGCGATAACTGGAGGTTATTCTTCTTAGGAATAGGGAAAACAATTGCCTTTTTCCAAACTGCAGGGACACAAAATCGAGCTGTAATTATAAAGTTCCAACAGCACGAAAAGTGCATTGTTGGCAAGATGTTTCAGAAATTCAGGTTGGAATTTATCAGGACCAGGGCTCTTACCACACTTTACGTATCTAATAGCTTCTCTATAGCTCTGAAATGTCAAAGTTTGATGAAAGACCAAGCCTTAGAAATATCTTGTCATTAGTTAAAATGCAACTACCGACTATTCACTGGTTCTCTGGAAGCACATTTAAGTTATTCTGTAACTTAGTCACGTATTGAAAACCTATTTGTCATCCTTCCTATATGTCCTCAACTTTTTAAACTGGTCAGCAGTAAAAACGTGCAAACAGAAGATTTTTCTTTTAGCATAGCGAGATTTTCATTCCAAAAGGTTTACAGTTATAATTGCTTACCACTAAGAATCAATCTTTTTTTTTTGCAATACCAAGAATGATATCTGTAAATCTATGAAAAGTCTTATCGATACTCTCACTAGCTTCACCAGAAACTAGAAGTGTGCGGCAGTCGCTGTAGCAGATTTAGCGTTACCCAGGGTGCACACGAGGAGGCCTGCTACGGTACACCCCACTGTGATGAACTTATTACTTCTTAAATACAAATCAATGGTAAACAACGAATAGACAACAAAATCAAATGTGAACATATAATGAATCATCAATGAATATGCAATAAATTAACTAGTTATTAACATTCTTTTGATGTAGAAGACATTAAAACTTAGCAGATGAAATGTCCAAGCACAATATTTGTGCCCATTCCACAATATTCCTATAAATAAATTCTTTGTTTCTTCATATTAGCCTGAAACATTTTAATAGGTAGGTTTTCCTTTTCTGAGTACAATTTTGTCTCTTTCCCGCTATTCTGTAAAGAATATTTTCCGTTTTCTTTGGCTTTGGTTTGAAGCATTTTTCACCAATTATATTTTCATTTTCCAAGAACTTTTTCTTGTCTCTTATTAGGAATCCTTCTAAAGATAGTTTCGGTTTCGCCTGAATATAGACCGAAGACGCTCTTTACTTTCTATCTCATTTTTCTTCTCAGTATGTCCAGAAGACGGGGCTCTAATTTCTGCTTCACTTCTTCAACGAGCTGGAGACCTGCTGGCGACAATGATAAAGAGGTAGATGACTGGCATTTGCTTGAAAAATTCTTTTTCACAACTACATTTCTATTTTCTGTAACATTTTTTTTTTCTTATCAAGACATTCCTGTAAAGATACTTCCTGATTCCTCCGAATATGGCTTGAGATGAGCTCGGATATGAGCTTGATTTTTTCAACCACTGGAAACATGTTTAATGCAATGAATGATGAGGCAGATGATTGGTTCTCACTTGAAGCATCCTTTTTCACACCTACATTTTCCTTTTTCATGTGCATTTTCTGTCTCTTATTACGATATTCTTGTAAAGATAGAGTCTGTTTTCTCTGAATAATCCTGAAGACTGGGATCTAATTTCTGCTTCACTTTCTTCAACGAGCTGAGACCTCCTGGAGACAAATGATAAAGAGGTAGATGAAGGCATTGCTTGAAAAATTCTTTTTCAAAACTAAATGTTCTATTTTCTGTAACATTTTTTTTTTTCTTATCAGACATTCCTGTAACGATACTTCTGATTCCTCTGAATATGGCTTGAAGATTGAGCTCGGATATCAGCTTGATTTTTTTCAACCACTGGAAACATGTTTAATGCAAATGATGAGAGGCAGATGATTGGTTCTCACTTGAAGCATCCTTTTTCACAGCTACATTTTCCTTTTCATGAGCATTTTCTGTCTCTTATTACGATATTCTTGTAAAGATAGAGTCTGTTTTCTCTGAATACATCTGAAGACTGGGATCTCATTTCTGCTTCACTTTTCTTCAACGAGCTGAGACTCCTGGGACAAATGATAAAGAGGTAGATGACTGGCATTTGCTTGAAAAATTCTTTTTCAAAACTAAATTTTCTATTTCTGTAACATTTTTTTTTTTCTTATCAAGACATTCCTGTAAAGATACTTCTGATTCCTCTGAATATGGCCTTGAAGATTGAGCTCGGATATCAGCTTGATTTTTTTCAACACTGGAAACATGTTTTAATGCAATTGATGATGAGGCAGATGATTGGTTCTCCACTTGAAGCATCCTTTATTCACAGCTACATTTCTTTTTCATGTGCATTTCTGTCTCTTATTACGATATTCTTGTAAAGATAGAGTCTGTTTCTCTGAAGACATCCTGAAGGACTGGGATCTACTTTCTGCTTCACTTTCTTCAACGAGCTGAGGACCTGCTGGAGACAAATGATAAAGAGGTAGATGACTGGCATTTGCTTGAAAAATTCTTTTTCACAACTAAATTTTCTATTTTCTGTACCATTTTTTTTTCGTATCAAGACATTCCTGTAAAGATACTTCCTGATTCCTCTGAATATGGCTTGAAGATTGAGCTAGTATATCAGTTTGATTTTTTTCAACCACTGGAAACATGTTTAATTGCAATGATGATGAGGCAGATGATTGGTTCTCACTTGAAGCATCCTCTTTCACCGTTACATTTTCCTTTTTCATGAGCATTTTCTGTCTCTTATTACAATATTCTTGTAAAGATAGAGTCTGTTTCCTCTGAATCAGCCTGAAGACTGGGCTCTAATTTCTGCTTCACTTTCTTCAACGAGCTGAGACCTGCTGGCGACAAATGATAAAGAGGTAGATGACTGGCATTTTGCTTGAAACATTCTTTTTCACACCGTGTTTCTATTTTCAGTAACATTTTTTTTCTCTTATCAGACATTCCTGTAAAGATACTTCCTGATTCCTCTGACTATGGCTTGAAATTGAGCTCGGATATCAGCTTGATTTTTTTTCAACCACTGGAAACATGTTTAATGCAAATGATGATGAGGCAGACTGATTGGTTCTTACTTGAAGCATCCTTTTTCACAGCTACATTTTCCGTTTTCATGAGCATTTTCTGTCTTTTTATTACGATATTCTTGTAAAGATAGAATCTGTTTTCTCTGAATACACCCTGAAGACTGGGCTTAATATCTGCAGGATTTTTTTGTACATGCTGACACCTGCTTATATAAAAGACAAACAGGTAGATGGATGAGTATGTATTACATCCAGCTTGAAACCTGGAATGAAGATAAATAAATTTAATGCATTTAATTAAAGAAAAGGATTATAACTATACACAGAATGGAAATTATGATTTATAATCGTAGTTCCCTGTTAACATTGATTGATAAAAGTAACAGAGAATGTGTGATTTGAAAGTGCAAAAAATCAAATACAATTTCTATGACAAATAATAATGAATACAGCACCAACATATCAGTTATGGTAAAAGATAAAATTACCAATTGAGAACAACAAAATAAGACTCATTCAACAACACTTTAAGCTTTGTTCTTTCACCTCACATACTGAAGAAATTAAGAAAGTAACCAAATAACAGTTTCACTTATAACATGAACTTAAAGCTTTAAACTCCTCTGTCAGATGCAGAATATGAATTTTCTTTACAGACACTATTCCTGTAAAAGCTGATTTTACATAAAATTTGTTTGTATTAATGATTGGAATAAATTTTTCACACTAATTATAAGTGTAGGCATATATTACCTCAGAATGATAAAAAAATTGATAGATTCAGAATTCACTCTCATCATTTAGGAAAAGCTTCTAAACTAAGTACATGTGAGTGATATAAAATGAATTAAACAGTTTATTAAATAAAAAGCATACAAGTTTGGTACTTTTTAGTTAATGGGGCTCCAGTTTTAATTGTGAACCAAAATGATAAATGTGGTATCCTGTTCAATTCACACCAATGAGTAGCTATTTAACTACATAAATGAGAAAAAGTTAAATGAAATTGGCAGTTTTATGCTTCCAGTGAAATCTGAAATTAATATGGTAAAATACATTTTGTATTTTTGTTATTTCTGAATTTGTCTCTTTTTTCTAGTTTGGATTCAAGAAAATACGTCATTCTTTTAGTAAATCCAAAATTTTTTCTATTTCTAGTTAGATTTTGTACCAAGTGTGGCCTCGTTAACCATTAACTACTTAAACTTCCATGTTTAATAAAATATATAAATATATTTTGAAAATGAAGTGAATGATGGCTGTTTATTAAACTATTGGGATGAATAATAAAATAAACTTACCCAGTGTCTGCAATAAGATATTCTCGTAAGCAACAACCTCTGATTCCTTATCACAGTAGACCTTGAAGAAAAAAATTATTTATTATGATTTCAATACGAACTAAACTAGCAAAAGAAACACCTTATGTGACAGCACTTATGATAGAAAACCCTATTAGCTTATTTCATAGAAAAATCAATTAGTCTTACAAATATCAAGTTCTCTTAAAATATTTCAACATTTTACTGAATCAACAGACAGAGATGTGTATTTATAAAAAAACTTATAAAAGAAAAAAATGTAAAAACATAATATCTCTAAGTAAAAACAAAATAGTTCAAATACAAATGGTACACAAAATCCTCTCTAATCATTTTTGTTATATTAAACATCTTCTTAATGTATAAATTCTAAAAATAAAAGACAAATCCACAGAACAGAAAACAGAACGAATAGTTTTCAACTTACCTTAGATCTAACATCCAAGGAGAGTGCATCTTCATGGAGACAAACAAGACAAACTTTAATTATATATTCTAAATTTATTGGTTGATCTTCCATTTTAGCAGCTAAAAGTAAGGCAGCAACAGAAGCACTCTAAATATTAAAAAATAATAAATATTGTTAAAAAAATCACTACAAATCTTGCAAAATGAGAAGTCCTACTTAAAAGATGAGATTTATAAAACCTGTTTCATGTATTTACATAACCCACATAAGTCATCTATGCAGTCTTGGATTAGGATAACTTTTAATTTAAATTTAAAACATTAAGGTAGCAACTTTTTTTCCTTTTTAAAAAAGCTGATTCTACTATATTTTACCCATTACTACCATTAAAGCAGTTTCAGCATTTAAACAATTGAAAAAAATTTATACACCCAGAATAAGGACAGACCTGCCAACCTAAGTAAAACAAAATCCTGCAATATTCTACCATGCATAAATAATCGACATAACACAAAACAGTATAGTAAAAAATTATAATGTATACTTACTTATAGTTTATAGGATCTCTTTAATAATATTACACAGTTAAAAATATTTCCTTACTGTTCAGCTCATCTTGAAATTATAATATTAAACAAAAGTTATATATTTAAAATTTGGAATCATATATTTTAATGAACCTCATATTTACCCTAGCAGGGAACCCCAGCAAATCTTGGAATTTTTGTAGCATTTACTGTAGATGATTTTTCTATTTTAAAAATTCACTGTGAAATTTTTCTTCACAATAGTGTCCTTGTGGGTTCGATTTGCATATTAGCAAATTTTCAAAGGTTTCCCTTGACATAGATGACCTGAACTGAGTAGATATTTTTGCTATGTAACTAAAAACACTCTCCCATTCTGCATTACTGTGAGGGATTGTTAAAACCAACGTTATTTTTATGTTTCGGAATCTGGTAATAATAGAGACCATTCCGGAAACCCGGAAGATGCATCAAAAATCCGGGATTGCCAGGGTAAATCCAGAAAGCTGGCAGGTCTGTAATGAATAACCTTTCCAGCACACCAATACCCTTTCAACTTTTCACAGAAAGACAGGAAACCATCTTCATGGAGATGAGAGAGAGATGCAATTAAAATATATACTGTGTCACACACTCAGTTTTTCACTGAAGATCCTTTTAAATCAGTAACTACTTTGTGGATTTCAGGTGCTTGTTTCTCATAGCTGAAAGGTTTTCTAAATATTTCATATCCCAGTCACTTTTAGTATGACTTAACATGATATCATAAATTAGGATGGTATGATTGTTTGAACAATAAACAGTTAATTTACCTTGTTTGCGAAGTGATTTAAAGTCCACCATGTTTCTCGGAATTTCTTGTGAAAGTGTCCTTCCCAAAGAATTATGCATAAGCCTCATCATTGGTAGACGGAAATGCTGACGTAACTCGATGATTCCAAGACCTACACCTAGTATTTGACCCACTAGGCATAAGCACTTTATCCATAGATCCAAAATAATATCCCATCATTCAGTTTGCCAAGAAGACCTCTAACAGTTTCTATACTTCTATTAAGAAAAAGAATTACACCATGACTAGCAATTAAATTAAAACATATATTATTAATGATTAACTGCAAAATGTACTATTTATTCACCAATCAAACAAACCAGCTACCAATTCACTTACCAACCACTCAATAAATTTCAAGTTATTGTAAATATCTAAAATTCTTAGAGGAAGAATTAAATTTTAGTTCAGTTGTTTTAATTATTACAATTTAGTTGCTTAAAACAAAATTAGAATAATTGAGCGTGTTATGAAATTTAAGGAAAGAGTTAATCTTCACAAATGCAATACCCATTAAATAAATTTTACAGTATACCATTATTTAAGTGATTCACCCATAAAATTTATTTCTTTAACTTTAATTGGATTATTTTTTACTTCCACTAAAGCATTCAAGTATTTTATGCAGAAAAGATACCTCCTTTTTGGAGATGTTATTTCTGCAAACAGCAGGCAAGGTGATGGGGGAACCAAAAAATCAATCATGCTATGACACGCATTTAAGTGAATATATTGTCACACTCTGGATGACATAATAAACAAAGCAGCTTATGATTAATTCTGTCCGGCGATAAAAGTGCAATAGCTTGATGCAAATTAATATCTAACATACATAAAAATCTAAATTACTCACATTACTATGCGAATCCGTAAAGGAGTGATACCCATAAAACCTTTGCATGTACATTACTGCAGTACAGGCACATTTATTGGGCACATGAAGACGCTCCGACATTTCTTTATGAAGTTAGTGGCCTCAACCTTTATAAGTAATTCACTGTATCGTTCTTTTTCCGAGCAGGGTAACTTTCTCTCCGTAATGCTCTCCATCTTAATCCAAGCGCAAATACAGGACACTTTAAAACTGGATCAGACGAGAACTTGCAAGAACTTGACACGAGATCAAGAGAACAAGATCGAATTGATTATCGCAATATTTGGAACACGTGCTAAATGACACTCCAAACAAACAAGTACTGTCAGTGCAAGATCATAATACAAAACAACCGCTCATGAGTGTTGCCAAAACATAAAACTAATGTTTTTATTAGCAGCAAAATAACTGACGGAACAAAATAAAAAATGAAAGAAGAAAAAAAAAGGCCTGTTTGACTTGATGATGAAAAAACACTTTTTCTATTGAAACTTTCTTACGTTCACATCACCGGGCTTGATTATCCTATATTCACAGATTTAGAATTCCTTTCGACATCTAACACCTGAATTTTACTTGATGTTGTTTCAATTGATTCACAGGTCTTAAAATAATTTTGGGCCATTACAATTTATTGATATATTGGGAACATTGACATTGACATTGACATAAAACACTATAGAGGCACTAGGGAGCAAGAGCTCCTTATCCTCAGTTTCAAGGTTAGTATGTGACATACCGTTCTCAAGTTTACAAATACGGTGAAACGTCGTAACGTCCTCTTGATCTCGTCACTGGGTACGTCAGTTTTCGTCTACTATACATCACGTGATTATCGGGTGCAGAAAAACAGAAGCCGTTCCTAAGCGTTTGTATGTGTTTTTGGACGAACCTTCATTTGAGTTAATAATTTAAGTTTATTAAAAATTCCTCATATTGGTTGTCTGTAACAGGTATTTTAAACACTTTTTTCAATATTTCGCAAAGGGTTTAAGAGAATATATCATTCTTTCGTTGAGAATGATATTATTATGTTGAGATATGTATAGATATCAGGATAAGTTACTTCAGCCAGCGTCTTGTAGCGGAACTCACGTCTTCCTCGGTCCATAAATACGGGTCACACACAGAATAAACCTTTCCGGGCTGTACCTGGATGTTTAATTTAGTGATATACCTTTGGTTAGATACCGTATCTAAAGACTTTGGTGTATCTGAACGCATTTTATTCAACAAGCTGTAAGAATGCTCATTGAACGCCATTTTAAAGTTTGCAATGTTTTGCCACACTCCTCGCCAAACAAGAGTAAATCTGCAGAGTTGCGAGTGACATGCTGCGAAACACTGCCTATAGTGTTGACAATGAATGAGGGAGAAAGGAATAATTTAATTAGTTGAAAAATCAACTACTTAACTAGAAACGAGTACGAGTAACCAATGTGCATGGCTAACTTAATGATAATGGAGAAAATTAAACATGGGATGAAACAAGATATTATATAAATAAATAATAATAGTAATAATGATAATAATTTAAAAATTTTTTTGGCAATATGATTGGGATAAAAAAAAAAACCAAGTTAGTGGAAGTACACGAAAGGGTGGTAGGTCCGAAATCCGTAAGGTGCGAGTAGCGAAATCAAAGAGGAAAGCAAGCAGGATTGGAATTTCGGGAATAGGTATCAATCCCCTTCTCCAGCAAACAGCTGGTCCGAGGGGGAATCGCATGGTAGAAAGAGGAACGATCGAAAAAGAAAGACAGGTCAAAGAATATTGGGGACACATCTTGATTCGTAACAAAGGCAACCAAGTCAACAACTTTCAAATCGAACCATGATGAAATTATATTAAACATACTGTAGTGAAGAAAGAAAGGTGAATGGTGAAATTGTAATGCTGAAATTTTCCCGAATTTTAGTTTAAATAGTTCCTCGTGTGTAATACATTTTGTGTATTATAATCTTGATTTGCAGTGTTCTTTGCTCACTGCTTTTCACTGAGGAATTGTCTGCAGACTTAATTTCTCTCCTGACGTATAGTCTTAGTATATGCATGCTGTTAAGGAGCCTTTAAACGAGTTGTTGTTTCTGTAAGAATGTTGTTTTAAAACGAGTTGTCGGTACTTGTAAAACTCTGCCCACAAATGCGGTAAGTAAAATTTATAGAGAATTCATAACACAATTATCTAACTTATTTCATGTTTAATATTTTGCATGCACGGTTTTTACTCATTGTTGTTTAATAACCGTACAAAAACCTTACTCTTGCCTAATTTTCAATAAAATTTATTTAATTTTAGCATTTATTAGAGTAAAGCTGATCCCAATTTTTAGGTATTTTAATTTCTTAAAAACTAGTTATAATTCCTTTAAAGAAAAACACGAAGTTCACTGTTCCGTTCAGATAAAAATGAGCCTCGCCACCCCAGAGAATGTTCCACGGTCAGGAGTCATCAACTTCCATTGGGAAGGAAAGTCGGGGCAAAAGATAAGCGACGGTCAGTGTCGGTAAGAAGCAGTTGCGGTTACGGCTCATCTTATACGGAAAAAAAAACTCACTATTTTTTTAGGATCTTCTGCACTGTGCTATACGGTACGTCTAATTGTCGTGACACTGCACATGCACTGCTGACTCAATGATCATTTGTCAGTGACTACTCGACAAACAGCCGTTGCTACGTCTGAAACGGATTTCTTTGCTGATAGACGTTTGCCCTCTGCCACGTTTGAACGCTTAAACATCCAGTGTTTTCAAATCTAGATATCCTGTCTCTCATACCTTGTGGAGACATTGGACCTGACGCAATTTCTTTTGACGTAAAATTCGGGAAGAGATGCAACAGCATTTCCCTGGTTTTGATTAAAATAAAAGTACTACGATTAACGCACGTTCTTGTAATTCATGCCGTTGTAATTGGAAAGAATGATACTCACCCGATGTCATTCTTTTTATACCCAGAATTCACTTTGAAATCGTATGCTTATGCAAATCAGATTGTTTTCTTCTTCACTTGCAGTGCCACATTTATCAACTTTTGTACCGTCATAATACACAGTCCAGTCATATTAATGTGACCACTGCCTACTTTTGACGTCAACGTTAAATAACCAATCGCAGAAGGCACGTGTCATCAGCAAATTTGGTGGATATATAAAGTGTGTTGTAGGCATTCGGAAAACATTTCAGTTCTTGCAGTCATGCAGAAACAGAGCGATTTATCCGACGTCCAAAAGGACATGATCATTGGCTTTCGGGCTAAGGGAGGAGTTGCTCGGGGTAGCGTCCTGCTCATCACAGATCCGTAGTCTGCTGTCTCATGAGTACTGTAGCGCCATCTATTGCATAGAATATTTTTACTGTTTTGTAAACTTTCGGACCACGTGTTTCATGCGTAGTACATTATAAAATGGATAATCAAAACAATTTCAATTGTACATATTGTAATAAAATCTTTTCGCGTCATTTCAATTTGAAAAGACATTTAAAATCTGTCATAACCATAATGACTACAAAAAGTAGAGATTTTGAAAGAATTTAATAATTTTAAAGTACTTTTAATAATTTTAAAGTAAATTTTAAGTAAATTTAATAATTTTAAAGGAATAATTTTAATAATTTTAATAATTAACTAGAACCAGTTGTTTAAAGTTAATTTCAATTTTTATATTTTCTAAATTTATTGAAAGAAGAAACTTAGCATTTACACAATTAAATGAAAAAAATAATTTTCTGGAATATTTGGCCAGAATCCAATTAAAGTTCTATATATTATGCATTAAAAAATGCAAATTAAAAATAATTAACTAGAACCAGTTGTTTAAAGTTAATTTCAATTTTTATATTTTCTAAATTTATTGAAAGAAGAAACTTAACATTTACACAATTAAATGAAAAAAATATATTTTCTGGAATGTTTGGCCAGAATCCAATTAAAGTTCTATATATTATGCATTAAAAAATGCAAATTAAAAATAATTAACTAGAACCAGTTGTTTAAAGTTAATTTCAATTTTTATATTTTCTAAATTATTGAAAGAAGAAACTTAACATTTACACAATTAAATGAAAAAAATATATTTTCTGGAATATTTGGCCAGATTCCAATTAAAGTTCTATATATTATGCATTAAAAATGCAAATTAAAAATAATTAACTAGAAGCAGTTGTATAAAGTTAATTTCAATTTTTGTATATATATAAAAGTTTTGTAATTTTTTCCCGATTATTCATACTCATATCTTACGTGTTAAGCAATTGTTAATTATTCTCTCCAGTAGATGGCGATAGCAGCGTAGCCCCAGAGAGACGTCGTGAGCAGGACGCTACCCCGAGCAACTCCTGCCAAGGGTGGAAGAATTTCCGAAACGGCTAATTTTGTAAACTGTTCGCGGGCCGCTGTGGTAAAAGTATACCGTGCATGGCAAAATGGCACTATCCAAAATCAGCGACGTGGCAAATGTGATGCACCATGGGCCATAGATGGCAGAGGTGAACGACGGCTGCGGAGATGCATTCGGGCGAATAGACGTGGAACCGTTGAGCAACTGACGTCCAGATGAACCAAGGGGCTATCAACAGTGTCTCCACAACGACGGTTCAGCGAACGTTGCTGCGCATAGGCCTCCGCAGCAGACGCCTGGTTAATGCACCTATGCTGACTGCTGTTCATCGGCGACGAAGGCTGGAATTTGCACGCCAGTACCGCAACTGGACTTCCACTGAGTGGAGACAGATGGCTTTATTCCGATGAATCACGTTTTATGCTCCATCGGACAGATGCACGTTGGCGTATACGGCGTGACACATCTGAAAGCAAACACCCTGCAACAATTGCCAGAAGGTTCCAAGCTGGAGGAGGGAGCATTATGGTCTGGGGAATGTTTTCATGGTATTCTCTGGGTTCACTCATCATTGTGGAAGGCACGATGGATCAACACAAGTATGCATCTATCCTTGCGGACCATGTTCACCCTTACATGCGAATTGTTCTTCCTCATGATGATGGCATGTACCTGCAGGACAATGCGATGTGTCATAAAGCTCGCAGTGTACGTGCGTGGTTCGAAGAGCACCAGGATGAGTTTACCGTACTCCCTTGGCCAACAAATTCCCCGGACTTGAACCCAATCGAGAATCTGTGGGATCACATCGATCGGGTTGTTCGCACCATGGATCCTCACCCGCGTAACCTACCGCAGCTGGACATAGCACTGGAGTCGGCATGGCTCAACATCCCATTGAACACCTCAAGGAACCTATTTGACTCTCTTCCTGCACGTCTCGCAGCGGTCCGCTCTGTGAAAGGTGGTTATTCTGGATTTTGACAGGTGGTCACATTAATGTGACTGGACTGTGTACTTTAAAATGTATAAATAATAGTTTTAAACATCATAATGCTTGAGAATGTAAAAATAAAAGTTTTAAATGACTTTTTTAACTGTGCACAGTTATTTATTGCATGACTTTTCAAGCATTTAGGCTATAATGAGCTACCTAGCGGACATTTTAACTTTTTTTTGGCGGAATCTTTGAGCGCATTCTTTGAATTATCTATCTGCAAAATTTCATCTCAATCCGCCTTTCAGTTACAGCTACAGAGGGCTCTGAATAGGCCAAGTTTAATTATGATCCCCTGGTATTACCCATGATTTGACAACTTATCAAAAAACTGAATTATGAACATAGATGAATTATAAATGTTAGATTAATGTACTACTATACTGATGTTATGTTTACAATAAGAATGTCTCATTATGTAATTATGAAAATCATCTAATAAAATAAATTGTTCATGAAAGTATAGTTGTTTTTGGATTTTTCTTTATAATATCCAAAATTGCTTAGACACCGGAAAAGAAACGTGTTGTTAGGTCCCCAGCCCGGAGTACATATAGAGAGAAGACAATATACAGAAAGAAATACACAGACAGAGATTATTTTTACACTGATGATGACCCTGGTGTTAAGCATATTTGTATCTTAACACCAGGGCATCTTTAAGCATCTTTGCACTATTAAAAAATTAGAATAAATAATAATAATTTTAGTTCACATATCAGTATAACAAGACAAATAAGGCTTTAAAATAATCTTGGAACACATAACAAAGCATTTAATGGATTAGATAACTTTATAGTAAAATACTAACTGAGATAAGTGAAAATTTCAATTACAGTAAAATGTAAAATACTCAAGGTGCGATGAACAATGCGGATAAAAACATATTACAAGTGGACTGTATTTTTGACATGAATTATTACAGAACAAAACTAGGTGACCATTTCATACATATATAAACAAACAAACAAAAAAACGTTGCCACCCAGCGCGGAAGAAATCACAGATGAATATTGATAATGCAAATACATACCAAAGCGACATCTACATACTAATAGCTTGGAACACAAGGACCGAAAAGTAATACAAGCAGAATGCATTTTTGCATACATTAAAGCATCCATACTTGACAAACCATTCAATCATATTTGTTGTGCCATAGATAATTAAAAAATATTTAAAAGAGTAACAACTGTTTACAAAAGATCTTTACAAATGACTTATGTTTTGGAAGGCTTCCAAACATCTCTTCTCATAGCATTAATTCATAATTCTCACCCTAGCATTTGGATTTTTAAGAGGAAACTTAAAATTCCTATGCTACTTCCCTTTTGGAAACAATTTATGCAATCAATAGCAGACTTCTCCATCTTCATATAAAGCCTTAAACAGCAAAATAAGCAGAGTAAATGACAAACCAATTACAAAACAAATACTTAGATTATAATGAAAAGTTTTGATTGTGGAATCAACGGCAAATTTTAGCTGTAAAGGTGAAGTAAATGATACTGTTTGAAATACACGATAAAGGTACAACATATTAAAAATCAGAAAAGAATAAAAATGTATACATTTATACAACTTAATATATAAACAAAAGTAACTAAGTGAATTGTCAGTAAAGGTTTAAATAAAGTATTATTCACGGAAAAATAATTTTAGCATTCATCTGAAATGTACATCTTTTCATAATCATTGCATCTAAGTAAAACAATTAAGAAAAACTTATGTGTAAAATCTTTATTCTGTGAATTATGTTACTTCATTTTACAACTAAATGCAATCCAGATTTTAAAGTTAATATTATACAAATATACTGGCTTTTCTTCTTTTTTTTGTACAACAAACTTAATTTATTCAGTAAGGAATATACATTTTACTAGTAATTTAAAGAGTATAACAAAATATACTATTAATGTCAAAGCTATTTTAAGACAGGCAAAATGAGTAAGGGTAGTTACTTAAGTTTCAATTCTACCATACCTAGTTATGTATCAAGCTTGAAAAATTCTTTATCATTTTCTTTCTCGAATACATTGGTACAAGTTAGACACCTCCCTTTACAATATTTCTCAGGGCTTTGAAGAAAATTCCTTATATTTATATACAAAAGTCAACTACAATACATTTATTACAATATATCAAAAGTATAAAACATCTGAATAAGTACATCAGAAGGTGTTTTTGATGCTAAGTTTTAGTACACAGTACTAAAAGAGTCAAGATATTAGGTAGGTCATTAATAAAGACACTGAATAAAGTAGGGCTAATTACAGTACCCTCAGGTAAATCAGTTTCACTTTGTTTAAAGCTGGACATGGAATCACCAAAACGAGTGGCACAGAAACGCTGCAAAAGAAAGTTCATTATACATGAAAGCATATTGTTGCACAAAGCCAGGGTATGTAATTTTTGGATACACCTGAGTTGCCAAACACCACCAAAAGCAGTCCCAAAGTCCACAAAAATGGCTAGAATAGAACATCTCTGATCAAGAGCATCCTATATGGATTGGCCTAGATAAGAAACCTGTTGGTTTATCGACTGACATTTTCTAAATCCAGCCTGTGGTGGGAGTCAAAAGGTTATTGGATTCAAGATACAAGTTTAGGCGAGACGTGATCATTCTTTCCATGACCTTAGATAAAATAATTGTCAATGAAATAGAGCGATAACTGGAGGTTTATTCTTCTTATGAATAGGGAAAACAATTGCCTTTTTCCAAACTGCAGGGACACCAAAATTCGAGCTGTAATTATAAAGTTCCAACAGCACGAAAAGTGCATTGTTGGCAAGATGTTTCAGAAATTCAGGTTGGAATTTATCAGGACCAGGGCTCTTACCACACTTTACGTATCTAATAGCTTCTCTATAGCTCTGAAATGTCAAAGTTCTGATGAAAGACCAAAGCCTTAGAAATATCCTTGTCATTAGTTAAAATGCAACTACCAACTATCAATGGTTCTCTGGAAGCACATTTAAGTTATTCTGTAACTTATTCACGTTATTGAAAACCTATTTGTCATCCTTCCTATATGTCCTTAACTTTTTAAACTGGTCAGCAGTAAAACGTGCAACAGAAGATTTTTCTTTTAGCATAGCGAGATTTTCATTCCAAAAGGGTTTACAGTTAAATTGCTTACCACTAAGAATCAATCTTTTTTTTTTGCAATACCAAGAATGATATCTGGAAATCTATGAAAAGTCTTATCGATACTCTCACTAGCTTCACAGAAACTAGAAGTGTGCGGCAGTCGCTGTAGCAGATTTAGCGTTACCCAGGGTGCACCACGAGGAGGCCTGCTACGTTACACCCCACTGTGATGAACTTTATTACTTCTTAAATACAAATCAATGGTAAACAACGAATAGACAAACAAATCAAATGTGAACATATAATGAATCATCAATGAATATGCAATAAATTAACTAGTTATTAACATTCTTTTGATGTAGAAGACATTAAAACTTAGCAGATGAAATGTCCAAGCACATATTTTGTGCCCTTTCACAATATTCCTATAAATAAATTCTTTGTTTCTTCATATTAGCCTGAAACATTTTTAATAGGTAGGTTTTCCTTTTCTGAGTACAATTTTTGTCTCTTTTCCCGATATTCCTGTAAAGATATTTTCCGTTTTCTTTGGCTTTGGTTTGAAGCATTTTTCACAATTATATTTTCATTTTCCAAGAACTTTTCTTGTCTCTTATTATGATATCCTTCTAAAGATAGTTTCTGTTTCGCCTGAATATAGACCGAAGACTGCTCTTTACTTTCTATCTCATTTTTCTTCTCAGTATGTCCAGAAGACTGGGCTCTAATTTCTGCTTCACTTTCTTCAACGAGCTGAGACCTGCTGGAGACAAATGATAAAGAGGTAGATGACTGGCATTTGCTTGAAAAATTCTTTTTCACAACTACATTTTCTATTTTCTGTAACATTTTTTTTTTCTTATCAAGACATTCCTGTAAAGATACTTCCTGATTCCTCCGAATATGGCTTGAAGATTGAGCTCGGATATGAGCTTGATTTTTTTCAACCACTGGAAACATGTTTAATGCAAATGATGATGAGGCAGATGATTGGTTCTCACTTGAAGCATCCTTTTTCACACCTACATTTTCCTTTTTCATGTGCATTTTCTGTCTCTTATTACGATATTCTTGTAAAGATAGAGTCTGTTTTCTCTGAATACATCCTGAAGACTGGGATCTAATTTCTGCTTCACTTTCTTCAACGAGCTGAGACCTCCTGGAGACAAATGATAAAGAGGTAGATGACTGGCATTTGCTTGAAAAATTCTTTTTCAAAACTAAATTTTCTATTTTCTGTAACATTTTTTTTTTCTTATCAAGACATTCCTGTAAAGATACTTCTTGATTCCTCTGAATATGGCTTGAAGATTGAGCTCGGATATCAGCTTGATTTTTTTCAACCACTGGAAACATGTTTAATGCAAATGATGATGAGGCAGATGATTGGTTCTCACTTGAAGCATCCTTTTTCACAGCTACATTTTCCTTTTTCATGTGCATTTTCTGTCTCTTATTACGATATTCTTGTAAAGATAGAGTCTGTTTTCTCTGAATACATCCTGAAGACTGGGATCTAATTTCTGCTTCACTTTCTTCAACGAGCTGAGACCTGCTGGAGACAAATGATAAAGAGGTAGATGACTGGCATTTGCTTGAAAAATTCTTTTCACAACTAAATTTTCTATTTTCTGTAACATTTTTTTTTTCTTATCAAGACATTCCTGTAAAGATACTTCCTGATTCCTCTGAATATGGCTTGAAGATTGAGCTCGTATATCAGTTTGATTTTTTTCAACCACTGGAAACATGTTTAATGCAAATGATGATGAGGCAGATGATTGGTTCTCACTTGAAGCATCCTCTTTCACAGCTACATTTTCCTTTTTCATGAGCATTTTCTGTCTCTTATTACAATATTCTTGTAAAGATAGAGTCTGTTTCCTCTGAATACAGCCTGAAGACTGGGCTCTAATTTCTGCTTCACTTTCTTCAACGAGCTGAGACCTGCTGGAGACAAATGATAAAGAGGTAGATGACTGGCATTTGCTTGAAACATTCTTTTTCACACTGTTTTCTATTTTCAGTAACATTTTTTTTTCTCTTATTCAGACATTCCTGTAAAGATACTTCCTGATTCCTCTGAATATGGCTTGAAGATTGAGCTCGGATATCAGCTTGATTTTTTTCAACCACTGGAAACATGTTTAATGCAAATGATGATGAGGCAGATGATTGGTTCTTACTTGAAGCATCCTTTTTCACAGCTACATTTTCCTTTTTCATGAGCATTTTCTGTCTTTTATTACGATATTCTTGTAAAGATAGAATCTGTTTTCTCTGAATACACCCTGAAGACTGGGCTTTAATATCTGCAGGATTTTTTTGTACATGCTGACACATGCTTAATATAAAAGACAAACAGGTAGATGGATGAGTATGTATTACATCCAGCTTGAAACCTGGAATGAAGATAAATAAATTTAATGCATTTAATTAAAGAAAAGGATTTATAACTATACACAGAATGGAAATTATGATTTATAATCGTAGTTCCCTGTTAACATTGATGATAAAAGTAACAGAGAATGTGTGATTTGAAGTGCAAAAATAAAATACAATTTCTATGACAAATAATAATGAATACAGCACCAACATATCAGTTATGGTAAAAGATAAAATTACCAATTGAGAACAACAAAATAAGACTCATTCAACACACTTTAAGCTTTGTTCTTTCACCTCACATACTGAAGAATTAAGAAAGTAACCAAATAACAGTTTCACTTATAACATGAACTTAAAGCTTTAAACTCCTCTGTCAGATGCAGAATATGAATTTTCTTTACAGAAACTATTCCTGTAAAAGCTGATTTTACATAAAATTTTGTTTGTATTAATGATTGGAATAAATTTTTCACACATAATTATAAGTAGTAGGCATATATTACCTCAGAATGATAAAAAAATTGATAGATTCAGAATTCACTCTCATCATTTAGGAAAAGCTTCTAAACTAAGTACATGTGAGTGATATAAAATGAATTAAACAGTTTATTAAATAAAAAGCATAAAGTTTGGTACTTTTTAGTTAATGGGGCTCCAGTTTTAATTGTGAACCAAAATGATAAATGTGGTATCCTGTTCAATTCACACCATGAGTAGCTATTTAACTACATAAATGAGAAAAAGTTAAATGAAATTGGCAGTTTTATGCTTCCAGTGAAATCTGAAATTAATATGGTAAAATACATTTTGTATTTTTGTTATTTCTGAATTTGTCTCTTTTTTTCTAGTTTGGATTCAAGAAAATAGTCATTCTTTTAGTAAATCCAAAATTTTTTCTATTTCTAGTTAGATTTTGTACCAAGTGGTGCCTCGTTAACCATTAACTACTTAAACTTCCATGTTTAATAAAATATATAAATATATTTTGAAAATGAAGTGAATGATGGCTGTTTAATTAAAACTATTGGGATGAATAATAAAAATAAACTTACCCAGTGTCTGCAATAAGATATTCTCGTAAGCAACAACCTCTGATTCCTTATCACAGTAGACCTTGAAGAAAAAATTATTTATTATGATTTCAATACGAAAAATAGCAAAAGAACACCTTATGTGACAGCACTTATGATAGAAAACCCTATTAGCTTATTTCATAGAAAAATCAATTAGTCTTACAAATATCAAGTTCTCTTAAAATATTTCAACATTTTACTGAATCAACAGACAGAGATGTGTATTTATAAAATAAACTTATAAAAGAAATAAAATGTACCAAAACATAATATCTCTAAGTAAAAACAAAATAGTTCAAATACAAATAGTACACAAAATCCTCTCTAATCATTTTTGTTATATTAAACATCTTCTTAATGTATAAATTCTAAAAATAAAAGACAAATCCACAGAACAGAAAACAGAACGAATAGTTTTCAACTTACCTTAGATCTAACATCCAAGGAGAGTGCATCTTCATGGAGACAAACAAGACAAACTTTAATTATATATTCTAAATTTATTGGTTGATCTTCCATTTTAGCAGCTAAAAGTAAGGCAGCAACAGAAGCACTCTAAATATTAAAAAAAATAAATAAATATTTTAAAAAAATCACTACAAATCTTGCAAAATGAGAAGTCCTACTTAAAAGATGAGATTTATAAAACCTGTTTCATGTATTTACATAACCCACATAAGTCATCTATGCAGTCTTGGATTAGGATAACTTTTAATTTAAATTTAAAACATTAAGGTAGCAACTTTTTTTCCTTTTTAAAAAAGCTGATATTCTACTATATTTTACCCATTACTACCATTAAAGCAGTTTCAGCATTTAAACAATTGAAAAAAAATTTATACACCCAGAATAAGGACAGACCTGCCAACCTAAGTAAGAACAAAATCCTGCAATATTCTACCATGCATAAAATAATCGACATAACACAAAACAGTATAGTAAAAAATTATAATGTATACTTACTTATAGTTTATAGGATCTCTTTAATAATATTACACAGTTAAAAATATTTCCTTACTGTTCAGCTCATCTTGAAATTATAATATTAAACAAAAGTTATATATTTAAAATTTGGAATCATATATTTTAATGAACCTCATATTTACCCTAGCAGGGAACCCCAGCAAATCTTGGAATTTTTGTAGCATTTACTGTAGATGATTTTTCTATTTTTAAAAATTCACTGTGAAATTTTTCTTCACAATAGTGTCCTTGTGGGTTCGATTTGCATATTAGCAAATTTTCAAAGGTTTCCCTTGACATAGATGACCTGAACTGAGTAGATATTTTTGCTATGTAACTAAAAACACTCTCCCATTCTGCATTACTGTGAGGGATTGTTAAAACCAACGTTATTTTTATGTTTCGGAATCTGGTAATAATAGAGACCATTCCGGAAACCCGGAAGATGCATCAAAAATCCGGGATTGCCAGGGTAAATCCAGAAAGCTGGCAGGTCTGTAATGAATAACCTTTCCAGCACACACCAATACCCTTTCAACTTTTCACAGAAAGACAGGAAACCATCTTCATGGAGATGAGAGAGAGATGCAATTAAAATATATACTGTGTCACACACTCAGTTTTTCACTGAAGATCCTTTTAAATCAGTAACTACTTTGTGGATTTCAGGTGCTTGTTTCTCATAGCTGAAAGGTTTTCTAAATATTTCATATCCCAGTCACTTTATTAGTATGACTTAACATGATATCATAAATTAGGATGGTATGATTTGTTTGAACAATAAACAGTTAATTTACCTTGTTTGCGAAGTGATTTAAAGTCCACCATGTTTCTCGGAATTTCTTGTGAAAGTGTCCTTCCCAAAGAATTATGCATAAGCCTCATCATTGGTAGACGGAAATGCTGACGTAACTCGATGATTCCAAGACCTACACCTAGTATTTGACCCACTAGGCATAAGCACTTTATCCATAGATCCAAAATAATATCCCATCATTCAGTTTGCCAAGAAGACCTCTAACAGTCTTTCTATACTTCTATTAAGAAAAAGAATTACACCATGACTAGCAATTAAATTAAAACATATTATTATTTAATGATTAACTGCAAAATGTACTATTTATTCACCAATCAAACAAACCAGCTACCAATTCACTTACCAACCACTCAATAAATTTCAAGTTATTGTTAAATATCTAAAATTCTTAGAGGAAGAATTAAATTTTAGTTCAGTTGTTTTAATTATTACAATTTAGTTGCTTAAAACAAAATTAGAATAATTGAGCGTGTTATGAAATTTAAGGAAAGAGTTAATCTTCACAAATGCAATACCCATTAAATAAATTTTACAGTATACCATTATTTAAGTGATTCACCCATAAAATTTATTTCTTTAACTTTAATTGGATTATTTTTTACTTCCACTAAAGCATTCAAGTATTTTATGCAGAAAAGATACCTCCTTTTTGGAGATGTTATTTCTGCAAACAGCAGGCAAGGTGATGGGGGAACCAAAAAAAATCAATCATGCTATGACACGCATTTAAGTGAATATATTGTCACACTCTGGATGACATAATAAAACAAAGCAGCTTATGATTAATTTCTGTCCGGCGATAAAAGTGCAATAGCTTGATGCAAATTAATATCTAGACACATACATAAAAATCTAAAATTACTCACATTACTATGCGAATCCGTAAAGGAGTGATACCCATAAAACCTTTGCATGTACATTACTGCAGTACAGGCACATTTATTGGGCACATGAAGACGCTCCGACATTTCTTTTATGAAGTTAGTGGCCTCAACCTTTATAAGTAATTCACTGTATCGTTCTTTTTCCGAGCAGGGTAACTTTCTCTCCGTAATGCTCTCCATCTTAATCCAAGCGCAAATACAGGACACTTTAAAACTGGATCAGACGAGAACTTGCAAGAACTTGACACGAGATCAAGAGAACAAGATCGAATTGATTATCGCAATATTTGGATACACGTGCTAAATGACACTCCAAACAAACAAGTACTGTCAAGTGCAAGATCATAATACAAAACAACCGCTCATGAGTGTTGCCAAAACATAAAACTAATGTTTTTATTAGCAGCAAAATAACTGACGGAACAAAATAAAAAATGAAAGAAGAAAAAAAAGGCCTGTTTGACTTGATGATGAAAAAACACTTTTTCTATTGAAACTTTTCTTACGTTCACATCACCGGGCTTGATTATCCTATATTCACAGATTTAGAATTCCTTTCGACATCTAAGGGCCTGTTCACATAGGAGTCCGTTGCGTTGCGTTAAGGAAAAGATGACGTTAAGACGAAAATGAACCAATCATAGGCGTTAAAAATGTCATTGCTAATCGTTTAGAGGACTATGATTGGTTTATTTTCGTCTCAACGTCATCTTTTCCTTAACGCTACGCAACGGACTCCTATGTGAACAGGCCCTAACACCTGAATTTTACTTTGATGTTGTTTCAATTGATTCACAGGTCTTAAAATAATTTTGGGCCATTACAATTTTATTGATATATTGGGAACATTGACATTGACATTGACATAAAACACTATAGAGGCACTAGGGAGCAAGAGCTCCTTATCCTCAGTTTCAAGGTTAGTATGTGACATACCGTTCTCAAGTTTACAAATACGGTGAAACGTCGTAACGTCTCTTGATCTCGTCACTGGGTACGTCAGTTTTCGTCTACTATACATCACGTGATTATCGGGTGGCAGAAAACAGAAGCCGTTCCTAAGCGTTTGTATGTGTTTTTGGACGATACCTTCATTTGAGTTAAATAATTTAAGTTTATTTATAAAATTCCTCATATTGGTTGTCTGTAACAGGTATTTTAACACTTTTTTTCAATATTTCGCAAGGTTTAAGAGAATATAATCATTCTTTCGTTGAGAATGAGTATTATTATGTTGAGATATGTATAGATATCAGGATAAGTTACTTCAGGCCAGCGTCTTGTATCGTAACTCCAGTCTTCCTCTGTCAATAAATACGGGTCACACACAGAATAAACCTTTCCGGGCTGTACCTGGATGTTTAATTTAGTGATATACCTTTGTTTAGATACCGTATCTAAAGACTTTGTGTAATCTGACCGCATTTTATTCAACAAGCTGTAAGAATGCTCATTGAACGCCATTTTAAATTTTGCAATGTTTTGCCACTCCTCGCCAAACAAGAAGTAAAATCTGCAAGAGTTGCGAGTGACATGCTGCGAAACACTGCCCTATAGTGTTGACAATGAATGAGGGAGAAAGAATAATTTAATTAGTTGAAAAATCAACTACTTAACTAGAACGAGTACGAGTAACCAATGTGGCATGGCTAACTTAAATGATAATGGAGAAATTAAACATGGGATGAAACAAGATATTATATAAATAAATAATAATAGTAATAATGATAATAATTTAAAAAATTTTTTTGCAATATGATTGGGATAAAAAAAAAACAAGTTAGTGGAAGTTACACGAAAGGGTGGTAGGTCCGAAATCCGTAAGGTGCGAGTAGCGAAATCAAAGAGGAAAGCAAGCAGGATTGGAATTTCGGGAATAGGTTATCAATCCCCTTCTCCAGCAAACAGCTGGTCCGAGGGGGAATCGCATGGTAGAAAGAGGAACGATCGAAAAAGAAAGACAGGTCAAAGAATATTGGGGACACATCTTGATTCGTAACATAGGCAACCAAGTCAACAACTTTCAAAATCGAACCATGATGAAATTATATTAAACATACTGTAGTGAAGAAAGAAATGTTGAATGGTGAAATTGTAATGCTGAAATTTTCCCGAATTTTAGTTTTAAATAGTTCCTCGTCGTGTAATACATTTTGTGTATTATAATCTTTGATTTGCAGTGTTCTTTGCTCACTGCTTTCACTGAGGAAATTGTCTTGCAGACTTAATTTCTCTCCTGACTTAAGTCTTAGTATATGCATGGCCTGTTAAGGAGCCTTTAAACGAGTTGTTGTTTCTGTAAGAATGTTGTTTTAAACGAGTTGTCGGTACTTGTAAAACTCTGCCCACAAATGCGTAAGTAAAATTTATAGAGAATTCATTAACACAATTATCTAACTTATTTCATGTTTAATATTTGCATGCACGTTTTTACTCATTGTTGTTAATAACCGTACAAAAACCTTACTCTTGCCTAATTTTCAATAAAATTTATTTAATTTTAGCATTTATTAGAGTAAAGCTGATCCCAATTTTAGGTATTTTAATTTCTTAAAAACTATGTTATAATTCCTTTAAAGAAAAACACGAAGTTCACTGTTCCGTTCAGATAAAAATGAGCCTCGCCACCCCAGAGAATGTTCCACGGTCAGGAGTCATCAACTTCCATTGGGAAGGAAAGTCGGGGCAAAAGATAAGCGACGGTCAGTGTCGGTAAGAAGCAGTTGCTGGTTACGGCTCATCTTATACGGAAAAAAACTCACTATTTTTTTTAGGATCTTCTGCACTGTGCTATACGGTACGTCTAATTGTCGTGACACTGCACATGCACTGCTGACTCAATGATCATTTGTCAGTGACTACTCGACAACAGCCGTTGCTACGTCTGAAACGATTTCTTTGCTGATAGACTTTTGCCCTCTGCCACGTTGAACGCTTAAACATCCAGTGTTTTCAAATCTAGATATCCTGTCTCTCATACCTTGTGGAGACATTGGACCCTGACGCAATTTCTTTTGACGTAAAAATTCGGGAAGAGATGCAACAGCATTTCCCTGGTTTTGATTAAAATAAAAGTACTACGATTAACGCACGTTCTTGTAATTCAATTGCCGTTGTAATTGAAAGAATGATACTCACCCGATGTCATTCTTTTTATACCCAGAATTCACTTTGAAATCGTATGCTTATGCAAATCAGATTGTTTTCTTCTTCACTTGCAGTGCCACATTTATCAACTTTTGTACCGTCATAATACACAGTCCAGTCATATTAATGTGACCACTGCCTACTTTTGACGTCAACGTTAAATAACCAATCGCAGAAGGCACGTGTCATCAGCAAATTTGGTGGATATATAAAGTGTGTTGTAGGCATTCGGAAAACATTTCAGTTCTTGCAGTCATGCAGAAACAGAGCGATTTATCCGACGTCCAAAAGGACATGATCATTGGCTTTCGGGCTAAGGGAGGAGTTGCTCGGGGTAGCGTCCTGCTCATCACAGATCCGTAGTCTGCTGTCTCATGAGTACTGTAGCGCCATCTATTGCATAGAATATTTTTACTGTTTTGTAAACTTTCGGACCACGTGTTTCATGCGTAGTACATTATAAAATGGATAATCAAAACAATTTCAATTGTACATATTGTAATAAAATCTTTTCGCGTCATTTCAATTTGAAAAGACATTTAAAATCTGTTCATAACCATAATGAACTACAAAAAGTAGAGATTTTGAAAGAATTTAATAATTTTAAAGTACTTTTAATAATTTTAAAGTAAATTTTAAGTAAATTTAATAATTTTAAAGGAATAATTTTAATAATTTTAATAATTAACTAGAACCAGTTGTTTAAAGTTAATTTCAATTTTTATATTTTCTAAATTTATTGAAAGAAGAAACTTAGCATTTACACAATTAAATGAAAAAAATATATTTTCTGGAATATTTGGCCAGAATCCAATTAAAGTTCTATATATTATGCATTAAAAAATGCAAATTAAAAATAATTAACTAGAACCAGTTGTTTAAAGTTAATTTCAATTTTTATATTTTCTAAATTTATTGAAAGAAGAAACTTAACATTTACACAATTAAATGAAAAAAATATATTTTCTGGAATGTTTGGCCAGAATCCAATTAAAGTTCTATATATTATGCATTAAAAAATGCAAATTAAAAATAATTAACTAGAACCAGTTGTTTAAAGTTAATTTCAATTTTTATATTTTCTAAATTTATTGAAAGAAGAAACTTAACATTTACACAATTAAATGAAAAAAATATATTTTCTGGAATATTTGGCCAGATTCCAATTAAAGTTCTATATATTATGCATTAAAAAATGCAAATTAAAAATAATTAACTAGAAGCAGTTGTATAAAGTTAATTTCAATTTTTGTATATATATAAAGTTTTGTAATTTTTTCCCGATTATTCATACTCATATCTTACGTGTTAAGCAATTGTTAATTATTCTCTCCAGTAGATGGCGATAGCAGCGTAGCCCCAGAGAGACGTCGTGAGCAGGACGCTACCCCGAGCAACTCCTGCCAAGGGTGGAAGAATTTCCGAAACGGCTAATTTTGTAAACTGTTCGCGGGCCGCTGTGGTAAAAGTATACCGTGCATGGCAAAATGGCACTATCCAAAATCAGCGACGTGGCAAATGTGATGCACCATGGGCCATAGATGGCAGAGGTGAACGACGGCTGCGGAGATGCATTCGGGCGAATAGACGTGGAACCGTTGAGCAACTGACGTCCAGATGAACCAAGGGGCTATCAACAGTGTCTCCACAACGACGGTTCAGCGAACGTTGCTGCGCATAGGCCTCCGCAGCAGACGCCTGGTTAATGCACCTATGCTGACTGCTGTTCATCGGCGACGAAGGCTGGAATTTGCACGCCAGTACCGCAACTGGACTTCCACTGAGTGGAGACAGATGGCTTTATTCCGATGAATCACGTTTTATGCTCCATCGGACAGATGCACGTTGGCGTATACGGCGTGACACATCTGAAAGCAAACACCCTGCAACAATTGCCAGAAGGTTCCAAGCTGGAGGAGGGAGCATTATGGTCTGGGGAATGTTTTCATGGTATTCTCTGGGTTCACTCATCATTGTGGAAGGCACGATGGATCAACACAAGTATGCATCTATCCTTGCGGACCATGTTCACCCTTACATGCGAATTGTTCTTCCTCATGATGATGGCATGTACCTGCAGGACAATGCGATGTGTCATAAAGCTCGCAGTGTACGTGCGTGGTTCGAAGAGCACCAGGATGAGTTTACCGTACTCCCTTGGCCAACAAATTCCCCGGACTTGAACCCAATCGAGAATCTGTGGGATCACATCGATCGGGTTGTTCGCACCATGGATCCTCACCCGCGTAACCTACCGCAGCTGGACATAGCACTGGAGTCGGCATGGCTCAACATCCCATTGAACACCTCAAGGAACCTATTTGACTCTCTTCCTGCACGTCTCGCAGCGGTCCGCTCTGTGAAAGGTGGTTATTCTGGATTTTGACAGGTGGTCACATTAATGTGACTGGACTGTGTACTTTAAAATGTATAAATAATAGTTTTAAACATCATAATGCTTGAGAATGTAAAAATAAAAGTTTTAAATGACTTTTTTAACTGTGCACAGTTATTTATTGCATGACTTTTCAAGCATTTAGGCTATAATGAGCTACCTAGCGGACATTTTAACTTTTTTTTTGGCGGAATCTTTGAGCGCATTCTTTGAATTATCTATCTGCAAAATTTCATCTCAATCCGCCTTTCAGTTACAGCTACAGAGGGCTCTGAATAGGCCAAGTTTAATTATGATCCCCTGGTATTACCCATGATTTGACAACTTATCAAAAAACTGAATTATGAACATAGATGAATTATAAATGTTAGATTAATGTACTAACTATACTGATGTTATGTTTACAATAAGAATGTCTCATTATGTAATTATGAAAATCATCTAATAAAATAAATTGTTCATGAAAGTATAGTTGTTTTTGGATTTTTCTTTATAATATCCAAAATTGCTTAGACACCGGAAAAGAAACGTGTTGTTAGGTCCCCAGCCCGGAGTACATATAGAGAGAAGACAATATACAGAAAGAAATACACAGACAGAGATTATTTTTACACTGATGATGACCCTGGTGTTAAGCATATTTGTATCTTAACACCAGGGCATCTTTAAGCATCTTTGCACTATTAAAAAATTAGAAATAAATAATAATAATTTTAGTTCACATATCAGTATAACAAGACAAATAAGGCTTTAAAATAATCTTGGAACACATAACAAAGCATTTAATGGATTAGATAACTTTATAGTAAAATACTAACTGAGATAAGTGAAAATTTCAAATTACAGTAAAATGTAAAATACTCAAGGTGACGATGAACAATGCGGATAAAAACATATTACAAGTGGACTGTATTTTTGACATGAATTTATTACAGAACAAAACTAGGTGACCATTTCATACATATATAAACAAACAAACAAAAAACGTTGCCACCCAGCGCGGAAGAAACCACAGATGAATATTGATAAATGCAAATACATACCAAAGCGACATCTACATACTAATAGCTTGGAACACAAGGACCGAAAAGTAATACAAGCAGAATGCATTTTTGCATACATTAAAGCATCCATACTTGACAAACCATTCAATCATATTTGTTGTGCCATAGATAATTAAAAAATATTTAAAAGAGTAACAACTGTTTACAAAAGATCTTTACAAATGACTTATGTTTTGGAAGGCTTCCAAACATCTCTTCTCATAGCATTAATTCATAATTCTCACCCTAGCATTTGGATTTTTAAGAGGAAACTTAAAATTCCTATGCTACTTCCCTTTTGGAAACAATTTATGCAATCAATAGCAGACTTCTCCATCTTCATATAAAGCCTTAAACAGCAAAATAAGCAGAGTAAATGACAAACCAATTACAAAACAAATACTTAGATTATAATGAAAAGTTTTGATTGTGGAATCAACGGCAAATTTTAGCTGTAAAGGTGAAGTAAATGATACTGTTTGAAATACACGATAAAGGTACAACATATTAAAAATCAGAAAAGAATAAAAATGTATACATTTATACAACTTAATATATAAACAAAAGTAACTAAGTGAATTGTCAGTAAAGGTTTAAATAAAGTATTATTCACGGAAAAATAATTTTAGCATTCATCTGAAATGTACATCTTTTCATAATCATTGCATCTAAGTAAAACAATTAAGAAAAACTTATGTGTAAAATCTTTATTCTGTGAATTATGTTACTTCATTTTACAACTAAATGCAATCCAGATTTTAAAGTTAATATTATACAAATATACTGGCTTTTCTTCTTTTTTTTGTACAACAAACTTAATTTATTCAGTAAGGAATATACATTTTACTAGTAATTTAAAGAGTATAACAAAATATACTATTAATGTCAAAGCTATTTTAAGACAGGCAAAATGAGTAAGGGTAGTTACTTAAGTTTCAATTCTACCATACCTAGTTATGTATCAAGCTTGAAAAATTCTTTATCATTTTCTTTCTCGAATACATTGGTACAAGTTAGACACCTCCCTTTACAATATTTCTCAGGGCTTTGAAGAAAATTCCTTATATTTATATACAAAAGTCAACTACAATACATTTATTACAATATATCAAAAGTATAAAACATCTGAATAAGTACATCAGAAGGTGTTTTTGATGCTAAGTTTTAGTACACAGTACTAAAAGAGTCAAGATATTAGGTAGGTCATTAATAAAGACACTGAATAAAGTAGGGCTAATTACAGTACCCTCAGGTAAATCAGTTTCACTTTGTTTAAAGCTGGACATGGAATCACCAAAACGAGTGGCACAGAAACGCTGCAAAAGAAAGTTCATTATACATGAAAGCATATTGTTGCACAAAGCCAGGGTATGTAATTTTTGGATACACCTGAGTTGCCAAACACCACCAAAAGCAGTCCCAAAGTCCACAAAAATGGCTAGAATAGAACATCTCTGATCAAGAGCATCCTATATGGATTGGCCTAGATAAGAAACCTGTTGGTTTATCGACTGACATTTTCTAAATCCAGCCTGTGGTGGGAGTCAAAAGGTTATTGGATTCAAGATACAAGTTTAGGCGAGACGTGATCATTCTTTCCATGACCTTAGATAAAATAATTGTCAATGAAATAGAGCGATAACTGGAGGTTTATTCTTCTTATGAATAGGGAAAACAATTGCCTTTTTCCAAACTGCAGGGACACCAAAATTCGAGCTGTAATTATAAAGTTCCAACAGCACGAAAAGTGCATTGTTGGCAAGATGTTTCAGAAATTCAGGTTGGAATTTATCAGGACCAGGGCTCTTACCACACTTTACGTATCTAATAGCTTCTCTATAGCTCTGAAATGTCAAAGTTCTGATGAAAGACCAAAGCCTTAGAAATATCCTTGTCATTAGTTAAAATGCAACTACCAACTATCAATGGTTCTCTGGAAGCACATTTAAGTTATTCTGTAACTTATTCACGTTATTGAAAACCTATTTGTCATCCTTCCTATATGTCCTCAACTTTTTAAACTGGTCAGCAGTAAAACGTGCAACAGAAGATTTTTCTTTTAGCATAGCGAG
Source organism: Dolomedes plantarius (assembly GCA_907164885.2). Taxonomy (NCBI): domain Eukaryota; kingdom Metazoa; phylum Arthropoda; class Arachnida; order Araneae; family Dolomedidae; genus Dolomedes; species Dolomedes plantarius. Next base: position 228,702,694 of record OU015491.1, read on the forward strand.
ATTTTCATTCCAAAAGGGTTTACAGTTAAATTGCTTACCACTAAGAATCAATCTTTTTTTTTTGCAATACCAAGAATGATATCTGGAAATCTATGAAAAGTCTTATCGATACTCTCACTAGCTTCACAGAAACTAGAAGTGTGCGGCAGTCGCTGTAGCAGATTTAGCGTTACCCAGGGTGCACCACGAGGAGGCCTGCTACGTTACACCCCACTGTGATGAACTTTATTACTTCTTAAATACAAATCAATGGTAAACAACGAATAGACAAACAAATCAAATGTGAACATATAATGAATCATCAATGAATATGCAATAAATTAACTAGTTATTAACATTCTTTTGATGTAGAAGACATTAAAACTTAGCAGATGAAATGTCCAAGCACATATTTTGTGCCCTTCCACAATATTCCTATAAATAAATTCTTTGTTTCTTCATATTAGCCTGAAACATTTTTAATAGGTAGGTTTTCCTTTTCTGAGTACAATTTTTGTCTCTTTTCCCGATATTCCTGTAAAGATATTTTCCGTTTTCTTTGGCTTTGGTTTGAAGCATTTTTCACAATTATATTTTCATTTTCCAAGAACTTTTCTTGTCTCTTATTATGATATCCTTCTAAAGATAGTTTCTGTTTCGCCTGAATATAGACCGAAGACTGCTCTTTACTTTCTATCTCATTTTTCTTCTCAGTATGTCCAGAAGACTGGGCTCTAATTTCTGCTTCACTTTCTTCAACGAGCTGAGACCTGCTGGAGACAAATGATAAAGAGGTAGATGACTGGCATTTGCTTGAAAAATTCTTTTTCACAACTACATTTTCTATTTTCTGTAACATTTTTTTTTTCTTATCAAGACATTCCTGTAAAGATACTTCCTGATTCCTCCGAATATGGCTTGAAGATTGAGCTCGGATATGAGCTTGATTTTTTTCAACCACTGGAAACATGTTTAATGCAAATGATGATGAGGCAGATGATTGGTTCTCACTTGAAGCATCCTTTTTCACACCTACATTTTCCTTTTTCATGTGCATTTTCTGTCTCTTATTACGATATTCTTGTAAAGATAGAGTCTGTTTTCTCTGAATACATCCTGAAGACTGGGATCTAATTTCTGCTTCACTTTCTTCAACGAGCTGAGACCTCCTGGAGACAAATGATAAAGAGGTAGATGACTGGCATTTGCTTGAAAAATTCTTTTTCAAAACTAAATTTTCTATTTTCTGTAACATTTTTTTTTTCTTATCAAGACATTCCTGTAAAGATACTTCTTGATTCCTCTGAATATGGCTTGAAGATTGAGCTCGGATATCAGCTTGATTTTTTTCAACCACTGGAAACATGTTTAATGCAAATGATGATGAGGCAGATGATTGGTTCTCACTTGAAGCATCCTTTTTCACAGCTACATTTTCCTTTTTCATGAGCATTTTCTGTCTCTTATTACGATATTCTTGTAAAGATAGAGTCTGTTTTCTCTGAATACATCCTGAAGACTGGGATCTAATTTCTGCTTCACTTTCTTCAACGAGCTGAGACCTCCTGGAGACAAATGATAAAGAGGTAGATGACTGGCATTTGCTTGAAAAATTCTTTTTCAAAACTAAATTTTCTATTTGCTGTAACATTTTTTTTTTCTTATCAAGACATTCCTGTAAAGATACTTCTTGATTCCTCTGAATATGGCTTGAAGATTGAGCTCGGATATCAGCTTGATTTTTTTCAACCACTGGAAACATGTTTAATGCAAATGATGATGAGGCAGATGATTGGTTCTCACTTGAAGCATCCTTTTTCACAGCTACATTTTCCTTTTTCATGTGCATTTTCTGTCTCTTATTACGATATTCTTGTAAAGATAGAGTCTGTTTTCTCTGAATACATCCTGAAGACTGGGATCTAATTTCTGCTTCACTTTCTTCAACGAGCTGAGACCTGCTGGAGACAAATGATAAAGAGGTAGATGACTGGCATTTGCTTGAAAAATTCTTTTTCACAACTAAATTTTCTATTTTCTGTAACATTTTTTTTTTCTTATCAAGACATTCCTGTAAAGATACTTCCTGATTCCTCTGAATATGGCTTGAAGATTGAGCTCGTATATCAGTTTGATTTTTTTCAACCACTGGAAACATGTTTAATGCAAATGATGATGAGGCAGATGATTGGTTCTCACTTGAAGCATCCTCTTTCACAGTTACATTTTCCTTTTTCATGAGCATTTTCTGTCTCTTATTACAATATTCTTGTAAAGATAGAGTCTGTTTCCTCTGAATACAGCCTGAAGACTGGGCTCTAATTTCTGCTTCACTTTCTTCAACGAGCTGAGACCTGCTGGAGACAAATGATAAAGAGGTAGATGACTGGCATTTGCTTGAAACATTCTTTTTCACACCGTTTTCTATTTTCAGTAACATTTTTTTTCTCTTATTCAGACATTCCTGTAAAGATACTTCCTGATTCCTCTGAATATGGCTTGAAGATTGAGCTCGGATATCAGCTTGATTTTTTTCAACCACTGGAAACATGTTTAATGCAAATGATGATGAGGCAGATGATTGGTTCTTACTTGAAGCATCCTTTTTCACAGCTACATTTTCCTTTTTCATGAGCATTTTCTGTCTTTTATTACGATATTCTTGTAAAGATAGAATCTGTTTTCTCTGAATACACCCTGAAGACTGGGCTTTAATATCTGCAGGATTTTTTTGTACATGCTGACACATGCTTAATATAAAGACAAACAGGTAGATGGATGAGTATGTATTACATCCAGCTTGAAACCTGGAATGAAGATAAATAAATTTAATGCATTTAATTAAAGAAAAGGATTTATAACTATACACAGAATGGAAATTATGATTTATAATCGTAGTTCCCTGTTAACATTGATGATAAAAGTAACAGAGAATGTGTGATTTGAAGTGCAAAAATAAAATACAATTTCTATGACAAATAATAATGAATACAGCACCAACATATCAGTTATGGTAAAAGATAAAATTACCAATTGAGAACAACAAAATAAGACTCATTCAACACACTTTAAGCTTTGTTCTTTCACCTCACATACTGAAGAATTAAGAAAGTAACCAAATAACAGTTTCACTTATAACATGAACTTAAAGCTTTAAACTCCTCTGTCAGATGCAGAATATGAATTTTCTTTACAGAAACTATTCCTGTAAAAGCTGATTTTACATAAAATTTTGTTTGTATTAATGATTGGAATAAATTTTTCACACATAATTATAAGTAGTAGGCATATATTACCTCAGAATGATAAAAAAATTGATAGATTCAGAATTCACTCTCATCATTTAGGAAAAGCTTCTAAACTAAGTACATGTGAGTGATATAAAATGAATTAAACAGTTTATTAAATAAAAAGCATAAAGTTTGGTACTTTTTAGTTAATGGGGCTCCAGTTTTAATTGTGAACCAAAATGATAAATGTGGTATCCTGTTCAATTCACACCATGAGTAGCTATTTAACTACATAAATGAGAAAAAGTTAAATGAAATTGGCAGTTTTATGCTTCCAGTGAAATCTGAAATTAATATGGTAAAATACATTTTGTATTTTTGTTATTTCTGAATTTGTCTCTTTTTTTCTAGTTTGGATTCAAGAAAATAGTCATTCTTTTAGTAAATCCAAAATTTTTTCTATTTCTAGTTAGATTTTGTACCAAGTGGTGCCTCGTTAACCATTAACTACTTAAACTTCCATGTTTAATAAAATATATAAATATATTTTGAAAATGAAGTGAATGATGGCTGTTTAATTAAAACTATTGGGATGAATAATAAAAATAAACTTACCCAGTGTCTGCAATAAGATATTCTCGTAAGCAACAACCTCTGATTCCTTATCACAGTAGACCTTGAAGAAAAAATTATTTATTATGATTTCAATACGAAAAATAGCAAAAGAACACCTTATGTGACAGCACTTATGATAGAAAACCCTATTAGCTTATTTCATAGAAAAATCAATTAGTCTTACAAATATCAAGTTCTCTTAAAATATTTCAACATTTTACTGAATCAACAGACAGAGATGTGTATTTATAAAATAAACTTATAAAAGAAATAAAATGTACCAAAACATAATATCTCTAAGTAAAAACAAAATAGTTCAAATACAAATAGTACACAAAATCCTCTCTAATCATTTTTGTTATATTAAACATCTTCTTAATGTATAAATTCTAAAAATAAAAGACAAATCCACAGAACAGAAAACAGAACGAATAGTTTTCAACTTACCTTAGATCTAACATCCAAGGAGAGTGCATCTTCATGGAGACAAACAAGACAAACTTTAATTATATATTCTAAATTTATTGGTTGATCTTCCATTTTAGCAGCTAAAAGTAAGGCAGCAACAGAAGCACTCTAAATATTAAAAAAAATAAATAAATATTGTTAAAAAAATCACTACAAATCTTGCAAAATGAGAAGTCCTACTTAAAAGATGAGATTTATAAAACCTGTTTCATGTATTTACATAACCCACATAAGTCATCTATGCAGTCTTGGATTAGGATAACTTTTAATTTAAATTTAAAACATTAAGGTAGCAACTTTTTTTCCTTTTTAAAAAAGCTGATATTCTACTATATTTTACCCATTACTACCATTAAAGCAGTTTCAGCATTTAAACAATTGAAAAAAAATTTATACACCCAGAATAAGGACAGACCTGCCAACCTAAGTAAGAACAAAATCCTGCAATATTCTACCATGCATAAAATAATCGACATAACACAAAACAGTATAGTAAAAAATTATAATGTATACTTACTTATAGTTTATAGGATCTCTTTAATAATATTACACAGTTAAAAATATTTCCTTACTGTTCAGCTCATCTTGAAATTATAATATTAAACAAAAGTTATATATTTAAAATTTGGAATCATATATTTTAATGAACCTCATATTTACCCTAGCAGGGAACCCCAGCAAATCTTGGAATTTTTGTAGCATTTACTGTAGATGATTTTTCTATTTTTAAAAATTCACTGTGAAATTTTTCTTCACAATAGTGTCCTTGTGGGTTCGATTTGCATATTAGCAAATTTTCAAAGGTTTCCCTTGACATAGATGACCTGAACTGAGTAGATATTTTTGCTATGTAACTAAAAACACTCTCCCATTCTGCATTACTGTGAGGGATTGTTAAAACCAACGTTATTTTTATGTTTCGGAATCTGGTAATAATAGAGACCATTCCGGAAACCCGGAAGATGCATCAAAAATCCGGGATTGCCAGGGTAAATCCAGAAAGCTGGCAGGTCTGTAATGAATAACCTTTCCAGCACACACCAATACCCTTTCAACTTTTCACAGAAAGACAGGAAACCATCTTCATGGAGATGAGAGAGAGATGCAATTAAAATATATACTGTGTCACACACTCAGTTTTTCACTGAAGATCCTTTTAAATCAGTAACTACTTTGTGGATTTCAGGTGCTTGTTTCTCATAGCTGAAAGGTTTTCTAAATATTTCATATCCCAGTCACTTTATTAGTATGACTTAACATGATATCATAAATTAGGATGGTATGATTTGTTTGAACAATAAACAGTTAATTTACCTTGTTTGCGAAGTGATTTAAAGTCCACCATGTTTCTCGGAATTTCTTGTGAAAGTGTCCTTCCCAAAGAATTATGCATAAGCCTCATCATTGGTAGACGGAAATGCTGACGTAACTCGATGATTCCAAGACCTACACCTAGTATTTGACCCACTAGGCATAAGCACTTTATCCATAGATCCAAAATAATATCCCATCATTCAGTTTGCCAAGAAGACCTCTAACAGTCTTTCTATACTTCTATTAAGAAAAAGAATTACACCATGACTAGCAATTAAATTAAAACATATTATTATTTAATGATTAACTGCAAAATGTACTATTTATTCACCAATCAAACAAACCAGCTACCAATTCACTTACCAACCACTCAATAAATTTCAAGTTATTGTTAAATATCTAAAATTCTTAGAGGAAGAATTAAATTTTAGTTCAGTTGTTTTAATTATTACAATTTAGTTGCTTAAAACAAAATTAGAATAATTGAGCGTGTTATGAAATTTAAGGAAAGAGTTAATCTTCACAAATGCAATACCCATTAAATAAATTTTACAGTATACCATTATTTAAGTGATTCACCCATAAAATTTATTTCTTTAACTTTAATTGGATTATTTTTACTTCCACTAAAGCATTCAAGTATTTTATGCAGAAAAGATACCTCCTTTTTGGAGATGTTATTTCTGCAAACAGCAGGCAAGGTGATGGGGGAACCAAAAAAAATCAATCATGCTATGACACGCATTTAAGTGAATATATTGTCACACTCTGGATGACATAATAAAACAAAGCAGCTTATGATTAATTTCTGTCCGGCGATAAAAGTGCAATAGCTTGATGCAAATTAATATCTAGACACATACATAAAAATCTAAAATTACTCACATTACTATGCGAATCCGTAAAGGAGTGATACCCATAAAACCTTTGCATGTACATTACTGCAGTACAGGCACATTTATTGGGCACATGAAGACGCTCCGACATTTCTTTTATGAAGTTAGTGGCCTCAACCTTTATAAGTAATTCACTGTATCGTTCTTTTTCCGAGCAGGGTAACTTTCTCTCCGTAATGCTCTCCATCTTAATCCAAGCGCAAATACAGGACACTTTAAAACTGGATCAGACGAGAACTTGCAAGAACTTGACACGAGATCAAGAGAACAAGATCGAATTGATTATCGCAATATTTGGATACACGTGCTAAATGACACTCCAAACAAACAAGTACTGTCAAGTGCAAGATCATAATACAAAACAACCGCTCATGAGTGTTGCCAAAACATAAAACTAATGTTTTTATTAGCAGCAAAATAACTGACGGAACAAAATAAAAAATGAAAGAAGAAAAAAAAAGGCCTGTTTGACTTGATGATGAAAAAACACTTTTTCTATTGAAACTTTTCTTACGTTCACATCACCGGGCTTGATTATCCTATATTCACAGATTTAGAATTCCTTTCGACATCTAACACCTGAATTTTACTTTGATGTTGTTTCAATTGATTCACAGGTCTTAAAATAATTTTGGGCCATTACAATTTTATTGATATATTGGGAACATTGACATTGACATTGACATAAAACACTATAGAGGCACTAGGGAGCAAGAGCTCCTTATCCTCAGTTTCAAGGTTAGTATGTGACATACCGTTCTCAAGTTTACAAATACGGTGAAACGTCGTAACGTCTCTTGATCTCGTCACTGGGTACGTCAGTTTTCGTCTACTATACATCACGTGATTATCGGGTGGCAGAAAACAGAAGCCGTTCCTAAGCGTTTGTATGTGTTTTTGGACGATACCTTCATTTGAGTTAAATAATTTAAGTTTATTTATAAAATTCCTCATATTGGTTGTCTGTAACAGGTATTTTAACACTTTTTTTCAATATTTCGCAAGGTTTAAGAGAATATAATCATTCTTTCGTTGAGAATGAGTATTATTATGTTGAGATATGTATAGATATCAGGATAAGTTACTTCAGGCCAGCGTCTTGTATCGTAACTCCAGTCTTCCTCTGTCAATAAATACGGGTCACACACAGAATAAACCTTTCCGGGCTGTACCTGGATGTTTAATTTAGTGATATACCTTTGTTTAGATACCGTATCTAAAGACTTTGTGTAATCTGACCGCATTTTATTCAACAAGCTGTAAGAATGCTCATTGAACGCCATTTTAAATTTTGCAATGTTTTGCCACTCCTCGCCAAACAAGAAGTAAAATCTGCAAGAGTTGCGAGTGACATGCTGCGAAACACTGCCCTATAGTGTTGACAATGAATGAGGGAGAAAGAATAATTTAATTAGTTGAAAAATCAACTACTTAACTAGAACGAGTACGAGTAACCAATGTGGCATGGCTAACTTAAATGATAATGGAGAAATTAAACATGGGATGAAACAAGATATTATATAAATAAATAATAATAGTAATAATGATAATAATTTAAAAAATTTTTTTGCAATATGATTGGGATAAAAAAAAAACAAGTTAGTGGAAGTTACACGAAAGGGTGGTAGGTCCGAAATCCGTAAGGTGCGAGTAGCGAAATCAAAGAGGAAAGCAAGCAGGATTGGAATTTCGGGAATAGGTTATCAATCCCCTTCTCCAGCAAACAGCTGGTCCGAGGGGGAATCGCATGGTAGAAAGAGGAACGATCGAAAAAGAAAGACAGGTCAAAGAATATTGGGGACACATCTTGATTCGTAACATAGGCAACCAAGTCAACAACTTTCAAAATCGAACCATGATGAAATTATATTAAACATACTGTAGTGAAGAAAGAAATGTTGAATGGTGAAATTGTAATGCTGAAATTTTCCCGAATTTTAGTTTTAAATAGTTCCTCGTCGTGTAATACATTTTGTGTATTATAATCTTTGATTTGCAGTGTTCTTTGCTCACTGCTTTCACTGAGGAAATTGTCTTGCAGACTTAATTTCTCTCCTGACTTAAGTCTTAGTATATGCATGGCCTGTTAAGGAGCCTTTAAACGAGTTGTTGTTTCTGTAAGAATGTTGTTTTAAACGAGTTGTCGGTACTTGTAAAACTCTGCCCACAAATGCGTAAGTAAAATTTATAGAGAATTCATTAACACAATTATCTAACTTATTTCATGTTTAATATTTGCATGCACGTTTTTACTCATTGTTGTTAATAACCGTACAAAAACCTTACTCTTGCCTAATTTTCAATAAAATTTATTTAATTTTAGCATTTATTAGAGTAAAGCTGATCCCAATTTTAGGTATTTTAATTTCTTAAAAACTATGTTATAATTCCTTTAAAGAAAAACACGAAGTTCACTGTTCCGTTCAGATAAAAATGAGCCTCGCCACCCCAGAGAATGTTCCACGGTCAGGAGTCATCAACTTCCATTGGGAAGGAAAGTCGGGGCAAAAGATAAGCGACGGTCAGTGTCGGTAAGAAGCAGTTGCTGGTTACGGCTCATCTTATACGGAAAAAAACTCACTATTTTTTTTAGGATCTTCTGCACTGTGCTATACGGTACGTCTAATTGTCGTGACACTGCACATGCACTGCTGACTCAATGATCATTTGTCAGTGACTACTCGACAACAGCCGTTGCTACGTCTGAAACGACTTCTTTGCTGATAGGCTTTTGCCCTCTGCCACGTTGAACGCTTAAGCATCCAATGTTTTCAAATCTAGATATCCTGTCTCTCACACCTTGTGGAGACATTGGACCCTGACGCAATTTCTTTTGACGTTAAAATTCGGGAAGAGATGCAACAGCATTTCCCTGGTTTTGATTAAAATAAAAGTACTACGATTAACGCACGTTCTTGTAATTCAATTGCCGTTGTAATTGAAAGAATGATACTCACCCGATGTCATTCTTTTTATACCCAGAATTCACTTTGAAATCGTATGCTTATGCAAATCAGATTGTTTTCTTCTTCACTTGCAGTGCCACATTTATCAACTTTTGTACCGTCATAATACACAGTCCAGTCATATTAATGTGACCACTGCCTACTTTTGACGTCAACGTTAAATAACCAATCGCAGAAGGCACGTGTCATCAGCAAATTTGGTGGATATATAAAGTGTGTTGTAGGCATTCGGAAAACATTTCAGTTCTTGCAGTCATGCAGAAACAGAGCGATTTATCCGACGTCCAAAAGGACATGATCATTGGCTTTCGGGCTAAGGGAGGAGTTGCTCGGGGTAGCGTCCTGCTCATCACAGATCCGTAGTCTGCTGTCTCATGAGTACTGTAGCGCCATCTATTGCATAGAATATTTTTACTGTTTTGTAAACTTTCGGACCACGTGTTTCATGCGTAGTACATTATAAAATGGATAATCAAAACAATTTCAATTGTACATATTGTAATAAAATCTTTTCGCGTCATTTCAATTTGGAAAGACATTTAAAATCTGTTCATAACCATAATGAACTACAAAAAGTAGAGATTTTGAAAGAATTTAATAATTTTAAAGTACTTTTAATAATTTTAAAGTAAATTTTAAGTAAATTTAATAATTTTAAAGGAATAATTTTAATAATTTTAATAATTAACTAGAACCAGTTGTTTAAAGTTAATTTCAATTTTTATATTTTCTAAATTTATTGAAAGAAGAAACTTAGCATTTACACAATTAAATGAAAAAAATATATTTTCTGGAATATTTGGCCAGAATCCAATTAAAGTTCTATATATTATGCATTAAAAAATGCAAATTAAAAATAATTAACTAGAACCAGTTGTTTAAAGTTAATTTCAATTTTTATATTTTCTAAATTTATTGAAAGAAGAAACTTAACATTTACACAATTAAATGAAAAAAATATATTTTCTGGAATGTTTGGCCAGAATCCAATTAAAGTTCTATATATTATGCATTAAAAAATGCAAATTAAAAATAATTAACTAGAACCAGTTGTTTAAAGTTAATTTCAATTTTTATATTTTCTAAATTTATTGAAAGAAGAAACTTAGCATTTACACAATTAAATGAAAAAAATATATTTTCTGGAATATTTGGCCAGATTCCAATTAAAGTTCTATATATTATGCATTAAAAAATGCAAATTAAAAATAATTAACTAGAAGCAGTTGTATAAAGTTAATTTCAATTTTTGTATATATATAAAAGTTTTGTAATTTTTTCCCGATTATTCATACTCATATCTTACGTGTTAAGCAATTGTTAATTATTCTCTCCAGTAGATGGCGATAGCAGCGTAGCCCCAGAGAGACGTCGTGAGCAGGACGCTACCCCGAGCAACTCCTGCCAAGGGTGGAAGAATTTCCGAAACGGCTAATTTTGTAAACTGTTCGCGGGCCGCTGTGGTAAAAGTATACCGTGCATGGCAAAATGGCACTATCCAAAATCAGCGACGTGGCAAATGTGATGCACCATGGGCCATAGATGGCAGAGGTGAACGACGGCTGCGGAGATGCATTCGGGCGAATAGACGTGGAACCGTTGAGCAACTGACGTCCAGATGAACCAAGGGGCTATCAACAGTGTCTCCACAACGACGGTTCAGCGAACGTTGCTGCGCATAGGCCTCCGCAGCAGACGCCTGGTTAATGCACCTATGCTGACTGCTGTTCATCGGCGACGAAGGCTGGAATTTGCACGCCAGTACCGCAACTGGACTTCCACTGAGTGGAGACAGATGGCTTTATTCCGATGAATCACGTTTTATGCTCCATCGGACAGATGCACGTTGGCGTATACGGCGTGACACATCTGAAAGCAAACACCCTGCAACAATTGCCAGAAGGTTCCAAGCTGGAGGAGGGAGCATTATGGTCTGGGGAATGTTTTCATGGTATTCTCTGGGTTCACTCATCATTGTGGAAGGCACGATGGATCAACACAAGTATGCATCTATCCTTGCGGACCATGTTCACCCTTACATGCGAATTGTTCTTCCTCATGATGATGGCATGTACCTGCAGGACAATGCGATGTGTCATAAAGCTCGCAGTGTACGTGCGTGGTTCGAAGAGCACCAGGATGAGTTTACCGTACTCCCTTGGCCAACAAATTCCCCGGACTTGAACCCAATCGAGAATCTGTGGGATCACCTCGATCGGGTTGTTCGCACCATGGATCCTCACCCGCGTAACCTACCGCAGCTGGACATAGCACTGGAGTCGGCATGGCTCAACATCCCATTGAACACCTCAAGGAACCTATTTGACTCTCTTCCTGCACGTCTCGCAGCGGTCCGCTCTGTGAAAGGTGGTTATTCTGGATTTTGACAGGTGGTCACATTAATGTGACTGGACTGTGTACTTTAAAATGTATAAATAATAGTTTTAAACATCATAATGCTTGAGAATGTAAAAATAAAAGTTTTAAATGACTTTTTTAACTGTGCACAGTTATTTATTGCATGACTTTTCAAGCATTTAGGCTATAATGAGCTACCTAGCGGACATTTTAACTTTTTTTTTGGCGGAATCTTTGAGCGCATTCTTTGAATTATCTATCTGCAAAATTTCATCTCAATCCGCCTTTCAGTTACAGCTACAGAGGACTCTGAATAGGCCAAGTTTAATTATGATCCTCTGGTATTACCCATGATTTGACAACTTATCAAAAAACTGAATTATGAACATAGATGAATTATAAATGTTAGATTAATGTACTAACTATACTGATGTTATGTTTACAATAAGAATGTCTCATTATGTAATTATGAAAATCATCTAATAAAATAAATTGTTCATGAAAGTATAGTTGTTTTTGGATTTTTCTTTATAATATCCAAAATTGCTTAGACACCGGAAAAGAAACGTGTTGTTAGGTCCCCAGCCCGGAGTACATATAGAGAGAAGACAATATACAGAAAGAAATACACAGACAGAGATTATTTTTACACTGATGATGACCCTGGTGTTAAGCATATTTGTATCTTAACACCAGGGCATCTTTAAGCATCTTTGCACTATTAAAAAATTAGAAATAAATAATAATAATTTTAGTTCACATATCAGTATAACAAGACAAATAAGGCTTTAAAATAATCTTGGAACACATAACAAAGCATTTAATGGATTAGATAACTTTATAGTAAAATACTAACTGAGATAAGTGAAAATTTCAAATTACAGTAAAATGTAAAATACTCAAGGTGACGATGAACAATGCGGATAAAAACATATTACAAGTGGACTGTATTTTTGACATGAATTTATTACAGAACAAAACTAGGTGACCATTTCATACATATATAAACAAACAAACAAAAAACGTTGCCACCCAGCGCGGAAGAAATCACAGATGAATATTGATAAATGCAAATACATACCAAAGCGACATCTACATACTAATAGCTTGGAACACAAGGACCGAAAAGTAATACAAGCAGAATGCATTTTTGCATACATTAAAGCATCCATACTTGACAAACCATTCAATCATATTTGTTGTGCCATAGATAATTAAAAAATATTTAAAAGAGTAACAACTGTTTACAAAAGATCTTTACAAATGACTTATGTTTTGGAAGGCTTCCAAACATCTCTTCTCATAGCATTAATTCATAATTCTCACCCTAGCATTTGGATTTTTAAGAGGAAACTTAAAATTCCTATGCTACTTCCCTTTTGGAAACAATTTATGCAATCAATAGCAGACTTCTCCATCTTCATATAAAGCCTTAAACAGCAAAATAAGCAGAGTAAATGACAAACCAATTACAAAACAAATACTTAGATTATAATGAAAAGTTTTGATTGTGGAATCAACGGCAAATTTTAGCTGTAAAGGTGAAGTAAATGATACTGTTTGAAATACACGATAAAGGTACAACATATTAAAAATCAGAAAAGAATAAAAATGTATACATTTATACAACTTAATATATAAACAAAAGTAACTAAGTGAATTGTCAGTAAAGGTTTAAATAAAGTATTATTCACGGAAAAATAATTTTAGCATTCATCTGAAATGTACATCTTTTCATAATCATTGCATCTAAGTAAAACAATTAAGAAAAACTTATGTGTAAAATCTTTATTCTGTGAATTATGTTACTTCATTTTACAACTAAATGCAATCCAGATTTTAAAGTTAATATTATACAAATATACTGGCTTTTCTTCTTTTTTTTGTACAACAAACTTAATTTATTCAGTAAGGAATATACATTTTACTAGTAATTTAAAGAGTATAACAAAATATACTATTAATGTCAAAGCTATTTTAAGACAGGCAAAATGAGTAAGGGTAGTTACTTAAGTTTCAATTCTACCATACCTAGTTATGTATCAAGCTTGAAAAATTCTTTATCATTTTCTTTCTCGAATACATTGGTACAAGTTAGACACCTCCCTTTACAATATTTCTCAGGGCTTTGAAGAAAATTCCTTATATTTATATACAAAAGTCAACTACAATACATTTATTACAATATATCAAAAGTATAAAACATCTGAATAAGTACATCAGAAGGTGTTTTTGATGCTAAGTTTTAGTACACAGTACTAAAAGAGTCAAGATATTAGGTAGGTCATTAATAAAGACACTGAATAAAGTAGGGCTAATTACAGTACCCTCAGGTAAATCAGTTTCACTTTGTTTAAAGCTGGACATGGAATCACCAAAACGAGTGGCACAGAAACGCTGCAAAAGAAAGTTCATTATACATGAAAGCATATTGTTGCACAAAGCCAGGGTATGTAATTTTTGGATACACCTGAGTTGCCAAACACCACCAAAAGCAGTCCCAAAGTCCACAAAAATGGCTAGAATAGAACATCTCTGATCAAGAGCATCCTATATGGATTGGCCTAGATAAGAAACCTGTTGGTTTATCGACTGACATTTTCTAAATCCAGCCTGTGGTGGGAGTCAAAAGGTTATTGGATTCAAGATACAAGTTTAGGCGAGACGTGATCATTCTTTCCATGACCTTAGATAAAATAATTGTCAATGAAATAGAGCGATAACTGGAGGTTTATTCTTCTTATGAATAGGGAAAACAATTGCCTTTTTCCAAACTGCAGGGACACCAAAATTCGAGCTGTAATTATAAAGTTCCAACAGCACGAAAAGTGCATTGTTGGCAAGATGTTTCAGAAATTCAGGTTGGAATTTATCAGGACCAGGGCTCTTACCACACTTTACGTATCTAATAGCTTCTCTATAGCTCTGAAATGTCAAAGTTCTGATGAAAGACCAAAGCCTTAGAAATATCCTTGTCATTAGTTAAAATGCAACTACCAACTATCAATGGTTCTCTGGAAGCACATTTAAGTTATTCTGTAACTTATTCACGTTATTGAAAACCTATTTGTCATCCTTCCTATATGTCCTCAACTTTTTAAACTGGTCAGCAGTAAAACGTGCAACAGAAGATTTTTCTTTTAGCATAGCGAGATTTTCATTCCAAAAGGGTTTACAGTTAAATTGCTTACCACTAAGAATCAATCTTTTTTTTTTGCAATACCAAGAATGATATCTGGAAATCTATGAAAAGTCTTATCGATACTCTCACTAGCTTCACAGAAACTAGAAGTGTGCGGCAGTCGCTGTAGCAGATTTAGCGTTACCCAGGGTGCACCACGAGGAGGCCTGCTACGTTACACCCCACTGTGATGAACTTTATTACTTCTTAAATACAAATCAATGGTAAACAACGAATAGACAAACAAATCAAATGTGAACATATAATGAATCATCAATGAATATGCAATAAATTAACTAGTTATTAACATTCTTTTGATGTAGAAGACATTAAAACTTAGCAGATGAAATGTCCAAGCACATATTTTGTGCCCTTCCACAATATTCCTATAAATAAATTCTTTGTTTCTTCATATTAGCCTGAAACATTTTTAATAGGTAGGTTTTCCTTTTCTGAGTACAATTTTTGTCTCTTTTCCCGATATTCCTGTAAAGATATTTTCCGTTTTCTTTGGCTTTGGTTTGAAGCATTTTTCACAATTATATTTTCATTTTCCAAGAACTTTTCTTGTCTCTTATTATGATATCCTTCTAAAGATAGTTTCTGTTTCGCCTGAATATAGACCGAAGACTGCTCTTTACTTTCTATCTCATTTTTCTTCTCAGTATGTCCAGAAGACTGGGCTCTAATTTCTGCTTCACTTTCTTCAACGAGCTGAGACCTGCTGGAGACAAATGATAAAGAGGTAGATGACTGGCATTTGCTTGAAAAATTCTTTTTCACAACTACATTTTCTATTTTCTGTAACATTTTTTTTTCTTATCAAGACATTCCTGTAAAGATACTTCCTGATTCCTCCGAATATGGCTTGAAGATTGAGCTCGGATATGAGCTTGATTTTTTTCAACCACTGGAAACATGTTTAATGCAAATGATGATGAGGCAGATGATTGGTTCTCACTTGAAGCATCCTTTTTCACACCTACATTTTCCTTTTTCATGTGCATTTTCTGTCTCTTATTACGATATTCTTGTAAAGATAGAGTCTGTTTTCTCTGAATACATCCTGAAGACTGGGATCTAATTTCTGCTTCACTTTCTTCAACGAGCTGAGACCTCCTGGAGACAAATGATAAAGAGGTAGATGACTGGCATTTGCTTGAAAAATTCTTTTTCAAAACTAAATTTTCTATTATCTGTAACATTTTTTTTTTCTTATCAAGACATTCCTGTAAAGATACTTCTAGATTCCTCTGAATATGGCTTGAAGATTGAGCTCGGATATCAGCTTGATTTTTTTCAACCACTGGAAACATGTTTAATGCAAATGATGATGAGGCAGATGATTGGTTCTCACTTGAAGCATCCTTTTTCACAGCTACATTTTCCTTTTTCATGTGCATTTTCTGTCTCTTATTACGATATTCTTGTAAAGATAGAGTCTGTTTTCTCTGAATACATCCTGAAGACTGGGATCTAATTTCTGCTTCACTTTCTTCAACGAGCTGAGACCTGCTGGAGACAAATGATAAAGAGGTAGATGACTGGCATTTGCTAGAAAAATTCTTTTTCACAACTAAATTTTCTATTTTCTGTAACATTTTTTTTTTCTTATCAAGACATTCCTGTAAAGATACTTCCTGATTCCTCTGAATATGGCTTGAAGATTGAGCTCGTATATCAGTTTGATTTTTTTCAACCACTGGAAACATGTTTAATGCAAATGATGATGAGGCAGATGATTGGTTCTCACTTGAAGCATCCTCTTTCACAGCTACATTTTCCTTTTTCATGAGCATTTTCTGTCTCTTATTACAATATTCTTGTAAAGATAGAGTCTGTTTCCTCTGAATACAGCCTGAAGACTGGGCTCTAATTTCTGCTTCACTTTCTTCAACGAGCTGAGACCTGCTGGAGACAAATGATAAAGAGGTAGATGACTGGCATTTGCTTGAAACATTCTTTTTCACACCGTTTTCTATTTTCAGTAACATTTTTTTTCTCTTATTCAGACATTCCTGTAAAGATACTTCCTGATTCCTCTGAATATGGCTTGAAGATTGAGCTCGGATATCAGCTTGATTTTTTTCAACCACTGGAAACATGTTTAATGCAAATGATGATGAGGCAGATGATTGGTTCTTACTTGAAGCATCCTTTTTCACAGCTACATTTTCCTTTTTCATGAGCATTTTCTGTCTTTTATTACGATATTCTTGTAAAGATAGAATCTGTTTTCTCTGAATACACCCTGAAGACTGGGCTTTAATATCTGCAGGATTTTTTTGTACATGCTGACACATGCTTAATATAAAAGACAAACAGGTAGATGGATGAGTATGTATTACATCCAGCTTGAAACCTGGAATGAAGATAAATAAATTTAATGCATTTAATTAAAGAAAAGGATTTATAACTATACACAGAATGGAAATTATGATTTATAATCGTAGTTCCCTGTTAACATTGATGATAAAAGTAACAGAGAATGTGTGATTTGAAGTGCAAAAATAAAATACAATTTCTATGACAAATAATAATGAATACAGCACCAACATATCAGTTATGGTAAAAGATAAAATTACCAATTGAGAACAACAAAATAAGACTCATTCAACACACTTTAAGCTTTGTTCTTTCACCTCACATACTGAAGAATTAAGAAAGTAACCAAATAACAGTTTCACTTATAACATGAACTTAAAGCTTTAAACTCCTCTGTCAGATGCAGAATATGAATTTTCTTTACAGAAACTATTCCTGTAAAAGCTGATTTTACATAAAATTTTGTTTGTATTAATGATTGGAATAAATTTTTCACACATAATTATAAGTAGTAGGCATATATTACCTCAGAATGATAAAAAAATTGATAGATTCAGAATTCACTCTCATCATTTAGGAAAAGCTTCTAAACTAAGTACATGTGAGTGATATAAAATGAATTAAACAGTTTATTAAATAAAAAGCATAAAGTTTGGTACTTTTTAGTTAATGGGGCACCAGTTTTAATTGTGAACCAAAATGATAAATGTGGTATCCTGTTCAATTCACACCATGAGTAGCTATTTAACTACATAAATGAGAAAAAGTTAAATGAAATTGGCAGTTTTATGCTTCCAGTGAAATCTGAAATTAATATGGTAAAATACATTTTGTATTTTTGTTATTTCTGAATTTGTCTCTTTTTTTCTAGTTTGGATTCAAGAAAATAGTCATTCTTTTAGTAAATCCAAAATTTTTTCTATTTCTAGTTAGATTTTGTACCAAGTGGTGCCTCGTTAACCATTAACTACTTAAACTTCCATGTTTAATAAAATATATAAATATATTTTGAAAATGAAGTGAATGATGGCTGTTTAATTAAAACTATTGGGATGAATAATAAAAATAAACTTACCCAGTGTCTGCAATAAGATATTCTCGTAAGCAACAACCTCTGATTCCTTATCACAGTAGACCTTGAAGAAAAAATTATTTATTATGATTTCAATACGAAAAATAGCAAAAGAACACCTTATGTGACAGCACTTATGATAGAAAACCCTATTAGCTTATTTCATAGAAAAATCAATTAGTCTTACAAATATCAAGTTCTCTTAAAATATTTCAACATTTTACTGAATCAACAGACAGAGATGTGTATTTATAAAATAAACTTATAAAAGAAATAAAATGTACCAAAACATAATATCTCTAAGTAAAAACAAAATAGTTCAAATACAAATGGTACACAAAATCCTCTCTAATCATTTTTGTTATATTAAACATCTTCTTAATGTATAAATTCTAAAAATAAAAGACAAATCCACAGAACAGAAAACAGAACGAATAGTTTTCAACTTACCTTAGATCTAACATCCAAGGAGAGTGCATCTTCATGGAGACAAACAAGACAAACTTTAATTATATATTCTAAATTTATTGGTTGATCTTCCATTTTAGCAGCTAAAAGTAAGGCAGCAACAGAAGCACTCTAAATATTAAAAAAATAAATAAATATTGTTAAAAAAATCACTACAAATCTTGCAAAATGAGAAGTCCTACTTAAAAGATGAGATTTATAAAACCTGTTTCATGTATTTACATAACCCACATAAGTCATCTATGCAGTCTTGGATTAGGATAACTTTTAATTTAAATTTAAAACATTAAGGTAGCAACTTTTTTTCCTTTTTAAAAAAGCTGATATTCTACTATATTTTACCCATTACTACCATTAAAGCAGTTTCAGCATTTAAACAATTGAAAAAAAATTTATACACCCAGAATAAGGACAGACCTGCCAACCTAAGTAAGAACAAAATCCTGCAATATTCTACCATGCATAAAATAATCGACATAACACAAAACAGTATAGTAAAAAATTATAATGTATACTTACTTATAGTTTATAGGATCTCTTTAATAATATTACACAGTTAAAAATATTTCCTTACTGTTCAGCTCATCTTGAAATTATAATATTAAACAAAAGTTATATATTTAAAATTTGGAATCATATATTTTAATGAACCTCATATTTACCCTAGCAGGGAACCCCAGCAAATCTTGGAATTTTTGTAGCATTTACTGTAGATGATTTTTCTATTTTTAAAAATTCACTGTGAAATTTTTCTTCACAATAGTGTCCTTGTGGGTTCGATTTGCATATTAGCAAATTTTCAAAGGTTTCCCTTGACATAGATGACCTGAACTGAGTAGATATTTTTGCTATGTAACTAAAAACACTCTCCCATTCTGCATTACTGTGAGGGATTGTTAAAACCAACGTTATTTTTATGTTTCGGAATCTGGTAATAATAGAGACCATTCCGGAAACCCGGAAGATGCATCAAAAATCCGGGATTGCCAGGGTAAATCCAGAAAGCTGGCAGGTCTGTAATGAATAACCTTTCCAGCACACACCAATACCCTTTCAACTTTTCACAGAAAGACAGGAAACCATCTTCATGGAGATGAGAGAGAGATGCAATTAAAATATATACTGTGTCACACACTCAGTTTTTCACTGAAGATCCTTTTAAATCAGTAACTACTTTGTGGATTTCTGGTGCTTGTTTCTCATAGCTGAAAGGTTTTCTAAATATTTCATATCCCAGTCACTTTATTAGTATGACTTAACATGATATCATAAATTAGGATGGTATGATTTGTTTGAACAATAAACAGTTAATTTACCTTGTTTGCGAAGTGATTTAAAGTCCACCATGTTTCTCGGAATTTCTTGTGAAAGTGTCCTTCCCAAAGAATTATGCATAAGCCTCATCATTGGTAGACGGAAATGCTGACGTAACTCGATGATTCCAAGACCTACACCTAGTATTTGACCCACTAGGCATAAGCACTTTATCCATAGATCCAAAATAATATCCCATCATTCAGTTTGCCAAGAAGACCTCTAACAGTCTTTCTATACTTCTATTAAGAAAAAGAATTACACCATGACTAGCAATTAAATTAAAACATATTATTATTTAATGATTAACTGCAAAATGTACTATTTATTCACCAATCAAACAAACCAGCTACCAATTCACTTACCAACCACTCAATAAATTTCAAGTTATTGTTAAATATCTAAAATTCTTAGAGGAAGAATTAAATTTTAGTTCAGTTGTTTTAATTATTACAATTTAGTTGCTTAAAACAAAATTAGAATAATTGAGCATGTTATGAAATTTAAGGAAAGAGTTAATCTTCACAAATGCAATACCCATTAAATAAATTTTACAGTATACCATTATTTAAGTGATTCACCCATAAAATTTATTTCTTTAACTTTAATTGGATTATTTTTTACTTCCACTAAAGCATTCAAGTATTTTATGCAGAAAAGATACCTCCTTTTTGGAGATGTTATTTCTGCAAACAGCAGGCAAGGTGATTGGGGAACCAAAAAAAATCAATCATGCTATGACACGCATTTAAGTGAATATATTGTCACACTCTGGATGACATAATAAAACAAAGCAGCTTATGATTAATTTCTGTCCGGCGATAAAAGTGCAATAGCTTGATGCAAATTAATATCTAGACACATACATAAAAATCTAAAATTACTCACATTACTATGCGAATCCGTAAAGGAGTGATACCCATAAAACCTTTGCATGTACATTACTGCAGTACAGGCACATTTATTGGGCACATGAAGACGCTCCGACATTTCTTTTATGAAGTTAGTGGCCTCAACCTTTATAAGTAATTCACTGTATCGTTCTTTTTCCGAGCAGGGTAACTTTCTCTCCGTAATGCTCTCCATCTTAATCCAAGCGCAAATACAGGACACTTTAAAACTGGATCAGACGAGAACTTGCAAGAACTTGACACGAGATCAAGAGAACAAGATCGAATTGATTATCGCAATATTTGGATACACGTGCTAAATGACACTCCAAACAAACAAGTACTGTCAAGTGCGGCAGTGTCTAAGCAACCGGCCAGTGGCCGGTTCCGTAGTTACGGAGACTAGATAACCGGCTGGCTGCGCATGCGCTTTAGCCAATCACTGATCGCAGCGCCACCATTTAGTAACTACCGCCATTTTACGGCACGAGCATGAGATAGTACGACGTATATTGCTTGTCATTTCGTCGGGTTTACTAAAGAAAAAAAAATATGCAGATTTACTCACAACACGAAATAAAGTAGATTAAGGAGCAAAAACTATTCATGTTCTCGACCTTCAGGTATGTGATGTGATTTTTTAATAAGTAATAGTTTTTTTTTTTGTGTATTATCCATGTGGGGAATAGGCGTAGCAGGACTAAATTTGCTTGAAAAATGCGAGACTATTCGTTTGAGCCAAATAAACCGATTGTCTGTTATTCTACTGCTCATTGATAATTTTATATTTTCATTTCAGACCTGTTGTAACATTTTGCCATGGAAATACAGACAAGAAAGTTCGATTGGTGCAACTTCCATGCGTGATTCGGAAAAATGCTCAGGATGGAATAACTTTGAAAATACTTTATATCCGCATCCTATTGTGAGTATTGCAAGGTTAGTAAAAATTTTACGTCCTATGTCATTATATTTAAAGATATGATTATGTCATATTTAATACCAGTCGAATAGCGATTGAGTTGAACATGAAATTTATCGTAATTCAATAGTTTGTTAACCATTTTATTTTTTTCTTAGTATAATTGTATAATTTTCGTAAGAAATGGTAGAGCTAAATCTAAAGTTTGAATGCTACCTTTGTTCATATAATTGCTTAAACTGAAATCGGTATTAATAAGGGATCATCTGTTTAGCTTACTAAGGGCATTTTACAGTTATTCAAATTTGCTTTCATGTGTAAATGAATTGTCTAAAAACATTATGCTTTGGGATTAAATGCATTCGGTAAGTTTAGAGCAAAATTTACCAATCTGTGGTGAATTTGTCACTAGTTAGTCATTTTCCTTTTTCATTTCAGAATTATCGACCCATTTAGCTTTAAAAAAATCACTAAAGATGGGTCCAAATTTCGCGTTCAGCTTATGCTTTTACGACGTTTTCCTGAAACATATCTGAAAAAAGTTATCTGAACAGCTGTGGAAATATAAAGCACTGTAAGTTTAGTAAAAATTTGTTTCTATGATATATTAATGTCCAATGTATTCAGTCACATCCCTGTTATATATGGTATAATTGATTCTTAAAACGTTAACTAAAAGTGCTAGACATTACAGTTATTAAGTAAAAGTATTTCATAATTTCAATGATCATAAAATTATGATAAATGTTATCAATGATATTAATTTTATTTCCTAAATTTTGTTTTTGTTAATTTATGATAATCATGTGCTTTTATGTTACAGCAGTTCAATATTTTAAAATTTTCCTTCCTTACAGGAAATCCATCATTTAAAAGCCAGCTGGTAATTTTCTCTGGAGCAGAATTTATATGTAATGTTCTGTTTCAAGAAAAAAACTTGCTAGCTACAATTGTATACAAGGATTGAAAGTTATGATAAAATGTTAAATGTAAAAGGCATTGTAAAATACTATTAATGTTTTTACTTTGGATATAAGGATTTTTTCTTATGCAATGTTTTACATTTTTAAAGTATTTAAATCAAATGAGGATCCAATTTTTAATTTTGTATCATATAGCTTTTTATCTAGTTTTATGTATATAAGGTAATATACTTGATTTTCTTTAATTTTCTTATTAAATTTCAATTTATTTTTCAGAATAGCCATTAGTTTTTTTTTTTAAAGAATCCTGTATATTATGTCACATAATATCAGTTATTGCCATTTGAGGTAAACTGGTTATAAATAGCTTTCCAATATAAATTACTAAATAGAAATCAAGAGTTGTTTATTAAGTTTGTATATTTAAGCAAAAGAGACTATTCTAATGAAACCTTACATTAAATATTCAAAGCATATTGCTTACATGATGCAATAAGGTTTTGCAAGTCCCTTCTTGCTCACATCACTGTTTACACCAAATGTAACTTAATAGCTTCATTTGAATGTTAAACCCTCCTCTGTTGATTTTAATATTTTTGTATTTATTCAGAATTTATATATTTAGAGTGCTTAAATTTAGTTTACTTTTATTCTTAAACCAAGAGTGATCACAAAGTAACCTTCACAGAAAGAATAAAGTTCCATAAATTCCTGCTTGATAAAGAGAGAATTTTATTATCACATTGCATTTGGGCAACTGAGTTTGAATGTATTTGCAGAACCAATGTGTGTGAGCTTTATTTGTACAGTTTAATACTGGTTATGAACAATATGCATTTTCACATTTTCTGGTGTTCTATGTTTTTAATAACAGAGGACACAATATGTGAAAAGACACTGTCTTTTACATCTCCTTTCTTACAAAGATAATTAGTGTTAATAGATCTATGTGTGTGTCTCATCAGATGTTGGTACAACAATTAAGAGAAAAATAACAAAGCTTTTCTAACTTCTAAAAATAAGACAAAATGAAAAAAAAAAATTCCATCCCACTATCGTCGTACACTGTTTGTGACATACATTTTATGTTACCTCGAAGTCAGAGTGATTTGCTCTTCTGTTTTAAAATACCATATGTGGGGGCAAAGGTTTGCAGTTTTGAGTTTTTGGTTTTTTACGGGCCTCCATTAGATCTTATCGCCCGAAAAAGTCACTTGTATTGTAGTTGGGTATCTCCTCGACCTTCTATAAAATAATGAATTTTTTCCCGAAATGTTTAGGCACCGAATTTTTAATTTTACCAAAACACCTGTTTGCGAACCTTTGCCCCAATCGGTGGAGCAAAGGTTTGCACTGCAAACCTTTACCCCACTCGTTGGTTTCTAACTGGATAGGCATAGAAAATCACAAATAGAGTCAGGGTTGGGTTTCTTCCGGAAGAAACTGGTTTCTTCCAGGACAGTGGAAGAAATGGAAAAACAAAACAGATGCTCAAAATCAAAATTAAAATATATTAACTATATAAAGGAATTAAACTCAAAACATAATATATCAAATCTAAAGTGCATAACTTAATTAATATTAAAGATATTATTTTTTAAAATGCAATCCTTTGTATGAGCTGATACTGACAAGTTTATTTCCCTCTTCCCCATTTCATTTGCACCTTACCTTACACACCTGCAATGTTTTATTCTCTCCTATTGTTCAAGTCTGGCCCTATAAGGCTAGAAAGAATGTAGTCAGTCATAGGCACCCATTGATTGTGTCTCTGACTATGGCACACCTGTGTGCCATAATGTGTGCTGGACATGTAAAGGAGAGGAAGAACAAGCCATTTTTCTTTGAAGTTTGTTTGCATTACCAATATAACAGGAAATGAGGTGGACACACCAAATAAATTTTAAAATATTTGCAACTGCAGTGACATACCCAATGAGCTCTATGGGTATGTCGAAATGCTTTAAACTCTCCTTAAGTTCTGCAGGACTTGAAAGAATTTTTTCTTCTTTTGCATTCATCCATTCTAAGTTGAGAAACCAATTGCAGCATCCTATTGCTAAAAAACTTTTGTTTTGCTATACCATGTTGCACTGTAGTATGGAAAATAAGGAAGTTGATGACATTTTTTAATACAATAATTATTGTATATTAGTTTAAATAATAAAAAATTATGCTGGTTAAATTGAAATGGATAACTTTTAATGGATTTTGTGTATTTTGGATAAAATTTGTTTTGTTCAGGTGTCTGATTTGATCTTGGCTAAAAAACTGATGTAATTATTAATTTAGCATATATAATTAATTAAATTTTTATAGGTCTAATTGAATTTACTTAAGGTTATCTATAAGAAAAATGCATTTATTGTACCTTCAAAGTTGCAACTTATATAGTAAATTCTTAAATAAAAACAGTTTCTTCCATTTTTTTCCACTAGTGGAAGAAACCTATTTCTTCCAGCCGGATTTTTCTATGGTTTTTTTCACTTTGGAAGAAACTTGCCAACCCTGAATAGAGTTGTCTAAATAATTTTATTTCACATTTTGTAATCTTTCGAAGGGTATAGAAAGTCACATAAGGTCATAGAATATCACAAATAGAGTTGTCTAAATAATTTTATTTCACATTTTGTAATCTTTGTAAGGGTGTTATACATATAGAAAATCACAAATTGAACGGGGTTAATCTCAATAATTTTTTTCGTAAACTAAAGAACTTCCAATTCAAATATCAACTATTAACACTATCGTTATATCATATCTTAGGCTTTACTCAGTCTTTTAAAACCGTAAAAATTAAGCAAATTAATGTAGGCAATAAATTGACTTAGTACACTTGACTAGATGCATTAATCCTATTTACTGATTGATTTTTGATTCCGTGAATAAAATATTATTAAATATCACTTATCTTATTATTATTCAAACTCCGAAAAAGAAAAAAAATATTTTAGCGTAGGTAAAGAAACAGGGTGTCTAGCAGTACTTGCTTGTAAAACCCCCCCCCCCCCCTCTCTTTTTCCTTTGCTATCTAGGTAGCAAATTATCCGAAACTCGTTATTTAATGAGGGAGAGCTAATTTCCCTGACCAGACCTTCCAAGCCTATAATGTCTTGTAACAACATTTAATTATTTTATCTTGTAAAATAAGTCTTTGTTCAGAACTGTTTTATTTTTTGTGTTGTACTAATTTATTTTATTTTTAATTTATGGATTTTCAAGCATTTTATAAAAAAAAATTATAATTAAAAACAAACAGTTTTATCAAAAACCTTAATTTATTTTCAAATTACAAAAATGTGAATGCCTATTAATAATTGCCAAGTGAAATTTGAAGTTTCCTTTCAGCATTGAAAACTTAGTCAACTATATCTATTGAATTTTTTAATTCCAGGTAAAAAGGGTTGTAAATGAAAGTTGGATGACTGGAACAATGGAAACAAACTTGACTTTACAATAATAGTAGAACAGCTTTCTCCAATATATATTGGCTATAATAAAAAATAAAAATAAATTAAAAAAAGAAAAAGGATTTCGGAACGTTTCCCCTCTGCCGCACATACGACTATTAGAGCATTTTATTCTCGTTTATTTTGTAGTAATTTTTGTTTATTTGAAAATATTATAAAGAAAAGGTTGAATAAAATTCTCGCATTTGTAGGTCAAAATGCTAAATTCCCGTATAATTCGCGCATTTTTCCCGACGACAAAATCTGTCATATAATTCCCGCACGCTAGACGCCATGTTTCAAGATGAATGTTTGCCGTAAACTGAAACCAAGAACTAAAAGACGTTGTGAATAAGGATTCCTAATGAAAAGAGGACATGAAACAAATGAGGCTGTGAAAGGCAAAGTGGTGTAAGTCATTAAGTCAAGTGGTGTAAGTCAAAAGAGTTTAACCACCAAAACTACAAAAAATTCCACCATAAATTGAACAAATTATAATTCATAACAATTATTACAATATTGCAAATAATAACTATTTACAATTACAGCATAAATTGAACATGGAGATTGCATATTTGACCCCAAACGAAAAAAGTTGAAAATGTCACTTACACCACTCTGCCTTTCAATGCCTCAAATGTTACTAGTATGAGGGTCAAATGTTTGCACTGCAAACCTTTACCCCATGACTCCTGCAAACCTTTACCCCATTTCTTGCTGCTTCAGTTTTGGCAGAATGGACGCCATTGTATTTGAATTAATCCAAAACTCAAGGTAGGATTTGAAAGGTTATTTACCACCCTAGCATGCGAAAATAGACATAAAACAGTTCGTGAGTTTGAGTGATGCTCAAAATTACTCAAAAATAGCAAAAAATTACATTAAAAATGATAATGAATGAGCAGTAGGATACATCATGGATGGCAGTGGGTTGCAGGACTTATTGAGCATTGCCTATGCTCGGGCATCAATTGAGAAACTGATGACGGGCCATGCATATTCGAGAGCTGACAGGGCTCACATGATGTGCCACTTGGCAATTGCAAAGATCGTTCTTTCGAAGATTGAGATTTCAGATGAAGAGCGAGATGCCACCAGTGACGTAGACTGTTCTCTTTTTGAATCAGATACAGCTGTACAAAGTATTGTGCAGATATTTACTCAGAAATTAGGAGAGCTGGAAAATAAAGGACCTACAGCATTGGTTCTCAACGGGGGCGGTACCGCCCCCCTGGGGGCAGTGGGAGGATGCTGAGGGGCGGTGAACTGGTTTTGGGTTGTAGGGAGGCGATGGGTATGTTTTGGGCGGTAAGGGGGCGATGAGCATGTTTTGGCCTTCGAACTTAATTTTAAAACTCCCCCAAAAATTTATTAAATCGATTATCCGGTTTACACCATTTGTACCAGCGCATGCGTTGAGCGTTCTATGAAAGTTTCATTTCACTATGAATGTTTCATTTGACCCGTGTTTCTTGTGTTGATACTGCCGGCTGTCAAGGAAGTATTAGAATAAGTTTTGCACCATCCATCCGCATTCAGTGTTATAAAAAATGTCCCATTAAGCAATGATACAGTGCGACGACGAATTGATGAGATGGCTGAAGATGTTGAAACTTCCTTATGAAAACTTTTGATATCCACCGAATTTTCTCTTCAGGTTGATGAATTAACCTTGCCAAGTACTAATGACACTTGACTGTTAGCGTATGTCCGGTTTGTGAAGAAAGAAAAAATTATTCAAGAGATGATTTTTGCAAGAAGCTTGATTTCAGATACTAAAGGTGAATCTATTTTTAATACTGTCAAAGATTATTTTAAAGAGAAAAATATTCCTCTTGCGAACATTATGTCTGTTGCCACCGATGGAGCTCCTGCAATGGTGGGTCGTCATCGTGGGTTCATTGCCCTTTTGTAGAAAGATGTACCAGGTATTTTAGCTGTTCACTTTGTGATTCATAGACAGCATTTAGTTGCAAAAAACCTCAGCGACCGATTGCAATATGTCATCTCTGCTGTGAACAATTCGCAGTAATGCACTCAACGATTGATTATTCGGGCAGCTGTGTAAGGACAACGATGAAGAATTCAATCGCTTGCTTCTACACAACGAGGTTCGCTGGCTCTCAAAAGGCACCTGCCTCAATAGGATCTAGAATCTTTTCGACTCTGTACTTGAGTTCCTCGAAGAGAAAGGTGTAGCTCTGTGAGATAGATTGGTACAATTTAAGATTGATGTTGCTTACATGACCGATTTATTCACAAAATTCAATGGAATTAATTTGCAGCTTCAAGGCGAAGAGCTCAATTTTATCACAACAAAATCTGTTCCTGCCTTCCTAAAAAAACTCACTTTGTGGAAGCAGAATTTTAGTCACAACGAGTTCAGCCTGTTTCCAATCTTGTCGGATCTGCATAAGAGCAGTGAAATCCCATTCGATGAAACACAAGTTTACTGTCAACAACTTGAGTCTTTGCACAAGGACTTTTCTGAGCGTTTTGATGATATTTTGTACCTGGAAGTCTCTCAATGGGTCATGAACCCTTTTATGAATATTGAGACAGCAGAGATTCAGATTCAAGAGGAATTGGTCGAACTTTCAACTAATGAAACTTTGAAAGCCTACTTCCAGGATGGTGATCGTCTTACAGAATTTTGGCTTCAAAGTAACATCAGTAGCCTCTACCCAGGACTGTGGACTATCATCAAAAAATTTCTTATTGCCTTCCCTTCCTCCTACCTTGTCGAGCGAGGATTCAGTGCCGTGACTGATCTAATTACAAAAAAGAGAGGTCGACTCTAAATCGTGGAAAGAGGGGACTTGCGCCTTCATCTCTCTAAAAATATCGAAGCGAACGTTCAGAAACTGGCTTTGAACCATCAAGCACAACCATCCCAATGACTTACTTGATTCCTTTATTGCTATTACTCTTTTAGTGCAATTTTTTTGCTGTTCTTTCTTAATTATCTAATTAAGAATAAATAATTTTTAAACATAAAAGAGCATTTAAACTTTTTTTGCATTAGTCACTTTAATTTTAATAAAAGGAATGCAATTGCCTTCTAGGGCAAAATTATCGAGTTAAATCAAACAAACTTGGTGTGTAAATCTATTGAGAAAAATCTCTCAAAATTTTTGCCTTTTGTAATTCTGTAACCCCCTCCCCTTCCCCATACTCTAAATTACAGGATTTTCCCAAAGGGGGGGCGTTGAAATATGTTATGCCCCATAGGGGGGCGGTAGCTTTAAAAAGGTTGAGAATCACTGACCTACAGCAAAACTACACAGAGGCTGTTTGCACATTTATTAGACGATTTTGGTAAGCGGTGATAAAAAATCGTTTGCTGCAAAAGAAATAATTGCAATTGTACTATGTTTTTAAAAGTCAAAATTATCCTCTGCGGCTTGAAAGTTTTGTTTTTATTCAAAATGGCATTTTTAACAAAGCAGTGGTTTGAAGGCTACATTTATGCTCTTTCCAAAGAGAAATATGCATACTCCGTTATCCAAAAAACGATGTGAGAGTCATGGTTTTGTGATATCTAAAGCGTCGATAGGTAATATCGTCAACAAGAAAGGAAAAAAAACGTCAAATTGGAGCCTCAAGTGGGACAAAAATTCCAAACAAGTATACAAGGAAAAAACGGACATCTTCGACTATTGCAAAGGTACGTTGTTTAATGTTAAAAGAAAATCCCCCTAGTCAAAGGACAAAATCATTAAAATGCTCGGTGTCCACTGTAAACAAAATGATGAACGTTGATTTAAATCTTAAGAAAGCGAAAAAACGCAATGTGCATCGTCTTTTTCCAAATCATACCGTATGAACTCAGGACACGCTGCAGAATTCTATATGAGAAACACTTATCCAAAGAAAAATGGAAAACAATTGTCACAATAGATGAATCATGGGTGTATTTAAATGATTGTAACAAAAAAAGAGCCATTTATTATCATAAAAGGGGAGAACAAAATTTAAGTACATGGTTCAAACAATCGAAAGAAAGTTTTTCTAAGGGATTCATGATTGTTGCTGGTTTTTCTTATAATGGAAAGTTAAAAATATAGAGAGTGGAAAAAAATGTCAAGATTAACTCCAAATACTATCAGGAACATATTTTATCGCCAATTTTTCTGAATGAAATACCATCGCTTTACTCACAGTGCCATCAATCTGTGAGACTCCATCAAGACAAAGCTAGCAGTCACACATCAAAATCCACTGTAAATTTCCTAAAAGAAATGGAACAAAAAACTGGTATCAAGGCCATACCCTTCACTGATATCCCTACTAAATCTCCCGATGTATCACCTATGGATTTTTGTGCTTTCAGACTTTTAAAATCTGCATTATCCAAACGTCGTCCCAAAACCCTTACAAGACTCTGGAAAGCTGTTCAGGAGGAATGGGATAGAATACCTCTTCTGACACTTCAAAAGGCATCATTATCCTGGAAATTGCGGTGTCGAAAGATAGTTCAGAATAAGGGATGTCAAATAGAACATTTAAAACACAAGAATTTTATGTAATTTAGTTTTGTGAATACAATATACATCGTCTAAAAAATGTGTGAACAGCCACCCCAGTATAATGAATGCCATAATTATAGCTTTCGCATCGTCAGATCCACTTTTTTAGGGCCGGATACTTTTGGGCCAGCATTTGGTCCAACCTTCCTTGGTTGAACACAAAAATATACCTAACATTAAAAATAGTTGGTGAGCAAACATAATGTATAGTCAACACACGTATTTTTTTCATTATACATTTTATTTGAAATTAAAATGATAACTAAAGGAGTCATAAAATTAATGTGATATTGCAAAAAATTAAAGCTTCAATTTCTGGGTCATCCGCTATGTTGGTTGTGTGCTTGAAAATAGTAGTTGTTCACAGATGCTTCCAAACATTTGTGACAGTGAGGGAGTACATCAAAGAGACTTGATTGAATTCTCTGGATGTCAGATTCTATTTAAAAATTTGCTAGCATTATATCTATATTGACTGAGTAGCAAAACAATTGTTTATTTTTTCCTGAAATCAATTTTTAAATTTTTGACGTTAGAATTATGCTCGAAATGCAAGAAAAAAAAAATTTAACATTTAATTGGGCTTGGAACGCGTTTATGGTTTGACTGGTTTTTACACCGGGTTTCATTTAAATGGGCATCCATCGAGTTCTGGCGCGGGTCATAAACAATTTGATTTCATCAAGTAGGCTATAAAATTTTTTAAGACCACCACTGATTTCTTTTAAAGTATACGATATCGCCACATCTAAGACCGTTTCGATTTGCATGACATGGTCCATTTTTAAAGCCGCATAAATGTTCCCCGTGTCGTCTTCTCCCTCTTTTTTTTTTTTTTTTCCTGGGGCACCATATGTCGCGCCGGCATCCTTCTATGTGGTCAGTGGGCCCCGTGAAATTTGTGCTGGAGCCTCAGCACGAATCCTATACGGTCTCCGGTCGGGAGGCATTAGGAACAATAAGAATCGCGCCTTCATATACTCTCGTGTCATTTAACGGTAGTCATTTCTTCAGTTACAATAAACTCGTCATTTACACGTCTGGCAAAATTGAGGCTTTACTTTTTAAATAGGGACAGGCTATTAATATTTCGCCGCACTAATACTACTTGCTTTGTTCACATATTTGCTGGAAAATTGTTCATCCACGCCGCATCCTTGGTGGATCTCATGTAGTCAAGCCGTAGAGAATGTTAGGGGCCCCAGATTACTGTTGCCTGATAGGGTAGCAAGTTCGGCAGCGGAAGATGAAAGGACAAATTCAAAAAAGATCATCGCACGGAATGTTTTCCACACGTGTGGATCCCATTTCAAGTTTAAATGACTGGTCAAGACTTATTTGCCAAAAGAGGTGCGACTTTTATATAATAAAAACAGGGGGCTCAAATAAAAATTCAGTCAACCCGAATAGGATGAACCCAAAGCATAATATTTCGCTTGCTTTGTTCACATATTTGCTGGAAACATCCACGCCGTAGAGAATGCCCCAGATTTCTGTTGGGTTCGGCAGCGGAATTCAAAAAGGCACGGAATGATCCCATTTCAAGTTTAAATGACTTATTTGCCAAAAGAGGTGCGACTTTTATATAATAAAAATTCCGTATCTGTACTTTTCTTTAAGAAATGAAACTTCGTCAATTAATGTTGAGGCACTTAAATAAAAACAGGCGGTATAGTATTTACAAAGAGATGGGAAGATTCATTTGAAAGAAAAGGACCTAGCCGTAAAATTTGTGAAAAAGTTTGTGTAAAAGTCGTCAATGAGATATTTAATACTATACCTGGTACAGCGTAAATGTCAAACCTTGCAGACCTTGTTTTACGTAAAAGTAAGAAGTGTATTTCAATAACAGAAGAGCGCTAATTGCGTTGATGTGATTTGCGGAGAATGTTTCATTGTCGAAAGACATGCAGGTATAATACCTAGTGGAGGGGAGGATGGCCTGTGACTCATAGATGAGGGGAGGCATAGGCGTAGCGTTGGGGGGGGGGGGACGTGCCCTCCTAACTTAACTTGAACTAAATTAAAATTTTAATACAAGTTCAGTTAAAATCAGAAAATTGTAGAAAACTTTTAAGAAAGTTGGTTTTTTTCCGCCTTTTCAAACTGGGAAACTGAACATTCCGATTATGTGTTTAGCCTTAACATAGTTTTTAACAATGATATGATCCATAACAAAAATTCGATGCTAAACTTTTTTCTCATTTTATTTATATTAAATTTATTTTTCTCATTGTATAACTTTTGAATACTACTCAAACATCAATTCTATTGTTATTCAATTTTGAAAAAGTCATAATATTTCATATTTTAAGGGTCGTCCGGTAGTCATTACGCTGAGGTGGGTCCTAACTGAATTCCATTCGTGCCCCCCTCCCCCATTAAAAGTTAGAAGCACGCTACTCCTATGAGGGGAGGCGGGAAAAGACAGTCCGGTGCTAAATATAGTAAAGCCAACTATTTAGAACCATGTTCTAATAAACTTCTCAAAAACTGCCTACATTGCGAAACAAGGAACTGAAATGAATGTTTTGTGCTTAAAGAAGTTTATGTACGCCTTAAAACTTTAAAATGTGGTGCATTTGATGCTGTAATTCAGTTTAGTGATGGTATGAGGTAGTCAAGTATTTCTGACGTATTCCAGTATTTCTCCAGTATCCCGGCATTTCGTAGAACTGAAAAGACTATTGTGCGGGTCGGTACAACTTAGGAAGGGTCGTTGCTTTTTGAAGTCAGCCCAAATGTAACTACTAACGATCTTTGCCTTTTCAGTCGGCATTTTTTTTATTTAGGTGCTAACGACATGACTCGTCAAAAGGGAGTGGCTAGCAGTCAGCGCTGACAATCAAAGACTAACGGACTCCTCTTCGGAAGTGAATATGCCAGACGGAATGTCTCCAGACCACTGATTTCACCAAGGGGTTGAAAGAAACAGCCTTTTGTGAAACAGCCTTCAGTGAAGCTAAAGTCTATAAAAATATGGACTTAAATTTCCTTTTGTTTTTATTTCTTATAATACGTTATTTTTGAAAGTGGTATAAGTCCATTTGGAGCTAAAAAAAAACGTTTATTTTTGTAAAATAATTTTAATAATTATTATTTCATAATAAAATTTAAAAGGCGTATTGGGTTAAAAACATCACTTGAATTGATTAACGTTTGACAATATTTTTTAATCAATTCAAATGCAAACTCTTAAATATCTCGATACATGAAAAAATGGACTTATACCACTTTCAAAAATAACAGTTCAAATATAGAAAAACTCTTATCACACTCTATCTTTACATCACTGCCTTACAACAACAACACACCTGCAGTTTCATGATAAAAACAATACTGGCAAATTTTTCAGT